>JAWDJN010000028.1:912500-1512500 GCA_037788925.1 Mytilus galloprovincialis | reverse complement strand
ATAATAAAGTGCAAATATGGTCAGTTTTGGTTGATGCGAACAAATCATTTTGTTATACCAGTCAGTCTAAGGTATGAAAACTACTGATATTTGTTTATGATGCAATATTTTGAATAAAAAGAGGACATGCTGGCTTCTAAATTGATGCAAATGAAATTAGGTAGCATTGTGTTCCAATATTTCTATCATTTGTATTTTCATGATTAAAAATATTACAGATTTACTATGCAACTATAAGAGTCACATAAAAAAGAGCAAATATGGTCAGTTTTGATTGATGCGGTCAAATATGGTCAGTTTTTGTTGATGTGGTCAAATATGGTCAGTTTCGGTTGATACTGTCAAATATGGTCAGTTTTGATTGATGCAGACAAACTACTGATATGTGTTTCTGATGAGATCTTTTGAATAAAAATAGCAAATGCTGGCACTCTCAATTGATGCGAGAAAAAAAATTGTGGTCATTGATTTCCAATATTGTAGTTATTTATATACTACAGTCCCTCTTGACCTAAAATTACAACTGAACTACTGTGCAGCTATTTAGATTTACATAAAAAAAAGCAAATATGGGAAGTTTTGGTTGATGCGGTCAAAAGATTTTATTATACGACTCAGTCTGAAGTATGAAAACTACTAATATTTGTTTATGATTCAATATTTTGAATAAAAAGAGGACATGCTCATTTGCAGATCAAGGGAGGGGGAGGGGGGTTCAGAAGTTGGAACCCCCTTTTTTTACGATCAATGCATTTGAATGGGAACATATAGTTAGAACCCCCCCCCCCCCCCTTCATTTTTAAAATGGCTGGATCTGCCCCGGCATGCTGGCACTATAAATTGATGCGAACAAAATTGTTTTCAAATATTGCTGTAACTTGTATAGTACAGTCCCTCTTGACCTAAAATTAAAACTGAAGTACTGTGCAGCTATATAGATTTGCAGAAAGAAAGAGCAAATAATGTCAGTTTAGATTGATGTGGTCAAAAGATTTTTGTTAAACAGGTCCGTCCGAGGTATGAAAACTACTCGTAAACAGATATTACATTTGGTTAATGAGGTCAGATAATTTTGTTAAGTGATAACGAGCCATCCTGACTCCCAGAATAACAAATGTAAAACAATTCAAATAATACCCCCCCCCCCCCATAATACTAATTAACGGCCTAATTTATGTACAAAAAATGAAAGAAAAACAAATATTTTCTGTTACACATCAACAAAAGAAAATCACTGAATTACGGGCTCCTGACTTGGAACAGGCACATACATGCAGAATATAGCGGGGTTAAACATGTTCTCTTGCCGATTATAAATTTGAAAAAAAACCGGCAAAATAGCAAAACTCTATATAATATTAATCGCTATTTTGCCGAAGCCTTTATATTAAGACAAATATTTCTTAAAACTTATAAATCAATTCTAGCCGTAGAATTTATAAATCAATTTTAGCCGTAGAATTTATAAATTAATTCTGGCCGTAGAATTTATAAATCAATTCTAGCCGTAGAATTTATAAATCAATTCTAGCCGTAGAATTTGAAATCAATTCAAACCGTAGAACTGACCAAAGATTTGTTCAGTTCTAGCTAGAACTGTCTAAAACTGTTCTAGGGTAGAACTGTCAGGATCAGTTCTGGACAGTTCTAGGTAGAACTGACCAAATCAGTTCTAGCTAGAACAGTTCTAACCTAGAACTGACTAAAAGATGTCAGGCTTACAGTTCTACATACTGTTCTAGAACAGTTCTCCTGACAGATTCTGACAGAATTTATGAGAGGTTAGAACTGATCTCCACTGTATGGTGAAATTTGGCCCAGTATTTTTAGAGGAAAAGAGTTTTGTAAAAGTTAACAGACGACGACGGACGACGGACGCCAAGTGATTAGAAAAGCTCACTTGGCCCTTCGGCCGAGAAGAGCTAAAAATTAACAAAAATTGACAGACAAATCAACACGTAATATAATATAACAGAGACTCAAACACCATTTTGAACAACAACTTCAAAAAAGGTGCAATTTATAGCTGACTATGCGGTATGGGCTTTGCTCATTGTTGAAGGCCGTACGGTGACCTATAGTTGTTAATGTCTGTGTCATTTTGGTCTTTTGTGGATAAATCATACCACATCTTCTTTTTTATATAATGTCAATTTTAAAAGCTTCATTCATACAAGCTGAAAGCTTAACCCTGAATGATTGCAACATGTAACATAATTAGATAAAACATTAGCATATGTTTTATGAGCCCAATTAAAATCCATATCTCAAGATTGAATACCCAAATCAATTATTATCATTTTATGTTGACCTTACAAGAGGTTGACCATAATTTAAATGATTTCACAGGTTAGACTGTAGTTTGAGACATGAACAATAATTTGGACATAAGAATACTATATGTTTGTTTATTTGTCATTATGAAAATTAAACATATCTGCAATGACAATACATAAAACAAAAGATCTTATAATTTACATATTAGCCTCATGAAATATAGTTCTACGTACTACAATCATTTCGGAAATGCAATGGCCTATTTGCAGATTCGTGATATTATTGTACCAAAGAAAAGGTATAGCGCGGTTAATGTGATGAATATTTTCAACTTTTTTCCTCGACATATACGTAGACGCAGTCATGGTCATCGTTATTATATATCCCCAACCATCCATGATGTCTCTATTTATGACTTGCTGCCATTTAATATATAAAAGTCGTTAGTTATTCGTCACACTCGCAAGAAGCCTTATTTATTCACTACCCCTGGTGAAGGATACAACATATACAGTCAAGTATGCCTCATATCTTGACTTACATCTAGAAATTGACAATGGGGATCGGATGAAAAACAAAACATTACAACAAAAAAGATGATTTCAGCTTCCCAAACGTGAACTTTTGTATGTAGCAACATTCCAGCATTGCCTGCATACTGAATATATATATCTCCAAATAGATACGATATGTCCGGGCTTCGATTTCCATGATAAAGGATTGCTGCTTACAAGAAAGCCATTAAACCAAAAGTTCCAAATGGTGAAGTTGAAATCATACCTTCGTTAATTTTACGGAAGCTATCACGAGTTAGTTTACTGTTACGGAATATGTTACGGAATATCAGTAACACAGATGATATCGGACGTGTTCCTTATATCGTTACTACAATCGCGATCCATTTCCGAATTATATCATTACCAGGTTTGTAATAACATTTACAAACCTGTTCGTGCATTTTTCATTGTTATTCAACGCAAATTTATTTTCTAAGATATCTGGGACGATCTTATTTCACAAAGGCTTTCTATTGTCTACTTATTGTACCTCGAACTTATTTACCCGATGTAGGTCTTTAAGTTGAAGTTCAATTCAATAAAAGTTAATCGGGCATGACTAATTAGATACGCCCTCTTAAAATCGGGGGGCCCGAAAAAAGGATTGGGAAAAACGGTTTACTCCTGGTTTGCCCACTTTTAATTCTACCAATTATCTATTAGTTATGAAAACAAAAAAGACAAAAGGTTTAATAAGCATACAATTGTATAGTCTGTTCCAACTTAGGTAAATAGTTTGTAAGTGTTTTCCAAATATTCAGGTTGTTTTCACTAGTAACCCGAATTTAACTTGATCGGACAAAAACGCATTAACGCTGTTTAAATGAGATTAATAGTCATTTGATAAAGATTGACAAAAATTAAAAATCATTTTTAATTTATTTCAATGCATATCAAATCATTTTAATGCCAGTCAAATAGATTCGCTTGCAGTCGTTCAATTTAATTCAAGTTGGCGGTAAGTTACGTCAAACAAATAGGCCACGCCCCCGTTAAACTATTTCAAACTGGTATTAATTCGTTTTAAACCGTGTTGAGACCCGAGCTTTTAACAGGTAAATCACTCAAGCAAAACAACATAGATGTATCTTTCGTTTATTTGTTTCAAACTTTATCGACTTATATATATAAATGCGTGTATTCTTATTAAAGTCATATACTTCACAATTTAAACAAATAAATGATCAATACACGTAACATATAAGGAATTTAAATAAAAGCAATAAAATATTGATGCACGGTTTAAAAAATTAAAAACTTGTGAATCTGTTAAAAATAAAATAGTTAGATGTTTAACATATTTTTAATTTGTCCAAATGCAGTAGATCTTTATCTCACATATTCGTTTCAAAACTTGCTGAGTGCTATGAAAACTTGTGACATGTAAGTAATGTATGGTCCATTGCAATGACTTACGAAACTTTAGGTATACCTGTATATTTCCGTTTTTCCTTTTTCTGTCTTACTATAGTGTACTCGTAAATTAAATATAGACACGGAAATTAAAGTAACTTACAAAAATTATTTATTTTTCACATAGTTTAAATCGATGTATCTTATATTTTCGGTCAACAACAAATATTCCCTAGCTGTATATTGATATATGAAATAGCTTGTAATAAAAACAATGTTGTGTTAAATAATAAAATTAAAGAAGATACTGCTGACATTTGTTGAATTTAATAAACAGTTAAGTCTTGCACAACATTGTAAATGAAGGAACAGCTCAATAAACTTTTGAAACTGTGTCAAATTGTAATATCAGTCATTGACGCGAAACGGGCGTAAATTGTGGAAAAGCAGCACAATACGAAATTGTGAATTGTGGTCCCGATTTTGTACAGGGATTAGTGTGCTGTCATGCACCGTGACGTACACAAAGTCTTGCTATGAACATATATTCTGTTTATATGAGATAAATTTTAGTCTGCGATAACGATGGGTTGGTTGATTTAAGTTTTACAACCTTGACTTGCTCTAAGTCGACATTATCTTACGTCTAATGCATTTAAAAAAACGTATATTTACGTTTAGGGCATTTAATATAAGTCTACCTACCAAATTAAAATCAACATAAACATTATTAAAATAAACAAGAATGGAAAAGAAACAATTATGCATTGTTGCTCTGATATAATTTTTATTAACTATATTTGAGCGGTAATGTCTTAATAAAAACTAATTGTCGTATACATAAAATATTTCATCTAGGCGCTTTCGTTGTAGTTCGCGTTACATATCAAAATGAATTTCATTTGTTGGAACGTTTGCAAACTTTCAATCCAGGTGTTCTCATCGAGGTCCGCGTTCATGTTTCAATTCAATACACAATATTTCATCTAGGTGCTTTCGTTGAAGTTCGCGTTACATGGTAAAATGAATTTCATTGGTCGGAATATTTGCAAACTTTCAATCCAGGTGTTCTCATCGAGGTCCGCGTTCGTGTTTCAATTCAATACACAATATGAAGTCCAATATGGTAAAAAAAAAGAATTTTAAACTCTACGATGTCCGAGTAAATAAATAGAATTTAGAAAATAAAACACTTTTACGATTCTTCCAACACAATAAAGATACTATCCTTTTCGCCGATGAATAATTATTACTATAATATAAGAACAAGGATTTGTATACTATTCAATTTGGGAACAGTATACCTAACAATATATATGTTCCTGATTTGATTTATTCCTCGAGAAAATAAATTTGATTTATTCACTTAAATCAATAATTGATCAACTTGAACTTTGAAAAAGTTACATTAATATATCTTTTCGCATCCTTTAATTTAAGGACTAGTCCGCATATTTCGTCTGTTCTCGCTTCAAACCAAGCCATCATAAATACATCAGAGAGTACTAAAATTAAAGCATTTATTTAAAAACAATCCCCATCTAACTTCAAAGTATGAGGTAAACCGATTAGTTTACGCTAGCCAAGCAACCAACAGACAAAATAAATCTTGTCTCCCCGATCGAGACTATCTATAGACACGGAATAAAAAATATGGAAATAATAGCATGTTAGCTATAGATTGGTTACAAACACATTTATGCAAACATGAAGCAGCTGTTTCTTTACTGAACTGGTCACTGGTAATACAAAACCAGGGTTTCAAAAAGATCAAGAAAAAGAAAAAGACATTTAAAATTTATAAAAAAGAAATTCGAAATAGTGTTTAACTGAAATTGAACAAAAAAGAAATTATAAAAAATATAGTCTATAATATGTGAATATTTATTTAAGAAAGCTAACAATAAAATGAAAGAAAAATATGTGATGCTTAAGAACATTGACCTGGGCCGTAACAGCCTTATGTTGGAAATTTTAAAACAAAGTTGAAACAAAGGCTTGTCTTCATATCAAATTGTTTTCACGGCGAATGTCTTGCAAGAAGCAAACTCCCATTACTCCGGTGTCGCCCCTGCAAGTTTTTGCGTGATCCATGCATGTTTCTGATTTACTTGTCTTTTGTTCATTTACTGTACTACTGTGTGGCTATAGTCTCAGTGTAAATTGTCATTTGAAATACTTGAAACTTGCTTATACTGGTTGGTTACACGTGAAACTTATGATAATGGTTCATGCATAAATCACCGGAATTTGGTACACGTTAAATGCACGTTATTTTTAAAAATAACATTATTAAAATAATATCTTTTTTCTAAAATTTAATAAAAATCATGAAAAATACCTTCATCATTTAAGGCAATGGTGGTGTCGTTGCTTCATCCATGCAGAAATATAGTACTTTAAAAATATGATTCAGTAAACAGTTTTTTAATTGCTCGGTTTTTGATGGTTGTTTTACGTTCAGTGGCAAATAGTTCATGCATGTTCGGGACAATACAATACAAGCTCAGTAAGTCGGACAAACAGTGCAAATTGTATGCAAAATTTTCACAAAGTTCAACAGTGTCATTTGTGGAAAATTATTTACGAAACAAATCTTGAGATCATACATGCATTCTTTAAGTAAAACAAACTGCAAATGCGAAATATAAAAGGTTCAGCTTGAAATTCCACATGTAGGAGATGTAAGCCGGAGTCTGCGTGCCTTTTATATTTTATCAAAACGTCTAATCCAGCAACCTGTCTGTCATGAACAAAAAATAAAGGAAACCAAGACGAAATGCGCACCTTTAATATGAGTACATTTTTGGTAACACCAGGTACATAATTTAAACCTGAAGCAAAAAGACAGCACTCAGTCCTTAATAATAAGCCGTATAAACCCTATATGTATACACCAAGTGCGCGATTGACGGTAGAACGGACAGGGGTGAAACAGTATGATGATACGTGCTCTATTAGGATATTGGTGACAAAACATATTTTTGAATATGCAGTTCATGTAATGAAATGGTAATTTTGAGATATGAAATGAAGTAGCAATGTAAGCAAGCCAACATTTCCGTCATTTTGTATTTGGTAGAAAGTTGATTAATTGGCAATTTTACCGCACCTCCTTATTTCATTATGGTTGGAATTTTCTCCAGAAGAACAAAAGTTTTAGGACTTAAACAAATATGTACTATGAGACTGAAATGTTACTGTGATAATTATACTTATCAAAACTTTCCTATTTAGGAAACCGTCGTTTAGTAAACTGACTACAAATTAGAAATGAAAAGATACTCGTCCAATTAGCATTAGTCACAATTTGCTTGGTGTATTTGGTTTTGATGTAGTTAAATGTCCAACTGTAGCTAACTTATAAATGGCATATCCCATATCTCTATTATTCATTAAGCAAACTGGTGTACAAATAACATGTTACATATGTATTTTTTTATTTTATTTTATTTGTACTTGTACTTTTTATAAATAAAGTCTCATGTTACCCCACTTCCATAATTATCAAGCGGTAACGTATATATTTCTTTTTGCCTAAATGTTCGTAAATTTTGTCGATTTCTTTGAAAAAATTATAGGCAATGATTTAAATTTTAACAACTAAAGTTTCAAGTAACGGGTGTAAATTGTAGGATTGATTGTTGGTTGCTTAACGTCCAGTGGCAAATATTTCATGCAAGTTCCGGACGAGGACAAGTTAACACTAACTTGAATACAATACTAGGTTTTGTAATAGAGCCGATCCGGGAAAATGTTTGAGAAAAATTTGGACTGACACTGGACAATGAGGGTATATTATGAGCAATTTGCCCCCCATGGCCTAACAAGGCAACTATGTTAATTCTCTTTTAGTCGTTTTGTCTCCGAACTTATACATGTACATCTTTTCCAACTCAAATCACACACAAAAAAACTACACTACCAGCGAGTACCCATGCATGCAAGCGGAAATTAACACGAATAGAAAATCTAAATGATTTCAAGATCTAGCTATTTCAGTCTCTTTCTGCTATTTGAATACTAATAAGTCAGTCATTTGCTTGTAAATTTCGAGAATTTTTTTTATAACGAAACCAGTCTTACTTAGTGACTAAAGCCAGTCCCAACTATTAGCTTGCGTTTATAGACGCAAGTGGATACTTGGGACTGGCTTTAACGAGTTCTGTGCCATAGGGCCAATTTATTGGCCTCGGTAATATCTGAAAAATACCACAAGGCCAATATTTTGGCCTTTAATTGGTAAAAATATCTATCATAATTTTTGAACAAATACGACGTTATGTCTTTCAAAAATGTTAAAAATACCTTGGTTTAATAATTACAGTTAAATTTAAAAAATTTAACGGTTTTATTTCGTATACTGTAAACAGTAGTTTGACGTTGACGTTTATTACGTCACTTTCACAACAACAACAACAGGTACCCGCGCTGAAACAAACAAAACGTTAGAACTTAGAGTACTAGCTGTCACATCTTGACAATTGTAGTCATATGAAACTTCAAATTTAAAAGAAAAGTTGATAACAGACTTAAATACTATAGGTTTTCTTGTAAAACAAGTGTAAGAAAAATTAATCCTTAATACTAACATAATCTTCGTACGTGTACTGCTATCAAATAATTATCTATATGTTATAAAATCATGAAAAGAAAAGTAGGGATTATCGGGCAAAAATTGAAAAATGAAGAGTAACGAATTACTACTTGTTAGGACTGCGCACATTGCAAGTGCAAGGGAGAATCCGTGACGAACGAATGTAAACAAACGTATACTTCAATGTAAATAATAAAAAGATTTTGAAGGAACAAATTAAATACACCAACTCATTTAGCAATATGTTAAAAGGAAACAAGTTTGATAGAAAATGTTTTAAAAAAATATGGCTCTATCAATTCATTTATTTTTCATATGCTCCACGTGCTATGTGTTGATTGTTTATCAATGCCATAAACCAGTAAACTTCGGCAACACACCGAAAGTAACTTGCAATCAACAAGCAACGAATGAAATATTATTTGTCGACAATACGCTATAGATTTGTAATAAATGTAAAAAACGTTCATACTTGAATTATTTCTTTATATACATGTAGCATTCATTAGTTCAATAATTTTAATAACCTGTTATTGCAATACACTCGTTTCATGTCAAATTCAATATCAAGTCTAAAAAATACACTGATACGATTGATAGCATTATTTATTTTTTTCAATTGGAATGTTTATTGCATACTTAAAAAAATGTCTGACCAGCATTTACAATTGCAAGTAATTATATTAGCATTTTCTGTGCATTTGCAAAATTGACATTTTCCCCAAATACCATTACCATTGTGAAATAGGAAAACTACGGAAAAATGCACAAATGTGAAAGTCGACTAAGAATTTATGACGTCAAATGGAGAGTTGCGTAATACTGCAAATATGGCAAATATGGCAACTCATTGGTTCCGTTTTTTTTCCGCCGGAAGAAATTCAAAGTGCTGAAGACCCCGAATTTACTGTCGAAAGTGGTGTAAAGAATATGCCTGCTCATGTTTACAACTTATCTTATGAAGAAGATAGTTCTTGAAACAAACAAGTAAAAATATTCGCTCTTTTTGCAGTTCTGTTTTCATGAAACTGATACAATGTTATTGATAGAGTGTATCTATTTTGTCATACTAAAAACATGGAGGTAATTGAGTTGGCTCATGGCTTTGATTATTCTATATATATATCTGTAGATAAATTGAACAGAAACAGTTTAATAAAGCTTCCGTCTGCATGTGAATTTCCTAAAATCTTATCTAATGATAGAGTGTATCTATTTTGTCATACTAAAAACATGGAGGTAATTGAGTTGGCTCATGGCTTTGATTATTCTATATATATATCTGTAGATATCAGTATAAATTGAACAGAAACAGTTTAATAAAGCTTCCGTGTGCATGTGAATTTCCTAAAATCTTATCTAATGATTCTTTCACCTCAACTTCACCAATTCCAACCAAAAAAATAAAAAATAAATATAAGCTCAATTTCCCGATGATCAAAAGAACTAATGTAGTCAATGTACAACCTTTAGAAGAAAAGGAGTGGAAAGTCTAGAGAAAGTATCATAGTAAATATAACCAAAGGCATTATAGAAAAATGTTTCAGTACAGTACTGTATGTCAATATGATAAGTTAATGAAGTGGGGTTTACTTTTTTTTTTGGGGGGGGGGGGGGTCGGGTGAGGGTGAGGGTGTGCGTATCATGAATGTTAACTGTAAGTGTATGATAATGATCGTGTGTTACTACTTTTTTTTTGCGACTGAACACAATTAAGGATCGTTAAAGTCCAATTCTTAATTTGCTGCCGAAAATAATGTTATATAATATTTATAGATACCCACGAATCCCACTCCAAGTAGAATAAAACAACACAAAAACAACAAACACATATTTACCAAAAAATCATCAAAATCTTGGCAAAATGTTTTTAATTTCATGAACATAACATTACCGGACCGGAATGTTAACAGACAATTGCAAATTATGATGCGGTTAGCAGAATTATTACCTCTGAATATCTAACTTCGGATATTTTTTTCTCGAACTTATCGATTAACTCGACTTTTGATTGATTTAATTCTCATATTGAATTATCTACAACACGGTATTACAAAACGTAAAGTTTCAGGCAGAAACGATACCACTTATGACCCATCGGTAAAGTTTAAGCCGATTCTTGATTCGTTTAACATGCGATCTAAATATCTGTATACACCTGAAAGAAACCTAACGATTCAGTGGCGGATCCAGAAAATGATTTGATATGCATTGAAATAAATTAAAAATGATTTTTAATTTTTGTCAATCTTTATCAAATGACGATTAATCTCATTTAAACAGCGTTAATGCGTTTTTGTCCGATCAAGTTAAATTCGGGTTACTAGTGTTTATTGTATAGCAAAATTATAAAAAGATCAAATATTTTTTCTCAGTAATTTAATATCAATTCAATCAATTAATTCAACATACATATACAGCAAATAACTAAAAAATCATATTGACTTATAAAAGTGTCTTTGTGTTCATTAGTTTCTGAATGATTTTCATTTATACACTGAGTACTCTTTTATTGCAAACTTTATTTAATAAATTAATTAATTTTATAAATGCATTGCATAAGGAAATCAATTAAGCACAGAAAAGTAAATAAGAGCACTACATGTAAAATGATGAGAAATACAATCTTTTATATATACATCAAAAGTAACAAAACATTTAATATATTTGCAAAGTCACAATTAACAATAATTCACTTCATTGTTCAGTTCAAATGGAGAAGATGGGATGTTGCGTCAGAGTAATCTACCACGTTGATGGGTCCTTGTTGGTATCTGTATATGAGTCTGGTGTCTATTACTCTGTATGGTCGTCTTTAAGGTGAGCGGGTTCCTCCTGCTGCATACTGAATAATGTTGCATTCTGTTAGTGCTTTTGTCTTCTTCAGTAGCTCAGTGATCTCGTAGATGTTTGGATAGGCGTGTTTGAGTCGCTTCTTATGTTTGTTGTGCCATCCTTCCAGGTGATTTGTGCATGGTGCGGGGTCCTTCTGTGTAATAGTGGTTCCATAGAAAGCGGTAGTTTTCAACCCAAAGCTCTGTCACGTAATCTGTAAATGAACTTGTAGCGGGTATGTTTTCAGTTTCTCTAATGTCTTCTAAAGTGTTTAGCCAAACATCGTCAACAAGGTTGGGTGGAACAAGAGGTACCAGTAGTACTGCGGCTCGTCGTATCAGTTAAGTAATGTCTTCATTTTCTGTATAATAGGACTGTAGTCCATATTTCTGTGCCTTTCGCTATATACACTGGGTGAAGTGGAAGAAGCAGCCTTTCACGGTTACCCCTGGACATACTGTCTGTGTTGCATTGTTGGTTGCTGTCTCGTAGTCAATAGATAGTGTTTCTGGTTGAAGTTGTAACTGGTGTTGTTGATCAATGGCTACTGAACAGTTGCATTTATATTCTAGTTGTTAAATTTTATTGGATAATTTTATGTTTTACTAAATTTTGAAACATTGTATTGTATTGAAATTTAAAAAAAAATAAGTCGAGTAAATCTAAAGATATTTAAATGAGATTTATTCTATTTAATCTTTAGTTTCATTATTTTACTTTTCATCTTTTTTTCAGAATGTACCAATAATTAAAAATATTTGTTGATAAATTGAAATATTTATTCATTTTAGTACACATTTTCCCTATTTTTTTGAATAAAATACATTATCCTGCCAAATATATATGAAATATAGATTTTTTTGCACATTTTCCTTGATTTAATAGCAGAATATAATATTCTTTTTAAATTTTACAGGTAAAATATAAGGTAAAAAATATGACTATAATTCAGAAATAAACTATAATTGTTAAAACAACAATTCCCTCTATGTTTACATATACATGTAATTAAAAGTGGACAAACCAGGATGACACCGGGAAAAACACCCAGCAAAATACCTTAATTTACCATTTCAAAAATTTGTTTGATTCAAAGTGCTTTTGGTTGCTTAAATATCTTCGATCAATAATCAGGCGGTATTTTGTGGAAATAAATAACCTGTCCCGAACCGGGAGATTTTGGCTGCAATAGGAATTAATTTATAAAAAAGTCAATATCTCATTTACTTAACGTGGCCGTTATTGTATGTAAATTCATGACGTTTTGTATATGACATTCGTCTATCGTGGAGAAAAAAAACTGGACACAAAGGAGCAATAAATTAATCAGCTTCATTTAGTGATTTATAATAATTTGTCCTCGGTGATTATAGTCTCAAACAGTTTTCCAATTTTTATATATTTCATTTTTTATTTACATTTGAATTTTTATGCGTAAATCTTAGCATTTTTTCCATCAATTTTCTCTTTGCATTTAATCTTTTTTTTTTTTAATATTAAAAACACGTTGTCGTAGTACACATCAGGGGTTACATTGTATAATTTCCAGCAAAACTAACAGGGGAGGGACTACATCAGAAAAACAATCTTCATTGAGTGGCAACAACTCATATATTGAAGCATACAATGACGGCTCCCTCGTCTAGGTGACAACATTTGCTGTTTGCTGTTTATTTATTATATCTCAGACTGGTATAATAGTTGTCATAAAAGGGGAAAAAATGATAAAAAAAAAGGTTGACAACAATTTATAAAAAAGATTCAACTTATTGTGAGCGTTTCATTTTTTTAATATTGTCTTGCTAATCGGTTTTGTTATATCTTTTTTTTCATCTACTATTGTTCTAGCAAAAGTCACAAAAATGTTGATAAAATCAGCCATGCGACTTATCTTCTATACTATTAAACGAGAAGACCTCATTTTGGGTGTCGCTTCTCTTCCTTCCACAATAAATCAATCATCATGCATATAAGTCCTATAGGTACAGTGGATAGTCATATTTGTCATCCATTCATATGGTTATTCAGATTGAGTTATTTTGGGAGAAAAACGAGAAAAAAGGCGTCCGGATATGTTTCCGTCATTGGACGAAATTTTAAGTCATATTATACTTCCGGTTTGCGTTTTTCTGTATATCTTGAGCATACATATACTACGAATAAAGAGTATTTTCTGTCTGATATCATTTTCAAGTTAACTATCCACGGCGGTCAAAGAGTTTATAAGATAGAAATGGTTTGTATAATATATCAATGACCGCCGTGGTTCGATTATTAAACTGAGAATGAAAAGTAAAAACAAAATACACTTTATAGTAATGAATGAGAAGGGGTTGGGGGTTGGCAGGACCTTTTCGGGACCTCGGGATCGGGTGCTTTCAGATCGGAATTTCGGGATGACGGATATGTAATTCTTATTAAATTCGGGACCTCGGGATTTCATGTTTGTACATGTAAGCCCGGGATATCGGGATCAGGAACCCTACGACACCACCACCCCCCTTTATGAATGCTCATAATATACAGTTAAGCGCTAAAATTATTCATGTGTTATTAAAATTAATAGAGAACATTTTTTTTTGGGGGGGGGAAAGGAGGAGCCGGGCTAGAAAAACAATTGTCCTGTCCCAAAGTACCTATGACTTTTGATACCTTTTCTGAAATTCTCCAGTCTTTAAATCCTTTACATAAATTCATTGATTACAAAAAAAAAGATGTGGTATGATTGCCAATGAGACAGCTCTCCATAAGAGACCAAAATGACACCGAAATTAACAACTATAGGTCATCTTACGGCCTTCAACAATGAGCAAAGTCAGTACCCATAGTCAGATATAAAAGCTAGGCCACGAAATGACAATGTAAAACAATTCAAATGAGAAAACTAACGGCCTTATGTGTGTACAAAAAACAAATATATAACACATAAACAAACGACAACCACAGAATTACAGGCTCCTGCCTTGAATGTTCATAATATACTAAATGTATGTTCATAATGAAATAAATAGAAAACCAAAAATTGGGAATTTTGGAAATAGGAGGAGGGATACAAAAAACTTTTTCCTGTCCCCAAGTACCTATGACTTTTGATACTTTTCCTAAAATTCTCAAGTCATTAAATATTTTACAAAATTCTTCCTACAACACTTTACATACTTTCAACCACGCTCTGATGCCCGCGATTTCGCGGGTGTGTTCTAGTAATTATTTAAAAAGATTAAGCTGACTTTTCTTGTTGTTTACACATTCCAATCATTCAACTCGTGTGTAGATCATCTTTTCCTCTAATGTTTTTTTTTAAGGTTAAGATATCTTGGAATTCTCACTGCACAAGGCATCTGATATACATTCCTATCATATTTTGATCGGACAAAGCTGCGTATTTATATAACCAATAAGCTAAACGAACGCACCCATTTAGCAAGGGTATACTGTGGAACGGGAGAGGTCTAGAGATGTAAATATTTCTATACCCAAGCAAATATTGGTTTTGAATAAAAGGAGATAAAGGTATACATTAATGCGACAGAAAAGACACAGATAAATAAAAATATTTAGAGTCAACATTCGGTTTTTTTTTTATATAGAACATTCCGTGTACAGAATAATAAGCTCAAAACCGACCCATGACTAAATAATAGTTATACGGAGTTAATTCAATATTTTCCGTCAAATATTATATATCCGAAAAGGCACATTTGATTAACTATAATTATTTACCGTGAAAGATAATAATCCCAACACTTCACTGTATAATAAAACGGTAAAATAAATAATGATAATGGATGACGACCAGCGGCGAATAAAATTAATATTCAGGACGATTACGTGAAATATAATATTATAATATAATAAGAGCATTAACCCCGTTTTTTTTATCGTGCAAGTTCACAAGATATTAGTTCGCAGGAAGAAACGTCAACCGACCAGGACACATTTCCGACGCTGAGCCGGCCAGTCTGTGCTCTTACTTTATGATGCCACGTGTTAAGCACTGAAATAGAATACCAATTTAGTTAACGTCTTTGTTTGACCCGTTCGGGATTTGAACAAATATAATGACCTCCCTCCCGCTCTCGAGGCGAACGCCCCCACACGAGACCAACCAGATCGGTAGTACAGAATATCATACCAAAAAATAAAGTACAATACATAGAATTCTCACAGTTACTAAAGCGAGCTAAAAGTATCTAACCTAAATTGGATGCGTGAAATAATATTGTAAACTACACGTAAACACAGATGATCGACTTCAGGGTAGATTTTATGAATCAAATTAAAAACTCTTGACCTATTGTACGACCTACCTATTGTATTTAAAATTTATGTGTTATAGTCATTAACAGGCATGAAATATTTGCTACTGGACTTAAAGCAAACAACAATCAATCCATTTGATTAATATCTCTGTTACAGTACTAGTACTTGGCACACAAAGACACGTTTTGACCAGGACAGCGAAACCTAGTTCAATACGGTTTTATGCATTGAAGTTTGCATGCATAGTTCTTATTTAAAAAAAACACAAATAAAGCAAGTGACCTATTAATTGATTGGACTGAATAGACAACACTAATTATTTTGCCTTCGCATGTAACTTAATGTAGGAAAATTACCAAATCAGAAACAAAAGGAACATTTGCAGGATGAATATTGTGAAGGACCTTATGCATCTAGGACTGTCCGATTAAAAGTTCTTAAACAAGCTGTTTAAAAAGCTAATTGTTGGAAGAGTTTACTTACTGTTTTCTAAGGTCTGATCTTTACGATTCTATTTCATGATTACTGACAGATCAAAAACATCAAGTATATATCACTGGGGTAAAGCTGATGACCGTAACTGCATTCACGGTCATCCCAAGATGTCGGATGAACAATTAGGTCAGTTTCTGTATTGTCTGTTTAAGTGTTTCTATATCATTTTCTTTACAAATCATACATTGAAACGATGTAAATTTATAAAAGAATCACTCGAAAATCACTAATTACTTCCGAGAAATGTGCATGAAACGGGAAATTCGATTTGAAAAAATCGTTAAGATGACCGTAAATCATAATCAAAATATTTTCAAGATGACCGTAACATAAAACAAGGATGACCGTGATTGGTAAAAAGATGACCGTAACTTGTAAAGGATGACCGTAATTTGTAAAGACTGACTGTAATTTATATAGGACGACCGTAACTTTTATAGGATGACCATCAATTCTAAGAAATATCCGTATTGTATTCAAAGCTTTTTTGTTAAGTTTGTCGATCTCAATAGGGGCTCGGTTAGCGGATATATATAAATATGTTTCATAAATTACTTTTTTTAAACTATAATATAATTGGCCATATTTAGGATTTATAACAATGATAGTAAATTGCATATTTCTCGTAAACAATGAAATATTTATTGATATCGACAAATTGACAGCGATACAACGAAAATTTGAAGAAACATGAATGTGTCCCTAGTACACGGATGCCTCATCTACACTATCATTTTCTATGTTTAGTGGACTATGAAAATGGGATAAAACTGTAATTTGGCATTATAATTAAAAAGATCATACTATAGGGAAAATGTGTACTAAGTTTCAATTTTATTTAACTTGAAGCTGGACAAACAAACAGACGAACGGACGAACGTACACACAGACCAGAAAAAGATAATGCCAATAAACGGAGCATTAAAAACATTAATAATACATACGAATATTTGGTAATCGTGTCACACATTACTTTGGTACTAAATTTTATATTTCAAACTGTCTAATTATATTGATTTCTATTATGTACATTTCGTATACAGCATGCATATTTAATTTATTCAATACTAAGAATGATCTCGAAAGTCGCTATGAATTCACATGTCCGAAATATTTGTTTACATCTGAAACATGTAAGATTATTAATTTATATTTGTCAATAACCTTTTAAACTCTAAGCTAATGCAAACATCTTACAAGTTCGTTATGCAACTTGTATACGGTCATATCAAATACACACATAATTTAATTCACCGATAGATTGATCACCTAGCGTAACTCTCTTTGATAAACGTAATCAATCTGTTATCTAATTTCTGTTGACGAAATGACCATTACAAACTGTGTTGTAATAGCAACTTTATTTGGTATTTGAAGAAAGATAAATTTGTATGTAGGGACTCCGTTTGGATATGCCAACGAGAGCACATGAACTGCGTTCGGATTTTCCATCGCAATCATATATATTGTTTTTGATTTAAATTAACTAAGTTGTAACACTGATACTTTATATTTGGACTTTATTAAATGAATTTGGACTTTACCAATTTGTTTATGTTTACTGATTGAACTGCCGACTTGTGTGTGAATAAAGAGCTAGTACCCCGCATTGTGAATCGTTCCCAAAGACGGAATCCCACTCGAAGCCGTGCTGGCAATAATTTATCTAGAAAGATACAAAATCTTTCTTCATAATTTGGTGGAGTATCGAATCGATCTAAGGAACCTCTTGCAAATACAACAAGCGAGTGGCAAAGTAGGTTCGGGCGCCTACTCTTTGCAACAATGGATTTAGTATATCAAACGAAGATATCACGACATTCACACAAGATACATGAGTCGGCATGCAACTGGATGCCTATTCCATGGCAACAACACTACCAGGGAATTCACAACCGAATACCTTCGTAATACAGTGTAAATTATATCAATCAAGTTACATTGAACCGTTCAGCTAGAGTAAGGAGACACAATCTCAAAAACGATTACACTCCGGAAAAAGACATATTTACTATACGCAAACGACGGAAACGAGAACTTAAATCGAGTTCTACAAAACGGAGAGACATGCAACGACTTCATCGCTTTAAAGAGAGAAAACATTTTGTGTCAGTTTTACCTTTCAACGAAATTAGTAACAATGAGCTTAGCAACGTTTATCCCTCGAAATTTTATCAGACCTTGGAAATTCAAAGTATCAAACAAGAAAATATCAACCTTAAACAACTGATTAAAGACAAGAAAGAGGATTCAGACATGCAAGACTTGGAAGTAAAACGAATTACGAATGAGCTGCAGCAGCATAAAGATATCGTAAATCAATACAAAGTTTATGCTTCGGACATGGACAAATTTACTTCCAGCTTACAGGAACAAATTCAAGAACTATTTTTATCTTCGGAACATTCTCCATACCTAAACCAGCAGATTCAAAATGAACTAGAAACTTTAAAAATTGAACTTAATGATTCTAATCGTATGAAAAACTATTGGGAAGATCAAACACACATAAATTTTAGGGAATGCAATGAAAATTACGCTGAAATAGATGGATTAGAACAACAAATAAAACAATTACAAAGTGATAATTTTGGATTGATCAAAACTATAAGGGAAATTGAAAACAACCAAAATCAGATGGTATTACAACAGCAAAGACACACCAATCATAGAACTTTCTACACAAGAAACAGACAATCTCGGAGATATTGAACATTTATTATTAACTGTTGTTTGACCTTCAATTCAATGCTTTTGTGTTTTTTTAAATTCGGGACGAATTTTCTTAAAAAAGGGAATAGTTGTCACACATTACTTTGGTACTAAATTTTATATTTCAAACTGTCTAATTATATTGATTTCTATTATGTACATTTCGTATACAGCATGCATATTTAATTTATTCAATACTAAGAATGATCTCGAAAGTCGCTATGAATTCACATGTCCGAAATATGTGTTTACATCTGAAACATGTAAGATTATTAATTTATATTTGTCAATAACCTTTTAAACTCTAAGCTAATGCAAACATCTTACAAGTTCGTTATGCAACTTTTATACGGTCATATCAAATACACACATAATTTAATTCACCGATAGATTGATCACCTATCGTAACTCTCTTTGATAAACGTAATCAATCTGTTATCTAATTTCTGTTGACGAAATGACCATTACAAACTGTGTTGTAATAGCAATTTTATTTGGTATTTAAAGAAAGATAAATTTGTATGTAGGGACTCCGTTTGGATATGCCAACGAGAGCACATGAACTGCGTTCGGATTTTCCATCGCAATCATATATATTGTTTTTCATTTAAATTAACTAAGTTGTAACACTGATACTTTATATTTGGACTTTATTAAATGAATTTGGACTTTACCAATTTGTTTATGTTTACTGTATTGAACTGCCGACTTGTGTGTGTATAAAGAGCTAGTACCCCGCATTGTGAATCGTTCCCAAAGACGGAATCCCACTCGAAGCCGTGCTGGCAATAATTTATCTAGAAAGATATGAAATCTTTCTTCATAATCGAGCCCATGTGTATGGTTCCAGAGGAAGCAGATTAAAATCTTAATTTGTCTTGATATATGCAGGCGGAAACACTTTTGAAATAGAACAAAAGAATCGAAGCTCTGTGTGTATCGAGAAAGCGATAAATGTTAACTGTAATGTTTGATATAGTAACAAAATTTTAAAAAGTTAATAGAAACAATTAAAACGACAATTTTCTTATTTTAAAAACACCATTTGCACAAGTTTTCAATGTATCTATTACATAGTAATGCAAAACAATAAGATATCAAGTCGACGACATGGTTCTTATCGGGGCCTTTTATAGCTGACTATGCGGTATGGGCTTTGCTCATTGTTGAAGGCCTTACGGTTACCTATAATTGTTAATGTTTGTGTCATTTTGGTCTTTTCTGGATAGTTGTCTCATTGGCAATAGTACCACATCTTCTTTTTTATATATAGTATCTATAAGTTGGATGTAGAAAATGCATAACCTCCGATTTTTTTTTTATCACGGATGGAGAACATATCAATCTTTTAGTTCAGAAATTTTCGTGTCTGCCCTTCCATTATGTGAATCAAGAAAAAATTCCCCAAAACAGGTAACGATTGTATCGAAAAGAGAAAAATCGAGTGCACCTTTTTATGTTAGGGCATGTTTGGGTGTATATTTTGTCTTTAAAACGTACAAAGCAAGAGTATTTTATATAGCATCTCGCTTCAGATTCTATCATTATTATATATCAAAGCTACAGGTTGACTTTATAACGTAAAAAAATTACAGTACGAAAAGATGAAATATATGGGTCAAGTGAGATACCTATCTAATGAATCACAAAAACAGAGTAGGTGTGTTCGAATAGCTATTTTTTCTAAAAGTACTTGACGACAGTCTTTTAAGGTTTATGTACCCTTCTGTAGCCATTTTTGTACGAATTTTTCAAACCTCAATTGTATCAAAACTAAAGATATAATAAATAATAGAGATAGGCCATTTAGTACATGTTCCAAGGGGAAACTTGATGCAAAGCATTATTTTTTACTGTTTCATTGCATTTGATAGAAAAAGAGGACTTTGTGGCAAATAAATCAAGATTTTTATAGAAAATCCACAGCCTTTAATACAGAGATTTTTGTTATAAAATTTGAAACATAAATTACTCACTTGATTTTCTATGATGTGCTAGTGTTTATTTTTTACAAAAAGTTCTAAGTAACCTGTAAATTCCAAAACACCTCGTGCTGAGTCACTAAAGTCGAGCGCACCCTAAAAGGTGTACTTGATTTTGGCCATATTTATACTTGTCATAACCAATAACTACATTTATAAACTTGTTTTAAGGAAATCAATGCTAGCACTGCATGCAGTAATCCTATATCTATCGGTCATCAAATTGCCAAATATGAGAGTACAAGGATAAAGGCTGTGGATTTTCTATAAAAATCTTGATTTATTTGCCACAAAGTCCTCTTTTTCTATTAAATGCAATGGAACAGTAAAAAATAATGCTTTGCATCAAGTTTCCCCTTGGAATATGTACAAAATGGCCTATCTCTATTATTCATAATATCTGTAGTTTTGATACAATTGAAGTTTGAAAAGTTCGTACAAAAATGGCTACAGAAGGGTACATAAACCTTAATTTGGATGATGAAAATGGATATCTTCGAAAAAAATATGATTGTCTTGTGTGTGATAACTAGGGTTTATAATCTTCAACCACTAAAATTGTTTAGTCTGCCCTTCCACGACATATTTAATTAGAATTTTTTTAAATGCTTAAGAATTTTCAAAAATTCCATCTGACATCCGAACAGACAATATTTTTAAGTTGAATCAATGCAGACAAGATCATTAACTAATGCTCATTAGCTAGTAGATACATTTGTCTTTTAAAATATAACTGACATATAACGATCGATCGTAATGGTGCTATGTGGATAAATTTATCAGTTTTCAAGAGCAAAATTGGCAGAGCGTCATCCCTACAATGGCTTCCATTTCTACGATTGTGAGCATGAACTGGCGTAATGGGGAGATAATTTTGAAGAAGTAGAATCCTGACTGTATGAATAACATTTCTGTATACATTGTATATACAAATTGACAACGTTCCGCCTTGTGATACGCTTTTCGTACAATACTATTTTAAGGATCGATATAATATCAATGGGTGTACATGCAATTTTTTGGCATTTTTAAAAATGTGTATTTATTATTTGTCATTTAAAGGAATCCCAGAAAGAAAACAAATCTTTTGTCGAGCAGTTGAACTGTGCACCGCATTTTTTTCATTATGCTTGTAAGGTGTCATTTTATCGCACTTTTGTAGCATGTTTTCCCTTCCTGTTCATGTGCATGTCTTTTGGCAAATTCATTTTAAAAATTAAACCCTCTACTGTAAAAAAGATACATATGGTAATCTTTGCATTTGAAGCACGTCTTATTTTCTTCTACCTATAGGATAAAACTCTCATATTAATATGTGTATACCAATACGATTAATCATTTGATACAAAAAGATAGTTATATAAATACGGATATTTCTTAGAATTGAGGGTCATCCTTTAAAAGTTACGGTCATCATTTACAAATTACGGTCATCTTAAAAGCAGTTACGGTCAGCCTTGTTATGAATCGCTGATTCTGTTACGGTTATCTCGATTGTGATTTACGGACATCTTGGCGATTTTTTCAAATCGAATTTCCCGTTTCATGCACATTTCTCAGAAGTAATTAGTGATTTCCGAGTGATTCTTTTATAAATTTACATCGTGTCAATGTATGATTTGTTAAGAAAATGATATAGAAACCCTTTTACAGACAATACAGAAACTGACCTAATTTTTCATCCGACATCTTGGGATGACCGTGAATGCAGTTACGGCCATCAGCTTTACCCCAGTGATTTATAGCATGAAGTTGTTGGGTATAATATTCATTGGTCAGTGAGGTAAATGAGGTCTGTACGGGGGTTTTGATTGCCGATTTTTAAATAAGAAATCGTTATTTTGAAAAGTTGGCTAAAAAGTATATATTTACCCCCTAATTTTGTAAAACTATCATCTGGTGTTATTTAGATGCTAATTTTTTTTTTATCATAAATAAATGATTATATGATGTAATGCCATTAAATTGGTCCGTTTTCATTTCAATTTGGTAACTGTTAATTGTATATACCAGTCTGAGTACTGTTTAACTATCATATTAGTTAAACGTATTTAGACTCGTCCAGTTCAGGGGAATTAGGTTTCTGCAAGTGCTTTTTATGTACTTTTCATATATTTTTGACGGTTTGTAAGTCAGTAAAAGTTCAACGATTAAGTTAATATTGACATTAAAAGACCTCCTCACAAAAAGGGCTGTTCAAATCCCCTCGCCCTTCGGGCTCGGAAATCTGAACACCTCTTTTTGTTCGGAGGCCTTTTAATATCAATATTAACTTATCGTTGAACTTTTACTATTGCGATAAACACGATATGTGCCACATGTGAAGCAGAAGCTACTGATCCTTCCTGAACACATGAGACAAACCCCAGTTTTTGCTGAGATTCGTGTTGCTTAGTCTTTAGATTTCTATGTTGTTTCTTGTGTACTATTTTTTATCTGAGTGTCTTTATTATTTTTTAACCATGACGTTGTCCGTTTTTTTTTTATCTTTGAATTTAGGTGTTCCTCTGGTGTCTTTTGATCCTCTTTTATTGAGGTTTGTGTTGCTCAATTATTAGATTTCTTGTTTCATGAATGTTTCGCAAATGCTTATTTTACATCACACGCACGAAGACATATACCCGTGTTCATGAACTTAACAAAAGTACAAGGATAAAAATGCACATAATACAAATGCTACAGTCATGACAGTCTAAAAGCTGCATTTATAATATACGACTAGGCGTCTATTTTCTTCTGCATTTGCTCCAAAAAAAATCAATACGAAAACTCTTTTTGATAAAATAGTTCAGTTCTTTATCTCTCTGTCTCTCCCAGACAAAACTTGACCAACTTATGATTAAATATTACATGTAAAATACTTAAGTGTGTGATCATTATTTACTTATCTCTGTAAATGATTTTGATGTTTTGTAAATCCACAACTTATCGAGTATAAGTCAACATCTTTCTATGTATTCCATCGTTGTAGCATCACATAGTCTTTAAAGTTATTATGAAACTGTCTATTCTAGAGTTGACGTGACTCAGATTGATAGGGATACTATTTTAAAACTATTCAAAAGATCGTTTTAGTACATACAATCTAAGACTCTTTTATCTTGCAATAGTATTAAAACATTTGACTTGTCTAGACTTTACAAAAGTATTCCCAATTTCGAACTTAAAAACAAACGGAAATAGTTGGTATTGCTTTGTTTCATTAACAAGAATAGCCATGGCCCAACGTAGATACAAGTATCTTGTCTGTGGAGAAACAAGTCTTACTTCGAACAAAAAAATCCCTGAAACTGACTTAATCAATATTCTTGATTTCTGGATCAACAACATATGTGATACGTACAGAGGACGTATTTTTGCAAAAAAATATTATCGGCATTCTCATGAAAACCATCTGTGCCCCTCTTCTTTCCGACTTGTCCCTTTATTTTTATGATGCCGACGTCATACATGAACTTTATCTTTCGCTATATATGTGATGTTCTATACTATATGGTGACTATGTTACTATGTTACATATACGGTCATTATTAATAATAACAAAATGTAATATTTACCTGTTAGTTTGCACGTTTTCCTGGTTCGAGTCTAAAAAAGTTAAAAGATTGAAAAACATAACTGATATCAAAAGACGATGTAAAACTAAATATTGCATAGAACAAACTTATTCATACCTATAAATGTGATACGTCTAAGTATACATTAAACTCTATTTGTAACATTCAGTCTTTATACACAATGACTATTTTTTCTAGGCATTTTATAAAATGCCTGAAAAAATTGAAAGGCATTTTACAAAATTCCTGAAAATAATTTATAGAATGAAATGTTAAAATTGAAAGCGTTGAACACCGGAGCAGTTTCATTAATAAAAATAACTTAAATAAAAAAGAGTTTAAATACATCAATAATAAAGATTTTACTGAATTATTCAAAATTAACACAATCACATTACTCGATAATTATTTATATTTATGTTTGTATGACAGAAGTGGTTTTAATTCTAATGATTGGGTATTAGTCTAAAACAAAATTTATTTGCTCAATTTCAACAGAAATGGAGAGCAGATATTGACTGTTCATCAAAAAGTTTGGCCTACCAATTGTTTAAACAAAAATTTGAATATAAAACATAAACACATGTGCCCCTAGCAAGTGAACGTTTAGAGTCATATTTGTAAAATCTTTTATTCTATATGTAGCTTCATCAGGAAAAAGGAAAGCTAAATCCGATCTCCTTGCATATATGTACACCAATTACGATTTTGTTCATTAATATAAAAATAATTAGATAACACTTAGATGAGGCTTGTGAGAGACGTCACAGCTATCCTCCAGATTTCAAATGAATTGGATATAATATATTACGAACTCAAGTTTATAATTATAGATGTGTATTATAACTGCAAATTACAATTACACAGAGAGAGTATTTTTTTGCAAAGCTATTTTTTTTCTTTTATGTCATTTTATAAAGCGTTGAATTTATAACCTCGAGGAACGTAAGTTAGTTAAGCACTTTACTAATATTTTATAAGAACATTGTACAAATAAAGTCTCCTATTACCCCGCTTCCATGGTGAGCAAGCGGTAATTTGGATATTTCTATTTGCGTACCACTTGACTTTAGGATCCTCTTCGCGGTTTGTCTTTAAATGTGCCAATTTCTTTGGAAAACTAAAGACATTGATTTATAGATTGTTTAAAACACTTAAAGTTTCTTGTGTTGATGTAAATTTCAAGATAATTGAGCCTCGCATTTCGTCCTGTTTCTAAGGCTCATTTAAATAAATTTTATGTTTTCCGACAATGTACATCTATTGTATATTTCTGTAGTACATGCGAAGTTTTATAATCGTTGTGCATCATTTAACTGCATGTGGCAATTTGTTTGGTAAATAGTGGACTGATCTAGGTTTTTTTTTCTCCATTTACTTCTCGTGTTTTATGTTCGCACTTTGTTTACCTTATATTGGTCAAGTTTTAGATCTTCTGCTTATTGGTGCCGTCTCATTTTCCGGTAAGGTTTATTTTTATCATATACCATTACAGTAATACATTTCTTCCATTGTTTTTGTGTTCATTATAGCTGGACTTGCCTTTCTATTACTTAATATTATATAACTTACCCGGTTTAATTGTTTGAAGTTCGTTGTAACTATGCTGTTCATCATTTGTCTTATGTCGCCTGGAAATAATGTTTTATATATTATAAGTGAAAATCTTCACAACTCCAATAATGGAAAAACGGAAGTCATACGAATTGGAAAACTAACAAATTATAATTTAAATACAAATGTAGTATAAATTTAATCGACAAGTCGGTTAAAGCATTCGGCGTTTTCGATTTTAACAATTGTTTTATTAAACATAAAGTAAAATATTTAATTGTGTAAAACAAGTTTGAAAAATCTTTAAAAACTAATGAAATCGAGAGAAAACAGACATCTCACTATTATTTATAAAATCACTTCAAGTATAAAAGTCATGAATAAAACGTTCCAATTCAGAATTATTCTTTTTTACCTCAATTGGAACAGAAAACGCGATAAAGTGAAACGAATAAATCTGTTATATCGGATTCCAGTATTAGAACCTCCATATAATTGATATAAATTGATATTCATAGAAATTGTAATTAAATGATTACATGTTTAAGCCCCCCACATTCTGCAGTCTGTCAGGAGCCTGTAAATTAGTGGTTGTAGTTTGTTTATGTATTACATATTTGTTTTTCGTTCATATTTTTGTACATAAATGAGACCGTTAGTTTTCTCGTTTGAATTGTATTACATTGTATTTCGAGGCCTTTTATAGCTGACTAAGCGGTATGGGCTTTGCTCATTTTCGAAGGCCATACAGTGACCTATAGCTGTTACTTTCCGTGTCATTTTGGTCTCTTCTGGAGATTGCCTCATCTCATTTGCAATCACTGATAATCATACAACATCTTGTTTTTTCTAATTTAATATACAAAATACGTCGCTTAGATTTTTGATATATGATATTGAACAGTTTATACGCTTTTGAAACTGACATGGCTTAGCCAAATATTTTGTGTTGTAAGCTTTATCTCCTCTAACACTGTTTATCTTATGTGTACTACTCCTTTGAAACCGTAAAAGATTACGACAAATTTAGTTTACTAAATTGCTTGTTACATCCTCAGTATCGTTTGGATAATTTTGTTCGAAGAGGTTTAGAGATTCTATAGTCCATATATAATCCTGATACATTTGATATAAGTAATATGCAGTCGTAACTGGTAAACCATAAGTGAGAAAGACCTAGCTATATAGGTTCTAATAATTTTATGTACATGGTCCTTTTTCTTTTTACCAAAACAAAAGTTCTGATTATTTTTATTATAACTATCATTATCAGGTTTTAAAAATATCGCGTACGGTTTCATATTATAGCTTTATTCACTCTGATTTCAAAAATAAAGGGGTTTCTATCTACTGTTGTCTATAATAAGGGAGATATTAGTAACTTCCTGTTTATATGAGGTCTCTTCCGGTATCAAATGGTAGGTTTATGTATGCGTAATTAACAATACATGTATGCTATTTCTGGTTTATTCAATGTCACTTCCGTTTGCATTTTTTTTTAAACCGTGAGTTTGCAAAAAGACTGTTTGACTTTATTTTTTGACCAACTTGAAGATAAGATAAGATTTATTTTATTAAGATTAATTTTATTAAAGTGTCACCATCCATTACAATATCAATATATATATACACATAAAGTCATAAGAACCTAACATTTAAGTAAAAGGATGCCAGCCCAAAACGACTTATGAGACACTATTAAGTAAGACCTTGATTCAAATTAGCCAAACAATTTGGAGGATGTAACGAACAATTCAAAAAATGAATTTTGTCGTTACTTTTTTTTTTTATTACGAAGGATATGCACACACATGAGAAACAGTGAATTTAGAAATAACTCTTACAAAGAGTTTGATGGTTGGTCGATTTATTGATTGAATGATTGATTGCATAGCACTTTTTCCAAGCGAAACACTACACTTGACGTTTATATTCTGACCGAACTTGTCTGCGTATTTATACACCCTGCACAGCCAAACGGACGTCTGAGATGTCCTGATAAAAATGATCCTAGCAATCTTCAATATAAATTCTCTCTATTTTCTATGTTACCTTGGACTTCATATTTTATCTATTTGTTTTGTATGCATTTTGTTTAAATTTAAAAGGAACACCGAGTACCATTTTATCTTACAAGTTTCGCTTTCTATATTTGGATATGGAATGTTTAATTATAAATGTATGTCAGCGTGCTCGATGTTGCTGTGAAGTCACTTGACCCTCGAATATATTATGTCTTCAGTTATTAATATCTTTTAGGCGAAAAACCGTTGAACAGTGCACTTGTGTATTGATCGGAGAAACCACATCACTATGATTTTATTTTTTACACTGATGTCGGGTCATGCATGCAATCAACGTACACATTTTTACGGTATCATAGATTTGTATTTTAATGCAATAACAATTATGTTTATAATCAGACAGATACAATAGGTCTTTTCCACAGAAATAATGATTAAAAGCAATTGTTCTAACAATTGTTCAGAGAATAATTAAAGGGTTTTCACTTCTTACGACTTATTTTGATATTGAAATTTTAAATTCCAGTGTCAATTGATAGCTCATTGTTTGCTGATTCCAAACATATATAGTTTCTTTACAATTTTGTTTGAAATAAAGGAGGTAATTTGTTACTTCCGGTTGAAAAATGTCACTTCCGGCATTATTTGATAGATAACTTGACACATATTCCTCAAATACATGGTTCTTTATACTTGTACATTAAAATTATGATGATATGGGAATGAGAGAAGGCAGGTGTGAGATATGGCAATAATTGTCGTACAACAGACGCGTGTCAGATTAGTGATTAATTATAAAAAAGAAGATGTGGTATGATTGCCAAAGAGAAAATCTCTTCACGAGACCAAATGACACATAAATTAGCAAATATAGGTCACCGTATGGCTTTCAACAATAATCAAAGCCCATACCACATAGTCAGCTATAAAAGGACCTGAAATGACACATATAAACCAATTGCAAGACTGTTGAAATGGATTTGTTTTTTCGGGCATACTTTTAGTATAAACGTTAAGTTAATAGCAACCTGCCTTCATTTCCCTTTTTCCAAATTTCTGGATCCAATCCCTCAATATAAACAAAAGGGGACTCATAACTGGCAGCGATCATATAATAAATTATGCTTGTAGAGGGCACAGGGGACGGGGTGGGTGTTGTTACTGGCGTGCATCTGGAAATTAATAAAAACATCCTCTTTCATATATTGCCGGAGACCAAAAATCTGATCCATATATGTAACTGTAAGGAGAAGTCTAAAAACCTCGGAATAGGTTGTTTTAAGTACATTGGTATCAATATATTCTTTGGCAAGATGGTGATTTTTGTTTGCATGTAATCAGTTACCGGTACAATAAACGTGCCGCTAATGAATGATGCATGTACTCTTATATGAACATCGTCTGCTACACATGTTTTTTTAGTAGATCTCACACTGAGCACTCTAAACTAGCAATCGTCTCAGAGCATATGTGCAGAACAGTAAATTATTTCACCCTGAATGCCCTTTTTAATGATTAAATATTAGTTAATAACTTACCTTGTAGCATGATGAGTTGATTGATACAACTTGCTTGTGTCTGAAAAGATAAGATGTCATGTTTAACGAACACATTTAAAGTGCAACTTTATATTTTACCGTAGAAGAATCAGCGTACAAACAAGTATATGCTTGTTACTGAGAGAGAACATTCCAATAGTATCCTGGACATCCGATATATAGTCTAATATTTTGTTATATCTTATTTCAAATAAATATGTGAGTGAGTAAAACATTCGATGTCATCAGGGTCTACTCACAAATCAGTTGAAAAAAAACACTACTCTTGTTCCACTAGATGAAAGTGGATCGACTCAACAAGTACATCATCTCTTGATAAAGTATGCCATGATCAGGAGATCTGTATCAACAATTTCTACCACAGGGAGAAGTCAAGCCAAGGAATGGACAGTGCTAAAAGACAAATCAGGAACAGCCAGAGACCTCGATAATAACTTCGATCCGTTAGATTTTGGGTTTAATGTAAAACAATTAAAGTTGCAGAAAAACTGTTGGTCGATGAAAGTTGCAAACAAAAAGAAATATCAATAAGTATGGCCAGTGAGCAAGAGACAGAATTAGGTTTGAACTATAGCTTTCCACAATCTAAGCTCACGCTTTCGCAAACGACTAATCGTATTTATGGGCCTGAAGAGATTTTTCGAATGGGCAATGGTCAGTTAGACATTGTTTCAAGTACACTTAATGAGCTATCTACAATTTAGTCGTGGTACTTGAATGATGAGTTGATAAAATCTGGACCAAACTATTGTATTTTCTTTATAGAAGAAGAAGGTGAATACCATTGCACCATTTCAGTACATGGACAAAATACACGTCCCGTAAATTAACCGTTATAGACAAAACGAAGCAACCAGCAATTCCTTCATTACAGTAAAGGAACTATATCTTCAATTCCAAAAGTTGAACTGAACGACGTATCCTTTCGCTTGGAAGATGAGATTGGAAAAGGAGCTTTTGGAAGAGTTTTTAAAGGAACATGGGTAGGGTCAGCAGTTGTGATAAAGGAAATTGATTGCAAAAGGGGGAAACAAAAAATAAGGGGAATGGTTGAAGCCGAAATAGAAATGCCTGAACTAATAAGACACCCGAATATCCTGCAGTTAATGACAGTGGCCTTTAAGAAATCATCTGGCTATCTGATCACGGAATACATAAATGGTTTCACCATGGAAAACGTAATTTTTTATGAAGATCTATCGAGTCAATTGAAACTTACTCCAGAGTAATAAGATCTTTATATGCCAGCTATGCTGGCACTTATGGTAGAAGCATCGTTTTGGGACAAAGAACGATAACTCTTTCTAGACGACCCATCTGAAAAGTTTCGTCACTCTCGTTAAATCTCGTACGATTTTTTTTTTAAATGGCGGCCAAATTTAACGTTTCAACGCGATCTTGTAAAAACGGGGCAGATCGGAAAAATTTCAATGTTTAATTCGACATGAATTTATATTTGTTTGCAAAAACAAGAATTCAGAAATTTTTGTAACTTGTGAAGCTTATGTAAATTTAATTGTACCACGGAAATTACCGAAGTGAGGACAACAACATCTGACGCCATGTTTCGTCTGCTTCAACATTCCATTATCAGTGAAGTCAAAACAAATTACCTAAAAATCACAGGTACTTCATTTAAAAGTCACACAATCTCAGTTAACGATAACATATTTAGTGTAAAAGTTCCGTCCAGGCATGGGAACACAGAAAAGAACTCCGCAAGCAATACATTTCGGAATTTTTTTTTATAATGGCCATGCGGCATGCGGGGTAAACTACGGTGCACTGGTTGACCACGACTACTTATGTTCATCTGCCACATTATTCCCCAAATCAAGGAACAGTGATAATTATACGGTATTCATGGAGTCAATGGCGAATCCAGCATTTTTCATAAAAAGGGGGGGGGGGGGCGCTGACGCGGTGCTCCAGTAATGCTTAAGTCTTCAGTGATTACCTATATAATCAACATTTTTTCCCACGGACCGCCCCCTTTGGATCCTATGGTAGCCCACAGACTAATTCAAAACTTAACAAAAGTTTAGAACACAAACAAATATTCAAATTATTTACAATCTTCTAATTCTGTACTTCTTTGGCAAAATCTCAACAAATCTTTTCTATGATTATGTCACACCTTATACAGCATGTACAGTCCCAGGAGATGGAAACTGTTTTGTTTTCTCCCTCTTAGTTTATTCATAAAAGGAGACTTGAGTCTGAGTAGTACATTTAGAACTGACTACTGTATATATTGTATGCTCCCATATTGTCCAAAATTGGATTTTATTGGAAGATGGATTTATTTTAACCCATGAGAATGAGAACTTTGATAGGTATATACAGGGCATGTTACTTGGAAGTATGTGGGCTACATCCTTTAAAATTCAAGCTGCAACAGTGGCCTGCATATTTTATGCATCAGTTTAAACCTGATCAAAACATTTTCACTCTACCAAGTACTTTATCGCTATATCACTATCAGGTTCACATTTCAACCTATTTAGCAATACACACTTATGGTTATATAACCTCACAGTACCAAAATTATACTCAGTAACCAAATTGCACCTATTCAGCAAAAAAACCCTTCAAAAATTTTACTAAGTTTGCTTTCACCATGTGAAGTTATCTTATTATCATCTTTTTAAACATAATAAAGCATTGGCTTATAAGTTCATTAGTAAATTGCATAAAAACAACATAAAGTGCAAATTTCCAATCTATAGAGAACTATATAAGTCAAAAATAAAAATTGTCAAAATTTCAATGCATATATTTAACTTTACCATGTTTACTATTGTATTATTATTGAATTAATACCACCATTGTTTTCCTATATATTTATGATATCAGTCTTTGTAAAAAAAAATTTTTTAAAGTGTGCATAATTTATTTGTGTCAACATATTCAAATAAAAAAATACTTGATATGAATAAAACTTTAAATGTTTAATCTTTGGGGGGGGGGGGGGGGGGGCGCTGACGCGGTGCTCCAGTAATGCTTAAGTCTTCAGTGATTACCTATATAATCAACATTTTTTCCCACGGACCGCCCCCTTTGGATCCTATGGTAGCCCACAGACTAATTCAAAACTTAACAAAAGTTTAGAACACAAACAAATATTCAAATTATTTACAATCTTCTAATTCTGTACTTCTTTGGCAAAATCTCAACAAATCTTTTCTATGATTATGTCACACCTTATACAGCATGTACAGTCCCAGGAGATGGAAACTGTTTTGTTTTCTCCCTCTTAGTTTATTCATAAAAGGAGACTTGAGTCTGAGTAGTACATTTAGAACTGACTACTGTATATATTGTATGCTCCCATATTGTCCAAAATTGGATTTTATTGGAAGATGGATTTATTTTAACCCATGAGAATGAGAACTTTGATAGGTATATACAGGGCATGTTACTTGGAAGTATGTGGGCTACATCCTTTAAAATTCAAGCTGCAACAGTGGCCTGCATATTTTATGCATCAGTTTAAACCTGATCAAAACATTTTCACTCTACCAAGTACTTTATCGCTATATCACTATCAGGTTCACATTTCAACCTATTTAGCAATACACACTTATGGTTATATAACCTCACAGTACCAAAATTATACTCAGTAACCAAATTGCACCTATTCAGCAAAAAAACCCTTCAAAAATTTTACTAAGTTTGCTTTCACCATGTGAAGTTATCTTATTATCATCTTTTTAAAATGAGCAAATTAAATTTGTTACCAGCATCCTTTTCTTAAAAAAATAATTAAATAATGTCAAATTGTTTGAAATATTTGAAGAAATAAAACAAAATTTATGTTTATATCCCAGCTTTAAGGATTTGAAAGTAACCATACATGTAATGATGTATGGAATTTGGGTACTCAACTCATTACAGTATCATGGATTGTTTAGATGTAATTTCAAACCCATTTTTCAATGACTCTACATGGACTCAAAATTAAAATGGTGTATCTATATTGTAAATAAGGATAGTCTACAAAATTAGCATAGAATAAACTTTTGTCTGGTACATAAAACTAGAGGCTCTAAAGAGCCTGTGTCGCTCACCTTGGTCTATGTGCATATTAAACAAAGGACACAGATGGATTCATGACAAAATTGTGTTTTGATGATAGTGATGTCTTGGTAGATCTTACTTTACTGAACATTCTTGGTACTTAGAATTTTCTCTATCTATAATAAACTTGGACCTTTAGATACAGTGAAAAATATTTTGTAAAAATTTACAAAAATTTACCAAATTAGTGAAAATTGTTAAAAAATGAATAAAATGGGCAACAACTCCTTAAGGTGTCAACTGACGATTTTGGTCATGTTGACTTATTTTTAGATCTTACTTAGCTGAACATTATTGCTGTTTACTAGTTATCTCTATCTATAACAATATTCAAGATAATAACCAAAAACAGCAAAATTTCCTTAAAATTACTAATTCAGGGGCAGCAACCCAACAACAGGTTATCCGATTTATCTGAAAATTTCAGGGCAGATAGATCTTGACCTGTTACACAATTTTACCCCTTGTCAGATTTGCTCTAAATGCTTTGGTTTTTGAGTTATAAGCCCAAAACTGCATTTTACCCCTATGTTCTATTTTTAGCCATGGGGGCCATCTTGGATGGTTGGCCGGGTCACCAGACACATTTTTTAAACAAGATACCCCAATGATGATTTTGGCCAAGTTTGGTGTAATTTGGCCAAGTAGTTTCAGAGGAGAAGATGTAAAAGATTACTAAGATTTACGAAAAATGGTTAAAAATTGACTATTAAGGGCAATAACTCCTAAAGGGGTCAACTGACCATTTCGGTCATGTTGACTTATTTGTAAATCTTTTTTTGCTGAACATTATTGCTGTTTACAGTTTATCTCTATCTATAATAATATTCAAGATAATAACCAAAAACAGCAAAATTTCATTAAAATTACTTATTCTGGGGCAGCAACCCAAAACCGGGTTGTCCAATTCATCTGAAAATTTCAGGGCAGGTAGATCTTGACCTGATAAACAAAATTACCTCATGTCAGATTTACTCTAAATGCTTTGGTTTTTGAGTTATAAGCCAAAAACTGCATTTTACCCAAGGTTCTATTTTTAGCCATGGCGGCCATCTTGATTGGATGGCTGGGTCACTGGACACATTTTTCAAACTACATACCCCAAAGATGGTTGTGGCAAAGTTTGGATTGATTTGGCCAAGTAGTTTCAGAGGAGAAGATTTTTGTAAAAGATTACTAAGATTTACGAAAAATGGTTAAAAATTGACTATAAAGGGCAATAACTCCTAAAGGGGTCAACTGACCATTTCGGTCATGTTGACTTATTTGTAAATATTACTTTGCTGAACATTATTGCTGTTTACAGTTTATCTCTATCTATAATAATATTCAAGATAATAACCAAAAACAGCAAAATTTCCTTAAAATTACTAATTCAGGGGCAGCAACCCAACAACAGGTTATCCGATTTATCTGAAAATTTCAGGGCAGATAGATCTTGACCTGTTACACAAGTTTACCCCCTGTCAAATTTGCTCTAAATGCTTTGGTTTTTGAGTTATAAGCCAAAAACTGCATTTTACCCCTATGTTCTATTTTTAGCCATGGCGGCCATCTTGGATGGTTGGCCGGGTCACCGGACACATTTTTTAAACTAGATACCCCAATGATGATTTTGGCCAAGTTTGGTGTAATATGGCCCAGTAGTTTCAGAGGAGAAGATTTTTGTAAAAGTTAACGACGCCGGACGACGGACGACAGACGACGGACGACGGACGACGGACGCCAAGTGATGGGAAAAGCTCACTTGGCCCTTTGGGCCAGGTGAGCTAAAAAGTTGGTAAAAAACTGACAATTTAGGTGCAATTTGGGTATTCTCATGTTAGCAACTTCACAACAGAACTACAAATTTGTTTTCATGACCAAAACAAAAAAAAGTACAAACCTAAAGGCAATAAAATGCTTCGCCGTGCACAGCCTGATACAACCTCAGATGTATGTTTAGCATATAAAATATATTTATGTCAGTTAGAATCAAACATGTTTTAATTTGGGATCCTTTAAACTTCAATATATGAACTAATTTAAAAACAGGTATCAGGTGAACCCACATATTTCTATTCAGCAGCAGTCTCTAACTACATATCTCCTTAATTTCATATGATAGTAAGTCCTAAAAAAATATTGAAAATGTGTACATTTAATTTTTTTTCTAGCTTCTCTCATGTGAAAGCAGTACCTTTTTGGTCACTATTTATGTGTTGCGTCTAAATAAGAATTGTAACACTTTATAGTGACTGAACAGGTTAAACAAATACTTCTCAAGAAACAGAAAAAGAAGAGAACTTAAAACAGCACCAGCCATGCCAGTATATGTATGAATAAAAACTCAGATCAGAATAGCATTGACAATATGTTAGTTCTAATGTACTTGTGAATATATTGTGAGGAAAGATATCAATAATTCTGCAGATAATGCAATTTTATCAAGTGTTTTGTACATTTTCTGTTAAAAATGTTCATAATCAGTGAAACTTTCAAACAGGCTAGACTAAATTTTTATTACTGAAAGTTTCTAACAATGACAAGTGTTTTATTTACCAAATAACTCATGTGTTTCTGTGAGAACAAACAATCATGTGTAATTTTTGGAATTGAAGGGAAAGAAGATCCTTTTGCAGTGCACTTGAGCAGGTCAATTGTGAATATATACTTACTAAATATATTTTCTTCATCATGATACTCACATAGACATTATCAAGAAGTACATATCATTGGAAAAGTGCACAAATTACAGATAAAATATTAAATAAAAAATACCCTATTTTGAGTGCATCTCCTGCCAAATCACTATTTGTTGCTATATATAATAATACTAGACGAGTATAATCAATGTAAATAAGGTAATTTTTGGAAGAAAACCCCAAAATTTGGAAAAGAACCCTCCCCAATAATGTTGTACCAAAATCAATTCTAATCTTCCTTTTGTGTATTAAAGTTTCATAGAGATCCATTCACTTATACTCAAGTTATTGTGTAGAAACCAAATGTGTCTTCTTGAAAACAACTATCATGACACAAAAATATGACATGATTACTTTTGTATGCTTGTATTATAAAAAAAGAAGATGTGGTATGTTTGCCAATGAGACAACTATCCACAAAAGACAAAAATGACACAAACATTAACAACTATAGGTAACCGTACGGCCCTCAACAATGAGCAAAGCCCAAACCACATTGTCAGCTATAAAAGATCCCGATAAGACAATGTAAAACAATTCAAACAAGAAAACTAACGGCCTTATTTATGTAAAAAAATGAAAGAAAAACAAATATGTAACACATAAACAAACGACAACCACTGAATTACAGGCTCCTGACTTGGGACAGGCACATACAAAAATAATTGTATTTCCCATTTCCATTCTCAATTTTATTTTGCTGCCATTTAAAAACTTGAAAAGTAAGCTACATCCTGTACATGTAACAAAAAAAAATATATATGCAAAAAATAACATAAAACCGACTCTTAATTAGTACAAAAAATTGATGTAGAACTCACAAACTGACGATGATCAGAATTACAAATGTTTGTTTATTAGAGTCTGATTTTTTTTTACGAAAGCCCTTCAGCGCTATCAATTAAACTTATTTAGTCAAAATTTAACACTAGTTTAAAGGTATATCATAACAAATTGGCAAATACAGCTTTATTATCACCTTAAAAACTACTGTGTACGGAGTTACATGTGCGGTTTGGGAAGTTTTATGTTTTTAGATATATAAAAGTTCAATTTATTTTGCATTTCTGAAAGATAAAATCATTTTTGGTCAATATCAAAATATTTTTTTTGTCGTATGCTTGAATAGATTTTTTATTCATCAATTTGGGAATCAGAATATTTTTTTCAGGAAAAATACCATTACCCATCATGCCTTTTCAAGTTCAATGTTCGTTCCCTACACATTTTCCATCTGAACTTATAATTTTATTTTAGACATAAACAATATATTAATGTAGCCTAGGACATTCGTTCTGAACATGCATGGAATATTTGCCACTGGACGTTAAACAACCAACAACCTAATCTATATTTAGGACATTGTCTTAGTACAAAGCTGGCATTTAAGGTAGCACCTTCCTCATATTAATAGTACAACTGCTCCAAGCTGTTTGCTATTTTCATGCAATGGTAAGACTAATCATCCACAGGGATATCAAGCCAGCTAACATACTCATCACAGAAAAAAGTTTAGTAACAAAGCTTTGTAACATAGGAGTGAGTCGTGTGAAGAATGGTACCTCACATTGTACAACAAATATTAGTGGTCAGCCTGATACGCTAGCCTATATGCCGCCAGAAGTATCAGTCCAGGGAAATATGGCAACAACGGCTTCCGACATATGGGCTATTGGTATAACTATGGTGGAATTTTTCTCGGGAGAAGAAGCATGGGGAGATAAAAATGTTCTGGATGCAATAAAGATGAATCGTTTGCACGAATCGTTTAATAAGCTGTAGAAACCGGTAAAACATTTCGTCCTCAGGTGTTTGGAATTTAGTCTAGAAAAAACGTTGGACTGTATTTGAACTTTTAGATGCACTTAAAGGAATCATCTGATAAAGTACTATTGACAACATAACCATATATGACATACAGTAACCTTTCTTTTTCCTCGCTGCAAACTATTTTCAGTATACATATCTCAACAAATGCCCTTTTACCAGGCGTGAATTCCTACAGCTAAATAAAGATATGGTAGAATCAAAGTACAGTCAGCATCCGAACTTGAGAAACCTCAACTACAATGAAGAAATTGAGAAAAAAAAGCTGGTGTAAATATATGCCCATATCATACGCACAATATATTAAATGATCACTTGCTTTTCTTCTCTTTTACTTAGTTAAAAAGGAACACCACTGACTATGTAACAAAAAATTTGTTCCGGCGTGACATTTGTTCCACCGGAACAAATTTCATAGGAAATATGTTCCACCGGAACTTATGTCACAGAAAATATGTTCCAGCACTATAAAATTTGTTCTGGAACTAATTTTTTAACCAAGTGTGAAATAAGTTCCGGAACAAAAATCACAGCACCATGAATTTTGTTCCAATATTAAAATTAAAAAAAAAAGTGAAATAAGTTCTTGTGATATTAGTTTTAAACGAAGGTATTTTATAGAAATCAATGAAAATGTTCTGCTCGAACCTATTTCACAGAAAATAAGTTCTGTGCTTGCATGGGGTACATTTGCAATTGAAGGAATGACTTTAGGATGAAAATAAGAAATAAAAGCGATGATAATGTATCTATGTTTGATCGTTTATGTGGTATTCCACCTCCTTGTTTCCTGATGATCTGTCATTGGTGTTCTAATGCTAATCATACATGTACTTAGCTATGGTCATTGCACAGTTTTTAAAGAGCGTGTATTTTGTTTCTTTATGTCTTTTAATATAATTGATCAGCCACTTTGTCCTTTTTATTATTATTTCTTATTCTACTCTTTCCTGGCTCATAAGACGTAAGTGCCATTTTTGATTTATTACTTGAGCATGTTATTAAACTTTTTCTTTACTCCAATGATCCAATTGGATGTTTACACTTTTTATTTCTTACATTATGCAATATAATACATGTTTTTTATAATGACTTTAAACTCACGGATGACAAGTGCTCAGTATATAAAAAAACTTGTTTAACCAGTGGAACATATTTCACAGACAAGGAACTTATTTCACCAGGTGAGGAACAAATTTCACAAATCCAGAACTTATTCCACCAGGTAAGGAACAAATCTCACAAACATGGAACTTATTTCACTAGGTAAGGAACAAATTTCACCAACCCAGAACTTATTTCACCAAGTAAAGTGTGGAACTTATTTCATAGAGATGGAACAAATTATATAGAAATTGTCTGTGAAAAAAGTTCTCCCAGAACATATTTCCTGTGAAATTAGTTCCACTGGAACTTTTTTCACAGGAACAAATTTTGGCTCACAACTACAGCCAAATAAATATTCCTTAACATTTATGTTATTTGTAGAATATTAATTGAAACTAAAATAACAGTACAAAATCATCACTTTTTATTAATTTTAAAGTCCAATAAAACAATGAATTACTTTTAAAAACGAAGAGAATTAAATAAAATAAAAAAAACTATTAAAAACAAGATTTTTATTTCGCTCTCATTTTGTGTGAACATTAAAATAAAAAGGAGCTGTTGAATGATTAGCAATGAGAAAACTATCCAATCAAATTCAAATGAAGAGGATTTAAGCAACTATATATATAGACAACCGTACGCATTCAACAATGACAAAATCCCATACCACATGGTCGGCTATAAAAGGCTTCGACCTAAAATATATGAAACAATTCAATTGAGAAAACAACGGCCTAATTTTAACAAAAAAGTATATGGAAAACCCATATGACAAACCCGAACCAATGTATGTTTAAAAATATAATATTTATTACTGATTGGCAGTTTGCAAAAACACTTTGTTTGCAGTTAAATACACAAGTGAGCCTGCCCAATAGTTGCTTGCGCCAGTTTCGAATAAACCAAACACTAAGTAAGTGTGACAATAGTAATATCATATTATGTATATGGATGTATGTGTAGGTTATACAAATTACTAAAAATCCATACATAACCTTCTACTTATATTAAAAGGTCAAGCAGATGTAGTAGTATGGGAACGACGTGTGATGAAATAATCTCAACCCATCCCATCGGTATCTTCTATATATATTTGATCAATACAATTTGAAGAGAGCGAAAAATTCCATTTTAAATATTTTTAGATTCTATGCAATTTTATGTAATAAGGTACAGGATTTTCTGCTTCTTATATAGATCTTTATCTCGAAATTGAAATAGAAAGAAAGTTGAATACCAATCTCTATGACATACTCGATGACTTTAATTTCCAATTGTCAACTCCCCGTTGTTGTGTAGCATTATTCTATCAAATCTATCAAAGAGACTTTGTTGACATGGCCAAGCGGCTGACATAGATATTTCGAACATTGGGGTATGTTGAACATAGATTGTATACATCACATAGCAAGATCTACAGCCGTCCTAACGAACTGAGTGACCGTAACAGGGTGTCTAAAACACACATCACTACAGACCTTATACCGATATAGGATTCTCCTTTCGTTCGCTCCCGAAAGTGACCAACATAAAAACACAGTTGCTGTCTTTCAAGAAACATGACTTGTTTACCCTTCGGATACCCATGAAGTCACCCAAGTTATAAGGTCTGAGGTTCTCATTTGTTTTAATTTCAAAAGTTGAATGTTATTGTTAGTCCCTGTCGTTTTTGTTCCGGGGTATATTATTTAAGAAAATGTATCTGAAGACCTCGCCCATCAAGCAAGATGGCCACCTTGGCCTAAAATAGAACATCGGTTGAAAAACAGTTTTTGGCTAATATCTCTGAAACTAAAGCATTTAGAGCAAATCTGACATGGGTTAAACCATTTCATAGGGTCAAGATATATCAAGATATATCTACCAAGTAACTTTCAAACGTAACAGACAACCCGTTGTTTGGTTGTTGCTCTTGAATTAGTAATTTAAGAAAATTTTGCAGTTTTTAGTTTATTATCATGAATATTATTATAATAGATAAAAAAAGATAAACTGTAAAATTGTCAGATGAAAATTATTCAACAAATTAAGATATACAAATAATATAGAATGATAAAAATTAAACCAAACTTAGCCCGAACCAACCTTAGGGTATGAAGTTTAGCAAAATATATCTGAAAATATCACTCATCAACGAAGATGGCTGCCATTGCTAAAACAAGAAAATTGGGGAGAGGGTAAAGTGCAGTTTAGCTTATATCTCCGAAACTTAATCATTCAGAACAAATCGGACATGGGGTTAAATGTTTATCATCTCAAGATCTATCTGCCGTGAAAATTTTTACACGCATCATTCAACCTGCTGTTTGTTACTTTCCTGCATTGTTAGGTTTTAAGAAATTTTGCAGTTTTTGGTTATTTTCTTGAATATTATCATAGATAGAGATAAACTATGAACATTAAAAATGTTCAGCAAAGTAACCTTTTCAAACAAATCATGATCTAAATTTGTCCCTTTCAGGTGTTATTGCCCTTTCAAGTCAATTGCTAACAATTTTGCGTTAATTTTTACAAAAAACGTTTCCTCTCTGAACTAGTGGGCCAAGTGCATTATAGCATAGATTACCTCAGCTGGATTTGGCAAAACTTTTAGAAATTTTGGTCCTCAATGCTCTTCAACTTCGTACTTTATATTAGGACTTTTTAATCTTTTTTGTTTCGAGCGTCACTGATGAGTCTTTTGTAGACGACACGCGCGTCTGGCGTATATACAAAATTTAGTCCTGGTATCTATGATGAGTTTATATAGATAGAGATAACTGTAAACAGCAAGAATGTTCAGTAAAGATAGATTTAGAAACAAGTCACCATCACCCTTGTGTCATGAATTCTTTTCGTGTCTATATAGTTGTAGAGTGTCCTTTAATTAATATGCACTGCAACACATATTCCAAGGTGAGCGACACAGGCTCTTAAAAGCCTCTTGTTTAGTTTTGTCGACTTTTCTTTCCATATGATCAGTAGATCCAATAGCAATGTACACCTCTTGTCATCTTTACAAAAAGTTTTTTTTTGGACCTGTGATTGTGACTATAGAGATACCTTTACATTAATCACTTGTGTATGTTCCTCCTAGAATCAGATGTTACCTAGAATACCATACAAGTCATAATTTAAATATATACGCGTAAAGTTAATTTTGATTGATTATTTTACAATTTTTATTGTGGGAAATTAATTGGGTCGAACACCTGTTTAGTCAATCTAAGACTCCGTATCGACTCTGTTGTCCCAAAAAAAAGTAATAGAAGTTGCAGAGTATTAAAACATAAAAAAAAGTCGAAACCACTTATTCCAAATTATTATGTCCGAGAAATCCTTCCATTACATTTACATTTACAGGAAATGAGTTTTGTTATTATTGTGTGGCCTGGGACAAGTACGTTCAGTGAAAAAGTGCATATTTTCCTATAGGGGTAAATACAGTAAAAAGTCTCCGATTGAATTTTATGCTAATTTATGTATGGAATTAAGTTTATACCTGATTTACCTTTAGAAATTAGAAACTTTCATATATCATTCATGAAAGTACAAATGTAGCCCTATCTATGGCACGCGGGAACCACATAAATGAGATAATCACAGTTTATCGGGGATAATGATAGATTATCGGTCGACCATTATAGATGTACGGCGTAAAGTATACTTTACGGTCGTAAATGCATTTACGAAATTATCGTCGACAATCTATCATTATCGATCATAAATGCATTAACAGTCGACAATCTATAATAAAGGAACGCGGGAACCACATTATTGGATAATAACAGTTTAACGGGCGATTCGTAAATGCATTTACGCCCTGTTTTCGATAGCAATTCATATGTACCCAATCACAATAGGTTATTGACAATGCTAATTAATTTTGTCCAATCATATCCATCGATATTGATTCAAATGACAACACGTTTAAGTCAAATTGATCGTCTAGCTAGATCTCAACAACCGGCAATTAATAGTATTTTAGAATACTGTTTATCTGTAAAAATTGAGACGAAAATAATTACATGCAAGTTTACAGTTATTAATTATTTTTACGTTTGCAAAAGAGATCAACAGACACGAATCCTGGGAATAATTTTACAAAGTTAATAAGTTATAACTGGCACTAATTTCATATACATGGCAAGTCGTTGTAGAATAATTTACTTTCTATTTATCAATATTAATGCAGCATTTATCATTTTTAATATAACAAAATAGTTTTTTTTATATCAAATATTTTATATTAAAAAATCGTGCATTTTTTTTATATTAACAGAGACACACATATATATATGTACCGTGACATATATTGTTTTTTCCGGATTGAATACTATAGTATTGCCCAGTGCTTCTGTATAAATAAAGTAATTTGTTTAGTTGTAAAAACAATTACCAAGTGATAATTTATTTAGAACTTCACCTCCAGCTTAATTTCAGGTGATTAATTGGAGGGCAATAAATTGCGCAATCGCACACCTGTAAATCCAGTCACAACTCGGGCTACAAAACTAATTATTGGAAAATCGGACACATATAATTTCACTGTGTAATTAAGAAGCAAACCTTAGCAAATAAACGCGGTACAGAAAAGTTTCTTGCAATATCAACTGATCATTACCAGATTTTAATTTTTAAATTAAAAGAAATGTCGAGAAAGTAGCTTTTTATTTGTTTGGTGTATAAAATAACCATAAATCCACTTATTCATTGTATGCCGCATCAATATTTCTGACCTGACACTACGTACTTTCTATTGCTTAATTCTATAGAATTTATTATGCAATGTTTCGGGTTCTTTCAGGATTCTTCCCAGGTAAACCCTCATCAGAGGCCGACAGATACTGTCTAATGAATATCTAATTGTACATAATTAAATAAAGTTTATCAAGAGAAAAAAAAATCATATAGACGGTGAAACACTTTTAAAGAAAGTAAGCCTCACAGGCAGACAGCTTAAACTCGAAAGAATCAAAATATTTTAATTTGGCAGAACTATAACCAATGAATATCTGTAGACAGAATATATTCAGAAACAAATTTTGTACATGTTGCTATTGTTTCTAATAATTCTCGCAATTTGTAAAGGAATTAAATTCAAATAATTTTTGCTCACCGTCTTCTTTGAATATATTAAATCCATCATTTCTCGTTCTTTTGTGCAATTTGAGATTATTTTTGTAAGATATTGCTTTATTTTATTGTTTATTATTATGGTCATTGTCAAATATAGCAATATCAAATATTTCCATTAAAACGCCAACGATCTGTTGTATTATAATAGCATTACTTCCAAGTAAATCAAGTACTAGAAAATAAAAGTACATAAATATTACAATAATTTTAAAGTAAAGAAATAGTACTAAATATTAAAAGTAAATTTCCATTACTACAGATTTTAAGTACAGAAATAGAACCTATGCAAAAGTAGCTGTGTATGAATGAACTAATACACCAACAAAGACAACAACTGAACAACAAAGGGCAGGTGCAAACAAATGCAGCGGGTTTATACGGGTTCAAAAGCCCTAATATATCAATAATTACCGGGACTTAAGTTACCAGAAAAAAAAACTAGATTGTAATTTCCATCAAAACGGCTCACAAAGAGCATAGTACAATATATGACATAAATAAGACAATAACAATAATAGTATAGTCTAGTATACATATAGTTTGAACATCATGAACTACACACACATATAAATACAATTATATTCCTTCCTTCTCAGGTGAACCCTAACAATAAGTTCCTAAATATTAAAATGGCAATGTTCTTAATGTGATTAGAATCGTATGTGTTGATTTGGAGCAAAATATGTAATTCTGTCAGAAAAATATATGACGTACCAATTTTAATAGCTAAGAAAATATCCTTTTGAAAAATGATGAGAGCATTTTAACATTTGTTAAACCTAATAATTTCTAAAACTACTTCTCGTCTAGATATGCACTAAATGTTTGCCACTGGACGTTAAGCAACCAACAATCGCTCAAATGTTGCTTTAAAAATGAATTAAACAATACAAGCCACAATTGTATTCAAGACAGCAAGTATGTTGTCTGTTTTTATAGTAAACATTTACTGAATTCGTTTTTGTTCACTGATAATATATTCCTAAGACGAGTTCAAGTATGTCAATTAATTCATAGGGTATCATGTGGTAGTTGAAATTATCCAGTGCAATCATTTTGTGTCCAACGTACGGTGTCTTTAAAACATATCAAATTTTGTATCCACTGTCTGCGGTTCCGTAGTCTGTAAGATCGCGGTTTTTTTTAAACTTTAGCCTCCCACTTCGGCAATACCAAATCATAGAGGGGAGAAGGGCGGTTACTCGGGACAATTTTTTTTTTGTCAATTCATAAAAATATCGTTATAAATAACAAATTTCTGTATTCTAAGATCTGCTGTGACATCACAACATTGAATTCACCAAGGTATACTTTAGCTTTTATCTATAGATGTCTTTTTAAAAATAATAATCACGGAATCTCAAAGTATTTTCTATGTTAAACATATATAATGTCTGAGATATTTTCTTATGCAAATAAGTTTAAAATTTTCATTTTTTTAAGATAATAGAGTAATCAGATATGTAATTTGACCCATGTCTTGCGGTTCATCGATTTTCGGTAAAATCAAAGAAAAACCGGCAAGTTTAACATTGTTAAATACTTCATTTATTTTTTATTCGGTTTATTTTATTATTTTGAGTTTATGCATTAAATTTCTAACATAACATGAATATTTTTTTTAACATGTAATAGTACTCCTTCTTGTCAAGAGTGCCATATTATAAGTCCTTAGTGCACTTAGGAGTCCTAATCAGTGTTAAGACACTAACTTTATAAAATATTATATGAAATGATAGATTTTTGAACATAAGAATAACCGAAATAATTACACAAAAAAAAATTACCATAGAGCATAAATCTTTAAGATTTCTTGTTTTTGAATGTTGAAAATTTGTTTCTTACTGTTGAACAGTCACGAATTAATTTATTGATTATAACATTCTTAAAATTTTTTTTTACTTCTTTTTCCCTGTTATGTCAACGTTTATTGGGGCCAGTTGTTATAGAAATTTAACTTCTGACACCTATTAGCAATATAACAGGTAAACATGTGATAATCTAGCCACCTGTAATATGCATTTACCTGTAAAAATCAAACCTTTTAGAGAAAAAATACAAATATACATGTATATGATAATAAAAGGTATTTTACTGTGTAAACGATAGAGAAAACAAAACTTTATTTATGGGTGGAACTTTTAAATTTTACAAGAAGCTTCAATATTCGTGGATTGAAAATTGGAAACTATGTTCATCTTGTGTTCATTCTGTTGCACGAATAGTCCGATGAACTTTACCATCATAGTCAATACAAGGATGTCTCAATTTGTGAAGTCCGAAATTCATTTTTTAAAACACCTGTTGAACATGTTTAAGAAAGGGTAACTTTTGCTTTAAGGAATTAACTTCAAGGAATTAACTTCCAAAGAAAAAAGTTGACCGCCAATCAAAATCGATTTTACAATTGGCTAGCATTTCCGGTTTTATCTAATATTATCGAATTTACGACTTGTGTTTTAATTCACTTGGTCGAGGTTAACTATCATTGTCGAAACAATTCACCTTGTCGACTGTAAATACATTATCAAAGAAGTAACTATCATTGTCTGCGCGCGAGTCACATTAATTAGACCATCTATGATGGTCGACCGTAAAGTATACTTTACGCCGTACATCTATAATGGTCGACCGATAATCTATCATTGTCGCCGATAAACTGTGATTATCTATTAATGTGCTTTACGCGTTCCATACCTATCTTTTGCAACAATAAAAACTTAGGGTCAGGCGGCATTTTTGGGCATTCACATGGCCTTGTTAACAAACAATGTAGATTCGCACTGAATTCCTATACTGACCCCCATTACTTTTCAACCCTGTAGTAAAAAAAAATAGTACATTCAGCATTTATTTTTTTTACTTTTTTCAACTCTAGTTTTGATCCATCTATCAAAATATATTTATTACAAACATTATCTTCCAATCAGAAGAGCACATGACTTCAGTTTTTTTACAGAAAGCTCTCCCCCGAAGGGGCGGTCCCTGATGACACATATTTATTTACTGAATTTACACCTTAAGTCAAAACAATATAATTAATATTAATATAAACTATTAATTATCACTATTTCTACTATATCATTTTAAATCTTAATCTTATTACCATTATAATTATCCTTCTTTCCATCTATAAAAATTAACGCTTAAAATATAAATTACAATGGATACTTACGAATCGGCGTGACATCTTTTGGACATCAAATACACAAATCAAAAAAATAAATCACTTGATAATTAGCAGATTTCAAATGCAATGAGCGTGCGCTAAATAACCTGCACAGCAGGGGAGGTTTAAACACATGTTTACAGATATAAATATTCAGCGTATGGATTGTACAAATACAGAATGAAAGTTTTAGATACAAGTACGATAAAGTGATGATTGATTTTAGGTCAGTACTGTAATATGTCTTTATCTGACACGCATCTGTAGGTTTTACAGTGAACATGTTCACCTGCATTCTCAGCAATAGTGAAGAAGAACCGATTAATTTGACGTTTAACGGTTGTTTGCTTCTTCTTTGTTTCGAACAAGATACATTCGGGGATGGGGTCTGGTGGTGATGGGTAGTATTAATATTATCGTGTAATAGACATGTTTTGAGGGAGTGAATGGACGAAAAGGAATGCAAAACAGCGTAGGTTGGGAAGGTGGTGAAGGGGGCATTTTGAACCAGACACTTACAGGGATAGAATCCAAAAACAGCAAAAACACAAAGGAATGACGAAAAACAACCCCGTTCTGAATGCTGAATTTTGAATAATAGGTGAGCCTTCTCGGCTTTCGTAGAAAACTACTGATATTTGTTTCTGATGTAATATTTTGAATAAGAAGAGGAAATGCTGGCACTCTCAATTGATGCGAAAAACAACATTGATTTCCAATATTGAGGTTATTTTGTATACTACAGTCCCTCGTGATCTAGAATTATAACTGAATTACTGTGCAGCTATATAGATTTACATAAAAAAGAGCAAATATGGTCAGTTTTGGTTGATGGGTCCATATGAGGTATGAAACTACTCTCAATCAAATATCATATTTTGTTTTTCGATTTATCATATTTGTTTACGATTCAATTTTTTGAATAAAAAGAGGACATGCTGGCACTATAAATTGATGAAAACAAAATTTATTTTCCAATATTATTGCTGTCATTAAAATATAACTGTATTACTGCAATGTGCTGCTACATGTATGTTTATGAACATTTACATAATGAAGTGCAAATATAGTCAGTTTTAGTTTAATTTAAAAACATATGTATTTATAGTGGATTGGGAAACAAGTTATTACATTTGGTTAATGGGGTCAAATAATTTTGTTATACGAGTCATTCTGACTCCCGGAATGACAATTGCAAAACAAACGAGAAAACTAACGGCCTAATTTATGTACACATAAATGAGTTGTTAATGAACGTGATCTTCACTGTATAAACCAACAGAGAATTAACCATCTTTTATATTACGATTTCTTGTAGGTGCGGATATATTATTTATTCGAAGTGTGTATTGCGCAGTGTTGATGTTTTTGTATAGACATCTGGCATAAACACAATTACAAATTAAATCAAAATACAAGAAAGCTATCATGTTAAACTCTGTTATTTGGATAAAGAGAGGGGTGTCATTGTTTCTAAATATTTAACATAAAATTACCTATTTTTTTTATAAATATTTCTATTACCTGCAATTAAAATCCCTTCGTCACTTTTTTTATACAGTTTTATGTAGAAATTTACACATTGACGAAAGGGTTATTCAAATACAATACACCACAAAACAATGATAATGTAATTTATAAATTTTATAAATTGACCGTCTTTCCGTTTGATATATTTCATTACTTTTCAGTAAACCTGGTAAATGTGTTTAAATGTTACGCAATAGTTTATACATTTACTTTATAATATATACTAGTTTATGAGTATTATACACCGTATTGTGTTTTATATAAACTAAAACAAAATATAATGCAAATTGAAAAGAAAATATCATTAGAACTTTTATATCATTCTTAAAAAAATGTAGTTACCGTCTGTATTATAGTTTCTCCTCTTCAAGAAGAAAACTACGAGACCTGCAACTAACAATACAAAGATCGATGATCCAACGCCTGCACCAACACTCATGATCATACCATTGTTCGATTGACTGTTATATATGCCTGAAAAATTGATTTGCCGTTGGTATTTATTACACCCTCCTGCTTACTGTCATACAAAATTGTGTTTGTAAAGAGAATAATTATGACATTGTAACATTATAATATTATTAATTCGTATATTTTAACAAATTTGATTCGTTTAGGGATAGTCACATGTTAAACTATATTTTCAAAGGTAGAGAGAAAACGGCGGATAGCAAAAAGCATATTGACCTGCAAAAAGCATATTGCACGGTTATTTTTAGAATATCTAAAAACCAATATACTTTGTGACGTCGTGTAATGAATTTCAGGATATTGTTTTTAACGTTTTGAAACACATGATATCTGTGATCGATTATTTGACGAAAAAAATCTTCAAATACATAAGATGTCCAAAAAAAAAAGAAAATGAAATAACAACTAATATGTTGTTATTGTCAAGTAGACAATGTAATATCTATAAAGTTCCAACAAACCTACATGACGATTTTGATACAAATATGATCAGAAATGAATAATATAACAAATATAGCCTTTGTATGAGGTCAATACAGGATATATCGACCCAAAGAAGTATATCGACCTCGGACTTCGTCCTCAGTCAATATACTTCTCTCGGGTCAATATATCCTTGTATCGACCTCATACAAAGGCTATATTTGTATAGTAGTGTTATTGTTTATAATATGCATCTGAAACGATTCGTTATATAGGGATCAATACATGGCTTTTTCCATATTGGCCCTGGTTGTATCCTGAGACCCCATATCAACCCGATACGTTATCGAGGTGTTGATATGGGTCGAGAGATAATACCTGAGCCGATATGGAAAAGGCCAAGCATTAATTTCTTAATCATATACTTCCAATAATTGTGTTTTTATAAGACAAATAAACAAATGAAATAACTTAAACAGTCATAAACTTAATACAGAATTAGAATTATGAATCCAACAAATACACTATAATTGTCAGAATCACTACCTACATATATATATATATTTATGGGAACATTTCCAATAGAGGCATATTTTAAACACTGAAAATTTGGAAGCTGGAAACATGAAATTATTTACAATTTTATTATCAGTATTAGTACATGTTGTACTATGAGAGGATTCACAATTTTCAATGACAATGGTTACTTCCAGTAGATCCATAACAGCAAGAACTAAATCATTATCATTTTCAAAATCTATAGCATTGGATTTTACCATGATTTACCACCAGATCCATGTTGGACCTTTTGATTTGTTGATCTAAAGATGCTGAACTATAATCATTTATATTACTACATTTTTGTGTACATTTAGCTGCAGTTCTGTTGTTGCCTCTACAAGCGAACGCAACAACGATATTAATGTTGCTTATCTTGCTGAAAGATTAACTTTTCGACCCGTAAATCCTCCTTTCTCTGACATGTTTTTTCTAGTTCACCCCAAGTTTATTTTTGTCCATTGGCTGCATACTGTACCATATTTTTTGTATCACATGGCATAGCTGACTTACAAATGTATCTAAACCCTGAACCAAATTACAGAAATCCTTGTATTGGCTATCATGTGTAAAATGATACAAGTGTTCGGTAAACAGGAAGTTGTTGAGTGATGAATCTGAAATCGCATCACACGATATATCTGACGTATATGAATCCTGAAGCGAAATTTTATAAATCCTTATATCATGGTTCCTGAGAAAGATGCGATGAAACCTATTCATGGCTCGGAAGAACGGACTGACAAATGGACTGACGGACAGACATAGGTAAATCAGTATACCCCAACTTTTTTTTAAAAGCGGGGGTATAATAAAATTAACTGGCAGGCGTCAATGAATTTGGTTGAAGTCTTTTATATATATTTGTTTATTTTTATACTGATAAAGATAATAACGCATTGTTGACTGCTGTACCCCAATTATTGACAATTTTACTAATTACGTCTGTTTGTTTTGTTCACTCATTGTTGTCAATATAATGGAATTTGATGCGACACTCATACAAGTCAGAGGTTAAGCTAGCTATAAAACTAGGTTCATTACACCATTTACTACATAAGAAAATTCTATACCAATTCAGGAATATATATTATATATAGAAGTCTTAATTCAAAACAAGTTCAAACCTATGATTGCGTTGGATAAAACTGCGATTTTTATACGTGTGATGTAAAACAAATTTCGTTGTAGAGGGGTCTAAATACAGCATAAACAACTGTTTCCAAAAGACCAAAACAAGTTTTAAAAAAAGATGCATTTGACTACTGATGATCTTAAACCCTGCTGACTGCCATTCACGATTGCAAAATAAATTGATCACAAGATGTACCAAAGTGGATCTTTTTATTAATTTAATATCAAATAGAAAACAATAAACTTGCGGCGAAGACGGTGAACCACACACATGAGGTGCTAAAAATGTTCACCATATCCGAATTTCGAATGTCTCTTTAGTGATGTTAGGGATCGAACAACATTTGGAGGGCCATATAATTTACCTCAATTTAGGATAGACTCTTGGATATTAAAAAGTCGAAATAGGTTGAAAAGAATATATAATCCGGAGGGAAAATATAATACAAGCCAAAATGGAATAAATATAAACAAGTCTATATTGAAAGCAACATTCAAACCTATGATTGCGTTGAATGAAAAACTGCAATTTTTATACGTGTGCATGTAAAACCAATTTCGTTGTTTTCGAGGTGTCAATAGCCTTTTAATTCCTTCAAACGTACTTTTCGAATGTTATGGTCAGATACTATAGCACAAATCCGTCTGGCCATACAGTAAGGTATATTTCGTTTTGTATGGGACGGATGACACGAATGAAAATTTAAGTATTGATGGGTGTCTGTGGATTTATAATAAATATCCGTTGTTATATGTCTGCCTGATTTTAAGATGAGGATATCCAAAAATGGTAGTTGTGCGTCACTGGTTTCCATGGTGAATTTAATCGACGGATGTAAGGAGTTGATAAGATCTTTAAATTTATATAAATCTTTTTCTGATCTGCTCCAAAATATTATACAGTCATCTAAATATCTTTTCCAAAATTTAATGACATAATCACAGAAATTTTGATCGAATTGGACAGATATTTGTCGATACATCTGTTGCTCTAAGTATTCCATCACTAAATTTGCGTATGTGGGGGCAACTTTAGTTCCCATGGCTGCACCTTTAATTTGTCTGTATTTGTTTCCGTCGAAATAAAATGTATTTTCTTCCAGAACTATTTTGGTAGCTTCTAGTATGAAGTTTGTTTCAAATCTACTGTCAATTTCATACCGTTTTTCTTCGATCCAGTATTTTACGGCTGTAAGACCTAGATCATGGGGAATATTTGTGTATAGACTTGTTACATCAAAGCTTGTTAATAGTGTTTCTTCCGGAACTATGGCAGGAATGTGATTTAAAAATTCAATATTATCTTTGATATAACTTGGAATTGACGGACATACTAGTAGATGTTTGATAACAAGGTCGATAAAATGACCTAGTCTTTGAGTTATTGATTCCGGTCCGGCTATAATTGGTCTTAATTTCAAATCGGCGGGAAGGAATGTTTCAACGTAAATATTGTTTTGATCTCGAACAGTATTTTGTATTTGTGCACTTTTATGTACTTTTGGAAGTCCATAAAAATTACTCTCTTTCGGATCAAAGTCACACAAGTACGCTATTTCCTTCTTGGTTCGACATTGATTGTAGTCTTTTATCAGTTTCTTTAATTTCTTTTTAGTTGCTTTATCCGGGTTATTTGTTGTTTGTTTGTAGTATTCCTCATCATTAAGCTGTTCCAAAACTTTTTCTTTATAAAAGTCGGTATCCATTATGATGATGGCTCCTCCTTTATCTGCTTCTTTAATGATAATGAGTTGTCATCTTTAAGACTATTAAACGCATCCTGTTCAATTCGGGTTAAATTCTGTTTACATTTACGTGTACGGACGGAAAATTTTGTTATTGTCTCAATGTAAGTATCTAAATAATCATCTTTCCCCGATCTTGAGGTGTAAGTTGATTTGTTTCTTACGAGAGATTTATCATGGTCCTTTTTATTTCCGAATTCTTCTTTTAGACGGAGGCGTCTAGATAAATTGTTGATATCAGCTTTTAATTCCGGAACATTTGAATATGGAACGGGAGCAAATTTAAAACCTTTTGATAGCAAATAAATTTCATTTTCGTTTAATGTTCTTTGTGAGAGGTTTATAATTTTGGGGTCTATCGTCGGTTCGGATGTTGGTTTGCAGTCGAAATCGGGTCGGGTGGTTGCAAGTTTTGGCCTCTCTCTAAAAAAGGCTGCCGTGCACCTCTTCCTCGACCTCTGCTGTTTCCACCATGTTTGGTGATGCCCCCACCTCTACCACCGCGATTAGAGTTTTCGGTTCTTCCACGACCTCGTCCACGTCTTCCTCCGCGTCCTCTGCCTCTATTATTTACAACTTTCAATTCATCATTATTTTGTTGAAAATTTTCTGGGGACGGATTGCGGCTTTGAGCTAATACTGTTGCGTCTATTGACAGAAATTTTTCTTCAAATCGGTGTTGTCTGGTTTGAAGCAGTGATATCTCCGTAGCTAGACGTTGAAGGGCTATAGTTGTCCACGGATTTCCGTTTCTTCACAGTGTTCTCCTTTAATTTCTCGTATAAGAATTTTTTCTGGTAGAATCGGGTTTTCCATTGTTTGCCACTTTATGTATATTTCTGCGTTTTTATCACACCTCAACGCATTGTAGTACGCAATTTTTCTCTCATTCAAAGATTTTTTCCACATATCATTGATGAGATCTCTTTGCCGTAATGCTTCAATATTAATTTGTATATATCGTTCATTTCTTGTAAAAAAGGAAATGGTTGTTGAAGTTGAGTGAGATTTGTTAAAGTATTGTTCCCAGAATCTCCAGATTTTTCAAGGTAATTTTCAAATGTCTTACTTTGATTCTTCACCGAGTTTCCCATTTCCATTACTGCTCCCGTAAGCGTATCGAACTTTGTAAGCATCGATGTTAATTTTCCGGATATTTCCGATAACAGTTTATCTGTACTTTCTGATCCTCCTTTTGATTTACTCATCTTATTGTCTTGCACACTCGTATATATAGGCGTAAAAAATAATTTTCACATGTGCAGATATATATATTCATTAAATAAAATAATAAAATAAGTAAAAAGTTAACAGTTCCATTCTATCGATTTCATCCTTCCCTTGGGGACTCTTCGGGATAACTGATGTAGTGTCGCTATAGGCGACGTCGTTAAGGAGGTTTATGACGTTCCGTCATTGTTCGTTATTAAAAGTTCTCTGGATTTAATTTTGATCGGAACGTTGTTTAAGAAATAATTGATGCCAGCTATACTTTATTGTAGTTTTAACATGGGTAGGCATTATATTCGTGATTATTTTTGCCAGAGCGATAGCGAGGGCTAAAATAACACGAATATAATGCCTACCCATGTTAAAACTACAATAAAGTATAGCTGGCATCAATTATTTCGATTCTGATTATGACAATTACGGTAATTTCTATGTTCGCTCTGTATAAGTGTACCGTATTTGTGTAGGCTCTTCCATCAACCTTCCTGTCGATTTTTATCCAACTAGTTAAAACCAGTTTAATTTCGCAAAGTTGTATTTCTAAAATTAAAAATTGAAACAGAAATTAACAAATTAATTTATTAACTAAAAAAATATTTGTGTCACAATATAACAGAAAAGTTATATTACAACAGTCTTTTCCTATGAGGTCAATTTCTGACACGCACATTTTCAAGTCAGTTGTCAATAGCGGTGGACGCACAAGGAGAATCGGGTCAGTCTTTATTTACTAAATTAATCGTAAATATTCCGCCGGTTTATTGTAGCATTGGTAAATATGTTCATATCTGATAGAGGATTCCTTGATAAAGTTGTGCTGACATTCGAGACTTGGCAGGAGGGGCCCTTTGACAGAGATCCATTTATACTTGCGGTGGCTACACCTTGTAAAGTTGATCAAGGCCAAAGGGCACGCCTTTGTGCATCTGCCGATTTCAAATGCTGTATTAAATAATGATTAAAATTAATACTGGGTGACAATCTTGTTGCATTTGTAAAATGAATTGGAAACCTTGGTGGTATATTGGTAATTACGCCTATTTTTTTTTTATAGGAGAATGGGGTTCGATTCCCTGCTAGGGTCAATCCATTTTATCAGAAATATGAAACAATTTTGTCATTTCAGTACAACAGTAATAATAACCTATACTTTATTTTATATTTTATCGTCGGAACATATGTTTCAATGAAATTATTATATACAATGACATGCCTTTTTAACGGGAGAGATGAAACGTGTTTTTCAGAGGGAGGGGTTTTGAAATTAGAACAGCCAACATGAACGTTGTGGTATCTAGGTCAAATATGTCGAATTGTAACACATTATTGCCATTGTAAAAGTATTAGTAACAAAATGTGTATCATTTTAGTGTTTGAAAGTGTTTTAATTTAAGGAAATACATTAAATGCATACCAATTTGACGAAATTCATTTTTCTGCCGTAGTCAATATACGCATGTGCAAACTAATTTTATTGCATAATAAAGTATGGTTTCTTTACAAAGCTAAAGAAGCACGTCATATTAGAATATGAAATAACGTTCCATCTCTTTTCTATATGCTTTATCCCGTCTACATTTAAAAATAGGCATTATTTGAAAATGCTTTTTACCACAAATGTCAAGATGGGCACTAATTGGCGAATTTCTGTATTGTGGGTGTTTTATTTGTTCTTTGTGAACTCGCACCCGTTCACAGAGGCTATTCCCGGTCTGTCCAGTATAATTTTCGTGACAACCAGGAAATGTGACGCAGTAAATAAGGTTTGTTGTCTTACAAGTCATATTGGCGTTCACATGAAAATGCATTTCATTTTACCCGTTTCTAAATATTTCGTATCTTGGCCACAAACACCGCATCTTGAATCTCCGCAAGACTTTATTTCAAAGTCATTAACCTTCGGTTCGAACCGAGCTCTGGTTAAGTGTTTTTTTAAGTTTTTATGTTGTCTTCGGCTGTAGATTAAGTTTTCTTCCGGTATCAATTTTTTCATAGTTTCATTTTTGTGTAGAATCGGAAGGTTTGATTTAATTGTATTAAAAACGTTTGGTAAATACGGGTCATGTGTACTAACAAATGGTATTTTCTTTAAGGTTTCGTCCGTGTCTTTCACTTTCGGGGTTCGTAATTCTTGAAGTGTCAAGAGTTTAGATTTTCGAATTCCACACTCTGGGTATAGCTGTTGTGTCAATAGCCTTTTAATTCTTCAAACGTACTTCTCGAATGTTATGGTCAGATACTATAGCACAAATCCGTCTGGCCATACAGTAAGGTATATTTCGTTTTGTATGGGACGGATGACACGAATGAAAATTTAAGTATTGATGGGGGTCTGTAGATTTATAATAAATATACGTTGTTATATGTCTGCCTGATTTTAAGATGAGGATATCCAAAAATGGTAGTTGTGTGTCACTGGTTTCCATGGTGAATTTAATCGACGGATGTAAGGAGTTGATAAGATCTTTGAATTTATATAAATCTGTTTCTGATCTGCTCCAAAATATTATACAGTCATCTAAATATCTTTTCCAAAATTTATGACATAATCACAGAAATTTTGATAGAATTGGACAGATATTTGTCGATACATCTGTTGCTCTAAGTATCCCATCACTAAATTTGCGTATGTGGGGGCAACTTTAGTTCCCATGGCTGTACCTTTAATTTGTCTGTATTTGTTTCCGTCGAAATAAAATGTATTTTCTTTCAGAACTATTTTGGAAGCTTCTAGTATGAAGTTTGTTTCAAATCTACTGTCAATTTCATACCGTTTTTCTTCGATCCAGTATTTTACGGCTGTAAGACCTAGATCATGGGGAATATTTGTGTATAGACTTGTAACATCAATGCTTGTTAATAGTGTTTCTTCCGGAACTATGGCAGGAATGTGATTTAGAAATTCCATATCACCAAATGAGTAAGGTATTGTAGATCAAAATTGTCGATATGTCAGCAAATATCCAAGGGCCATAACTTTACGAAAATAATTTTAAATTAACAAATATGTCTCTCTGATACAGAGGTCTGGTTCCATATATATTGGGTTTATTTTAATACCTTTTTGATTTTGATCTGCTCTTCATTGTTTGTATGAAAAAAATAAAACAAAAATATCGAATTCCTTATTCAAAAAGATAAACTAACAATCAAACGCTATCAATGAACGGCACAAATAAGAATTAATTGATATATTTCTGACTTGGTTTATGCATTTTCCATAAAAACAAATGGTGGAATAAACTGGTTTTAGAGCTAGCTTAACCTCCAACTTGTATGACAGCTGTTTATATTTCTGTTGTATTGATATAATTTGGTAAGCAACGCAGACAGACATAATAGGTTACATTGACAATAAGTGGGATCAAGCAGCACAAAGTGTGTAAAAGAGACGCGAAAGGTACCTAACTCATAAGTCGAAAATGAACTGACAACGCCATGGCTAAAAACAGAAAAAGACAGATAGACAAACAATTATATAACACAAAACACAACATAGAAAACTAAAGACTCAGCAAACCAAATACCTGGAATAATCACAGGTGCTCCAGAAGGGTACGCAGGTTCTGCTCCACATGTGGCACACGTCTAGTTGCTCATGTTATTATTAAATGATATGAACAAATCAGCCCTAATACGAATAAATCAGCATGTGCAATACTGGTCACGTTGTTCTGTCGATATTAATCTAGTGTTAATATTGGTTTTCGGGCAGGGCCAAGCCGTTTTGATCCCTGTATAAGCCGATGGGCTAATACTGGACGTTCTCTTCCAGATTCAAAAGTCTTACGCCTATATATTAAAGCCTGCTATACAGCTAATTTTAGACGGATCGTTATGCATAAAGTACATTTGTATTTGTATTTATATATTTGAAATTCATATCATATAAAAGATTAAATGATGTTCAGTGTTTTGTAACGTCTTGAAATGAAGATATTTTTTTAGACTTATGATTATTTTTACTTTTTCATTTCCATTGATCAGTCATCAGAATGCATATGATTCTAGAATATTTTAACAGTCTGAATTATTCATCCCACCTACTTTATATTTGCTAGATAAAATGAATTGTATAAGCATAAAATTAAGTATATGGACGAGAAACCAGAAATTAAATCTGACAATTTTGACAAAAATCCATCGTGAATGCAAAAAGACAAGTTCAGGTGTGAATTTCTGTATCTTCTTCTACTTTAAGGTTGCAGTCTTGTAATTGACTGCTCCATAGGCTTACATGCTAAACAGATGATCTTTGAAAATAGCAAAATAAAAAATGCTACATAGAAAAAAAATTTCATATTCATATCATGTATGTACTAATGTGAAATTGTGATTTAATCGAATAAAAAGTTACGTAACCCAGAAGTCAAAACATTTTTTTTCTACTTTCTGTTTGCTGTTTTTACTAGGCCGCACCACTTCCAGTAAACATGATATCCTTCCACTTTCCTGGTTTAATATCCCCAAAAAGATGCATGAATTTTTTTAAAGTCTATATATATGTTTCAATTCAGCATAAACCTATAATCAAACAGAAAAAATTGAGTCCAGAAAAAAATTCAGAAAAAATGGACTATTTTGTTTCCCTCCATGTTTTGACATGCACCGGAAACTGGAGTTGTAATACAAGACTGGTACCTTAAGCTTAGTTGCTAAGTGAAATCGGAGAATTAAATCATGTAATAAAATATTATAAACTGGCTGTTTCTGTATCGGCCCTGTTTTGATTCTCGATCAGCTGTATTGGCCTTGTTTTGATTCTCGATCAAGGGTATTGGCCCTCGACTCTTCGAGTATCGGGTCCAATACAGCTACCCTCGAATCTAAAACAGGACCAATACAGAAACAGCCAGTTCATACCACTATTGTACAAACGCGGTAAAAAGTTTAATTCGGTAGGTCGCATTCGGAAAATGGGATTGGAATAAGGAATACATCCGATGTAAATTTACATCATAAATATATAACTGACTTAAAATTTCAAACAACCAACCATACACATTCACCAAACAAAGACGCCGACAATAAAGATGTAGTAGATAATAGATTTTAAATTTGACAACGATGTCAACAAAACTGTCGTCAATAGCATATGTTCGTAAATTTCGTATAAACTAGTAGTATATTAACTTTGTACGTTAACTTATAGGTTTTGTTTTTTCATGTATTTCGACATACAGTATTATTGAAGAGTCCACATTTATTGTTGAAATGCACATCTGATGCAGTAAAATTGCTACCGTAAGTATTATTACCGCACGGACTTGAATTAAAATAAGAATTTCATAAAGTAAGGTATTAGGTCAAGGATGCAGATGCTCCACAAGCCCAGTACATAGAACAATAATTACATTATAGATGCATCATGTTTCATTATAATACGTAATTCTAATTGGCTACACTGCAATCTCGAGTTATTCCTTAAGCAACTTCATAACACAATAAATTTTACCATTCATGATGACACGATGTCCCAAAATAAAGTGCACAGGTAAATTAAATAAAAACTTGATAAAAATCGTGTTTTCATGATCCTAGCTAAAAAAATGTAATTATAATTATTGCATGCTTCTTTTTGTAACTTCATAGGATTGTATTAGCATTGAACGTGCGCACTTTGTTAGAATGAAGTGCTTCTGCGCTTCATACAAAATGTACTCATGAATTACAAAAAGAAGCATTCAAACTTTAATGATACTGGCATGAACATGCTGTTTAATCGAAATTGTTGTTATGGTAGTTAGGTAATCATGTTTCAAATGAAGGATTATTTCTCCAACTCGTCTGATTCCTTGTCTGATTTGAGTTATATTTCAAGAAGTGTGTTATGCTCATCAGCTTTTCAGCGTACATGTATGTATAACTTCTTTTCAGTGGTATTGCCTCAACAGTTTTTGAACAAACATGTTATTTTGAAATGCGTATCTGTAGCAGTAGTACCGGTACCATTAATCTTTCACCAGGCGGACTTAGAATGGATTTTGCATACATTGGAGAATTAGGAAGAATGTAAACTGGACATAGATGCAGGTCGCAGATTATTAGAAAAACTTAAATGAATGGTGCAGAATTGTAAAAGTATAGTTGCTTTAATGTGACGCAGCTGTTGGATTTTATTAAAAAAAAAATACCAATAGTTTCAAACATGCAGAATATGTACTAAGCTTATCGGTCAACTACAAATGTTATAAGGCCACATACACAATTGTGTTTAGTTTTGTTTTCTAAATAGACGAAATTATTCAAAATATTGATCAAATCCGTAATAATTATAGCTTTTCATTTAATCAGGAAAAATGTATACTGAGCATGAGAATCCCAGACAATGTTGGTCAGTCACGGTAAAAGAACCACAGCCCCAACTGTTTTTTAAAAGAGGTTTAAAATTGAGCCTTAGAGTATCCAGGTTCTCGAACTTTTATTAAGGATTCATGTTTTGAAAAAGAACCTAAATATTTGATTTAAGATAAAAACTTCTGAATTAAATCATCTTTTTTATTGTACAACGTATCCTTTATATTATCGAACAAGCGTCTCTAAACTTTTCGAGTTAGACAATAAAGCTTAATTTACGTACTTGATCCCGTAGAACAGTTAGCATACTGTGATGACTTGACAATACCATGTTTATTTGTGGCTACAACATATATGATATACATTGTTTCCGGATCCAAAGACCTAATGATATACTGCTTGTTCTGACCCTGACTAGTATCCATGATCTCAAATGAAGATTCTGTCAGTTGTGTTTTTACATTCTTCCATACCACTCTGAACGTTTGATTCGTACCTCCATTGAATCCAGGTCGCCATGATACTATCATTGCCTTTATCTCACAAGCCACTAAAATATCTGTTGGTTTATGTGGATGACCTATGAAACAAATTGTTTATGTAACTATTCAGTGTTTTTTTTTATTATGTTCATGTTTATATAACTATTATTTATACAAATTGACTACTAACGTTTATTATACACGCGCGGTTCGGCTTATAGCTATAATAATATTAAATTCAAGATTGTTTAGTTATTACTGTGGAAGGATATAGTATACGCCTAAAAAGTGTTAAAAAAAACCCAGCAACAATATTAACAAAAAAAACCAAAAGAAGACAAAAATTATAAAGATAAGTACATGTATATAAATGCAGATGCACAGTATAATACATTTCTTATCAGCGATGATCTCAATAACAACGAATTCCCTTTAGAACGATAAAAACACTAGACGTTAAATGACATTTTCACCAACATACTAATGTGTTCTTCGTCATAAGATTTATATATAAATTTTTACCCAGTTAGGTTTTACAGAGTAGAAATACTTTCAAATGTTTTAAAACAACCTATTAAAATGAATAGAAAAATATTCAAACGAGCGACATTGTTTTAAATTTTATTCAATACAATAGATATAATATATAAGTATTTTCTTCATGCGAGCGATTCAATTTTCTTTTTTTCTGCTTTACATTTATGTACATAATTATGTATCTATACATCCTAATCGTAAGGATGTTTACTTGTCATATTTTGGAATTTTTGTCAGATTTTCGAAATCTTCTGGTGTTATCCATTTGAATGCCTTAAAAAAATTTGCCCATTGACCCCAATTTTTCGTTTTATAAATCTTTTACATGTATAATTATAAGCCATTTATAAAATCTTACAAAATCTTAATTATATTTTGATAGTTTTTGAGAACTTTAACTTGTCAATGATAAAGCAACGGAAAATCAAGAGAGAACATGTTCCCGCCAAAATTTCAATGGCTAATCTCGAAATTCACCTGTATGAAATGTTCCATATGGAATGTACACGGAATATAGTAGGAATATTGCTTTGAATTCCCACCAGACATGAGTAATATTCCAGTCAGACAGTAGTAGGAATCCACACGGAAAATAGCTGAAAAATTTAAATGAGCGGGAATTTCTTAGTAGGAATATTGTATATTCTACCAGAAATATTCAAATTAGCAGGAGTAATTTGGTAGGAAAATAAAATTCTACTAGAAAACCTGGTAGGAATTTTTCAAATTCCACCCAGAAAATATTTTCTGGTAGGAATCTAAAAATATACAAAATGTAAGTGTATATTCACAAATACACAACTGGGTCAATGATTTAAGTTTGAATCTCGAACATCAACCCAGAACAAAGGAAATTCATAGAATAAATTCATTTTTAAAAGAATGGACTTATAAAATGTATAAAGGAAACTGCAATATATGCAAGCTAGATATGAGTTAAGAACAAATAATGAGTAATATTATGCACTATTTTTGAATTAATTGATTATTAAATATGTTTGGCAGGCAGATAAAAAATTCATCTTAAGAATTACCTTCAGTCTTCGTTTAAAGCCATATTTTCTTACATTTCTATATTGTAGTTGTGTGACCCGAGCTTGCAGCATTGTGTTCCAACACAACTTTTCATTCTTTCCCCTCCAAGTTTTGAATTTGTGAACTGGAACTTGCTTGCATTTAACACTGTAAAATGCATGTCATTAGCAAACAGGAATCCAGTTCAAGATTACTTTCCAGGTAGAAAGATTTTCTGGTAGGAATTTATAAATTAATTATGGTGTGTACTGGTAGTAGGAAAATAAATAATCAAAACAGATTTTCACAACAGAAATAAATCCATACAGACTTTTAAAATTCCACCTAGGTAGTAGGATTTTGGGTAAGTAGGAATATAAAAAAAATCCAGTTAATTTTCCATGTCCGCCTACTTTCTATACAGAATCTTTGATTCTAGGTAGATTCCAACCTCATTCCTACTAGTGTCTTGGTGGAATCCTACTACTTATTTCGTACGGGAACAAGGACATTGACCTCTATATTTTTTTGCTTGGAATATTCCTTAATTAATCCCCTATGAATATATACTAGTGTTATGGAATGCTATTTATTTTGAAACGGAGTAGCGAACTTCCTTAAGATGCTTCTCTGGTCTTTTTGTCACTCAACATCAATTATTTTCAATCCCGCTTCAAATATTTGCATAGAGATGTTTTCATACTATGTTATGTTTAAGTACTAGGACAGATATAGTGACAAATACCTATTAAATTAATATCTTACAGTATTTAAAGATTCTGATATAGGAATGAAATAGAACACGTGTGACGAGTCAACAATTCTTGTACATCTGGGCCGCGTTCAATATCGTAGCTGCTACGTAGAGCTACGTAGATTTTGACTATTGGACATGTAGCTATAGACTAGTTGTTAATCTATTATAAGTTATATGGTTCGCTACTAACCCCCTACGGATCCATAGAGGGTTAGTAAAATCCATAGGGGTTGAGACCGGAGGCCGAATTCTGTATGGATTTTATTCACTCACTATGGTTCGTAGGGGGTCGGTCAGTAGTTAACCGTTTAACATATTTATCGCATGCTGGACTTTTTATGCTGCGTTTTGTTGAAAAATAAACAATGAAACACTAGAACATTAATAGATGACGTCACCATCAAAGCGTCATGAGCCCCTTATGAAATTTACTTACCCCCTACGGTCTCATAGAGGGTCACCACGTGGCGGCGTTAAACCAATCACAACGTGATAATTTACCCGTGGCGCGAAAAATATCGATAGCCGCTACTTAGCTCCTACGATATTGAACTCAGCCCTGATGTTGTTATATTTATCTAAATGGTAAGATATAAAAGATGACCAATATCAATAATGAAGGAAATCTGTTTTTTTCAAGCATACACAATTGAACAATTGATCATTTGTTGTTTAATGTAAAAATTATAAAAACTAGACCAAATGCGGAATTGACAAGATATTGATGTAAGCAAGACCAAAACTCACTAGTTCATGCATTTGCGTACTAGTACTTCTGAAAATGGAATGAAACTACAAGCTATCATTGAAAAAAAACATGTGTAGGTCAAACTGATTTGACGTGTATATTTTTATGGTGGCTATTTTCACTTCGAAGATAAAAATTTGACTAGTGAGCACAACATTTATTGTATTCTAAAATACATATTTGCTGAGAATCGAAACATAACGTTTATATGACATCTCTTTCAAACGAACGACTGTTTTCGGCCATGCACATTTCACTTTGTCTAACATCTTTTGGGAGGATCTGTATGCCTCTTTTCACACTCTCGACCGTACTGATGGTCGGATCTTTGAATTTACCAACCAAGTAACTTCATATCTGGGAAACACAATATATGTCCCTACAAGGATCACCAGAATTGCCAAAGATGATTCTACATAGTTTGATATTAATGCCTTTGCATGAGTACTATTTATTAATAAATATCATCTACTTCCCACTATGTTCTTTTTTACCGGACCGGATTTGGTGGTTTAACATCAGACAAAGTCTATCTGAATACGAATTCAACTCAAGCCAGTGCTACGGGCCGTCATAAATTGTCAGTGAGGTGAGAGTTTTTTCTTCTGCTCCATGTTGTAGACTTCACAGGGACTCTGAGATGAACAAATGCTTTTTGTGGTTTTTGTTGCTTTGCATGTGGTGATTTGTTGTCATCAATGGATACTATTTAGCTCATTCTTTGGTTTTCTACTTATGAACCATAACAAAAATCAGAAACAAACAAAACTAACAAAGGATAGAGAACCTGGTTTGGTACAGATGCAAACATGCGCAGAAAAAAAAATAATCTGTTGTATCAACAGGCATTTTCTAAGAATGTTTCCACCTAAATACCTTAAAATAACACTTAGGTATATAGGGAACAGAATTGAGAGAAGTGCCTGTGGTTGTAACCGCTTATCTGTTTTCCCGTTACATTCACGTCCCATGCTATTGTTTATAATTTATTTGTCTCAGCAATGTCTCATGAAATCTAGCTCTTGATAGGAAATTTATCAATTGCATGTTTGGGGCTTTGCCTGATTTGTGCCAGGAGAACAAAATGAAACACAAAAAAGACCAGGTAGATACGGAACACGTGACTTGTTTGTAGCCTAAAAAGCAGACATGCATCAAAATACATAGATTTGTTAACAAAATACATTGTATACATGTATATATATCTCACAGGCATTTTCTAAATTTAGGCATTTTATAAAATCGTCACACAAGAATATCTTCTTCTTCATATGTTTCAAACAAAAAATCAAAGTACATTTTCATGATTAGTTTGACTTGTAGCTTTTAACGGACTGAAGCAGATCTACCCATGACGGGTGATGCATCTATGGCAGCAGACGCTAATCCTTTCAAAGTAAAGTTATTTGTTTGTTCTCAGTCGATTTTTAAGATTAAAGTGGTACCTAACACTACAGGGAGATAACTCTTTTAAATCAGCTCAACGTTTTAATCACGATGTATTGTTAAGGAAATGTTAAGCATCTCAATGATTAAAATTACCGTTTACCAAACTGCTATATAACCAACCATTTTTTCCCGATAATGTGTCTGGTTCAAGTTTTGAAATTTTTATATTTTAAGGGTCAAAGTAAATATTTTGTGAATATTTTATGAAAATTAAACGAGCCGAATTAATTTTAGTCAAGGTGTTAGGCACCACCTTAAAACCACATCCAACCACTGTCTCATTCATTCATCAAATTGCAAAGACCCATGAATTCCTTTTATGCATTAAAGATTAAAAATACTCATATCATTGCATCACAACAAAGTACGGCCTTGTATTGTAAAACCCATGTTATAGAGGGGAATTTGTGTTGATGTGGATATATGAAAGCTCATTCTTTCTGAATAGGGACATTCAATATATTGCCACATGTTAGTAATTATAACGCGCAACACTCAATGCACGTTAAGAACTCTATGGTCGTTCTGCAGGTTGAGGTCTGTCCCTAAACTAAATAATTTATTTCAAATACAATCAGCAGTCGAATTTCCTGTCCTCTATACAGGTCAATCCACTGCAGAAATAACCCATACGATTTCTAACCAAATTGTTCTCGTCTTCGAAATGCATGACATATGTATGACAGAAAGCAAACACGCTGCATTCAGTCAATTAAAAACAAAAATCTGTTTTCTGCTTCATATGTTTAACTTTACTGTTAAGAATCTTATTTTTTAAGCAAATTCGTTTGTAAATTATGTTCTATAGACATACAGTAAAAAGAAAATATCATATCACATATGACAAGCTGGTTTTTAATTTAGGAGAATAAATCAATTCTACCGAATCATTAGTTATTTTCTTTGCAACATTTTGTGTTTTGGTCCACTTTTGTCCTAAGCATCGCAATGATAATTATCCTCCCTCTACGAATTTTCTGAAATTGAACAGGCGATTTGTTTAATTTCATTTCAAAATTTCAGTCATTTTACAAAATGACTAGGTGTTTTTAGTGATTTTTTATAATGCCTTTCAAAGTTAGGCATTTAAGAAATTGCCTGAAAATTCAGTCATTTAAGAAAATGCCTAAATTTAGAAAATGCCTGTAAGACGCAAATTGACGTCCGGTCTCTAATCGACGTCCGTTTCTAAAATAAACGTCCGTCTCTCAAATCGACGTCCAAATCAGACGTCGCAATAAAATAACATTCCTAATCGACGGCTAATTGTATGCCCCTCTAATCGACATCTGTTTTATTGCTGTCAAATTGACGTCCTATTTACGGATTCGATGTAATGACTTCACAACTTTATCTAAATAAAACAACTGTCATATTCCTGATTTCATAAAGTCATTTTTCAAATACAAATGGCAAGTTAAACCTTACGATCAAAAAGTTGTTATAAAAGATCTTGTCCACATACTAATACTTTTAAACAATTCTTCTTTATTCTGCCAATTGTTTGAGCCGTGACTGTCTATCGCCCTTAGAGGTTTTCAGCTGTAATCTTTATATCTAGGCTGCTGTCTCACTGTCTTCTTTTCACATGTCAATTATTAATTAATTATTAATATAAGAATTTTAGAGAAATACCCAAATGTAGATCTAGCGGATTAACTTTTTTCACCAATATATCAATATGTTTTGACCTTTTATTTTATATTTCGTTTAGTTGATTCTTTTGGACGAGATGTTGCCTACTTTAATTTGTTGTTCCTTTCTTTTTCTACTTTGCGTCAACTATGTTTTTATGATTTGTAAAGTATATAAAGATATCTGAAAACAATTAGTTTCTTAAAGCAGTTGAGCTTGACACAAAGACTAAACGAGAAAAGAAATATATAAAAAAAAGTCCTAACAAATAATTAAATGATACATATGACATCGGTGAGAGGAGTCTTCAATCGATCGGACGTCGTTTTTGGAAATGTACGACGACACATAGGACGTTGATTAACGGGTAAAATATTGTACACTGATTTGAGACCGGACGTCGACCTGAGTCTAACATATAATATTATATAGTAAAAACTATCACACAATTTTCCATACGTTTCGGCCTTTGTGTTAAACTTTTTACCTAACGTACTTACCTTGTTCTATGACTGAGAAAGACTGGATGTACTGTAAACCTATGTCATTATAGGCGTTTATTGTATAGACGCCATATCCTGTTTTGGAAATTTTATTAGAATACACAGTTGAACTAGTATGCTCGTATATGTTAAATGAATTATTAAATGTCACTGCGTAGATGATTCCTGTTTCAAAATTTCTGAATGTCCAGGTGATCAAGGGCTTAGGGTAGGCAAGCAGAAATACTGTTATGTTCAATTCATCGTTTTCCATGATTGCAATATCCGCTGTAGGTTGTGAAAATCTTTGATCTTTGCGCACACTGCCTGCATTTTAAAATCAATTTAATATATAATAATGTTTCTATCTTCCATATTTCAAAAAATAACAAGACAAGCCTTTAATTATTGCCAGCTTACCCTATTTGCATGTTTTCTGACAAAAAATGCCTAGAACCGGTTTAAAACTGTTCTGTTAACGAGGGTTTCTTATCGTCGAGTTGCAAGTTGCGAGTATAAAAGTCGAGTTACGAGTTAAGAAAGTCGAGTTGCGAGTTAAGAAAGTCGAGTTGCGAGTTAAAAAAGTCGAGTTGCGAGTTAAGAAAGTCGAGTTGCGAGTTAAAAAAGTCGAGTTGCGAGTTACAAAAGTCGAGTTGCGAGTTAGGAAAGTCGAGTTGCGAGTTACGAAAGTCGAGATGCGAGTTACAAAAGTCGAGTTGCGAGTTACAAAAGCCGAGTTGCGAGTTAGGAAAGTCGAGTTGCGAGTAAGAAAGTCGAGTTGCGAGTTACAAAAGTCGAGTTGCGAGTTATAAAAGTCGAGTTGCGAGTTACAAAAGTCGAGTTGCGAGTTACAAAAGTCGAGTTGCGAGTTACAAAAGTCGAGTTGCGAGTTAGGAAAGTCGAGTTGCGAGTTACAAAAGTCGAGTTGCGAGTTAAGAAAGTCGAGTTGCGAGTTACAAAAATATTGTTTACCCCGAATTTTCAGGTTTGATTCACATTTGATAAACAAAAAATGCATGTACCCGAACTTAGTTATTCCCGTGATTTTTGTGGGATTTGAAACAGTTATATGTGATACTTATTTATTAGAGTCTAATATAAGTTTAGTTTTGGAAGCATTTAAAAAAAATAATGTATCCTTAATGGACGAGATCGATCTTATTTAATCCAATGCGTTTACACTACCGAACATAAAAAGAACCGATCTGACCCTAAATTTATAAATTACCTTTCGTAAACAAATAATTCTTAAAATAGAATAGTAAAGGAAATTCTTCATCTCGCGCGAACTATAACACATTGCAAAATCATTGAGAAAATATGTGTGTAGACCATCGCTAAATAACGAACGGCCAATGCGTTTGAAGATGAGGATTTGCAGCAAACAAATAGAACTTATTGATTTAGAAGATAATAAAAAAATAGCCGAATCTATGTTCACTTTTCGTATTCCCTCCATCATTTTTAAACACGCCGAACATGCGCAGATTTATTTTCATATCTGAATATATAACATTCACCTGAAAAAAGCGATCGATCTAAGCATTTACACTTGAAAAAAGATCGATTCAAATAAGATTGATCTTTTTAAAACTACATCGATATCTGGAAGTAGACTTTTTTAGACCGATTGAAGATCGATCTTTTCCGTTTTCATTATTCCATCCATCGTTTTGAAAAACGTGTGTTTTTGCCGCCAAACATAGGTAGTAATTTCCATGCAATCGTGAGAGATATGTACAATAAAAGGGAATTATGTGCTAAAATAGACAATGTGCTTACTTCTAATTTTTATTCCCAAATTGGTGTAAACTAAGGGGATATTTTGAATCCCAACCTTTTCAAGATTTTTATAAATGAATTTTACCGGATGCATTTAATGAAACCCCAGATGCTGTTGATAGAAATGACCGCAGAATTGACAGCCTCATGTATGCAGAGGATCTTGTTATTTTTTGTCTAGTTCCAAGGCAAGTCTTTCAAAAAACGAATTGATAGTTTATCCTGTACTTTAAAATGGTGTTTAGAGGTGAATCTATCTAAAACCAAAGTTAATATGTTTAACAAACCTGGAAAACTTTTAAAAGAATATTTGTATTGCGAAAAAGATGTAATAGAATGTGTTTACAATTACAAGTATCTAGGTTTAAAATGTATATTGACTTTTTAAGCATGGAAAGGGAGAGTTATACAAAAAATCACTATAAGCAATATTCAAATTGCGAACTTCATCATCTTACAATCCAAGTAATTTTACTCTATAACATATATATATATATATATGACCATACAATAAAACCTATTTTAATGAATGGCAGTGAAATTACAGGAATGTTCAAAACTATCTCTGCAGCATGCCAGAAAGAAAGTGACTATTTTTGACAGCACCTTTACATATGAACAATTTTTTTTAGATGAATCCAATTTAAAATATATGAAATATATTTTAGGTTAAACAAATAGTCTTCTAACTTTATAGCTGTGCTAGGAGAGTTTGATATATTCCCTTTATATTTTTCAGTTGTATTATCAATTATGAAAAATCGGTTTAGAATTAAAAAAAAACAATATGAAAGATGGTTTATTATATGATACCTTTATGTGTAACAAAAACATGTTCACTGATAATATTGAATGCTTTAATTCATCCATACACATACATTATTTTTTTCAAAAAGCTGAAATATTCATAATTTGGAAGTAAAGCGTGACTTTGTTATCAAGTCAGTTAAGCAAAAACTTTGTTATAGTTTGGTAAAATTTTGGAACACAAAAAGAATAGATACAAAGAGTAGTAAATTAGATTTTTATTTCAAATTAAAAACTTGTTTTTCTAAAGAAATGTATCTACATGAATCTTTAAACAATTTTTTGATGAAGAGTCGTCATATGTAAAATCAGAATCAGTGCCCACGATCTCAAAATAGAAAGAGACAAGATATAAAACTTTGTATATAGCAAGAGACCATTTTAAAGGATTTGTAAGAAATGTAGTTGAAGATGAACATTTCATTACAAGTTGTCCAGCATGTACAAAGATGATCTTTAGGGAGATGTTTTTCAAGGAGATATTTTTCAGTATTTTTGCTAATTTTTCATATTTCTCAAATGAGACAAAAATTTGATTTGTTATGTATATTTGAGAATGTGTCTGTACATAAATATTTAGGGAACTACATTTGTATATTATTACAAGTCTAGATGTTAAACGAAATGTAAATGAATATATGTTACTTAACAATGATATTTGTTATGATTTTATAGTTCAGGTCCTGTCTTGAATTAAATGTATGTGACTTATTTAGAATAATATTTCGTTTCAACGTATAAAATATGGCAGTGGCTGTTTTGTCGGCTCCCTTCGGGGCTATTTTACCAGCTCCAGCAGAATAGCGATTTATATATAGAGTTTTGCTATTTTGCCGGTTTTAATTAAGTTAAAAATAACTTATAATTGACAATATCAAACATGTGAACACTATATAACTCAAGTTTAAACCTAAGTGACTCAGTTTAATAAGTTACCCAATACTTTAAAAAAAAATACTTATGAAATCACGATGTAGCAATAATCATTTTATACTTTCCAATTAAATCTTACCTGTAAAATGGCGCAAATGTAGTTTTTACAATAGTATCTTTGACAGCTACATTTATAAAATAAAGAATAAAACGGGGAATGAGTCAAAGAGACAGCAACCAAATCAAAATATACAATTCAACCAAAGGTCATTGGGTCTACAACACAGCGAAAAATCACTCACCTAGAGGGAGCCGTGAGCCGCGAAACACAATATTAGATAGATCAAGAATATAGACGCCATTCTATGCTGCTAAATATAAAGATGAACCAAAATTAAAACATATACAAGAGCAACAAAGGCTAAAGGTTCCTGACATAGGTCAGACACAAAAATGCGGCGGGTTTAAACTGGTTTTATTCACGCCCATCATATCCCCTTCATCTCTAGCCAATGTATAAGACATATATAATTTTAACATCCTCAATTTTGAGTGTCACTAAATTTTGCGGTCCCTAACGAATATTGCCCGGCTCTGCAGCTGCTCCAAAGCCCACTTTAAACGAAATCTGCAGAAGGGGTGTTTTATATGGAAACGTATATTAGTCACCAGTTGATCAGTTGTCAACACAACTTGACGACAAAAATAAGAGGGAAAGTTGCATTGTTACTGAACTTGTACACTTAAACAAGTTTACTTGTTTAATTAATAATTCAACTTGTAGACTTACTACAAGTTGACTTGTTGAGTTCTTCTGAACAAGACCACAGACCAAAAAGTGTACATAATATTATTGTGTCCTAGTAAACTTTGCCGTTTGTACACTTGCTAAATTGAACGTTTCTTTCTTGCTTTAGAAAAGTATTCTTTCCGAGTTAATCGTGGTCACTTGTCGTGTTGTTTCTCGCCTTTCTTACATAGTATAAGTTCATTTGTATTGTTTTTATGAATAAGTCAACTTCACACAAGTGAACTTGTTAAGCAAATATCGTTGGTCTACAAGTGCAAAGTAAACATAATTTTCATATTGCGCGCGAAATTATAGCGAGAATTCGAAGATCTCTGAGCAAGAATGGATGCAAAAATGGAGACCGACTGTAACAGTGATGAGGTAATTAAGTTAACTACAGTTTTTTAACAGGCCTGTGACTAATAAAGTTACAAAAAGAAGCATTCAATACTTATAATTACATTTTTTAGCTATGATCATGAAAACACGAATTTTATAAATTTTGTATATTATTCACCTGTGTACTTTATTGTGGGACCACGTGCTATCATGAATGCAAAGTTTTATTGAGTGATGCAATTGTTTACGGAATAACAAGTGATGTGCCGTTAGCCAATCAAAATAAAGTATTATAATGAAACATACATCTAATGTAATTATTAAATAATGATTAGCAGTTTAGGAGAAGTTGTTCATACAAAATGAGTATCCCAATTATATGGCAATGGTAAAAATCCATGTTTTTGAAATAAAAACAAAAAAAAATAACCTTGAACAAAAACAAAATAGGAGGTGCATGATAGCATTATATCATAAAAAATCTTGAGAAAGTTTCATTAAATTATAATAAGTGATTTAGGAGGAGTTGGTGATACAACATGGATACCCCAAGGTTTTGTCAATTGAAAAGTCCATGTTTTTTAAATGGAAATCCAAAAAATGATTTTGAACAAAAACAAAATAGGTGCACAATTGCATTATATCATAAAAAAATCTGGGAAAGTTTCATTAAATTATAATCCGTGGTTTAGAAGGATACAACATGGATGCCCCTTTTTCATGGCAATAGCTAAGTCCCATGTTTTTTCAAATAGAAACTCCAAAAATGATTTTCACAAAAACAAAATAGGAGGTGCACAATGGCATTTCGTTCTGACAAGTGGTTAAGGAGGAGTAGGGGATATAAAATGAAACATAGTGTGCAGGACGGACAGAGGGAAGGACGGACTTTCCCATCACTACATACCTCCACTTTAAAAAGCGGGGTATAAAAATTAAAATGGGGAATGTGTTAACAATTTGCAAGGCTTCAGCTTAACAATTACATGATCATGCAGTTCTTTGTATTTGTATTCATATCTAGTATATTAATGTTTTAATATTGGGGTTCATGACAAATATATGCCAAGCAAGTGTAACAGAAACACATTTTCTTGCTTCTTCAGATATATGCATACATTTATAAAGCCTGTTTAAAAAAATGGGTTAAAAAAATCTTGCATTAGTTTTGTGTAATCAACTCTATAGTTTTCAACCTAGGTCTGTAAAACTTTACAGGAAGGTAAGCTAACACACATGTTTAAGTTCTGAACAGGCTATTTTGGAATTGTTTGAAGAGATATATCTGTTTTTTTTTAAATTTGGAAGCGTAGTTATTTTCCAGTAAAAACTATAACAGTGTATTTTTTTGTAATAATCTCCTGATCACACAGTTTTCAACTACGATCCTAATTCAAAAATCACTAAACTAACCTGGGCATTTTAGACTGACCAATTTTTATTTTTTTCTTCCATTAAAAGCTTACTAACAACTAAAAATTCTATCGATTATCTTTGTTAAAATAAAAAATCTGACAATCAGACACAATTTTTTACCTTAGTTTTAGGTATATCAGCTACCAATTTTATGCCAAACTGTTAATTAATGTAATATTATAATTTCTTGTCTTTTAGCATGATGATAATTCACAAAGGTGTACAGTGTGTGTGGATCGACCAAAAACTGCAGTTATAATACCATGTGGTCATACATTTTGTATGGCATGTGCTACACAGATTGAGGCATTAGACCAGCCTTGTCCGGTATGCAGAACAGCCATTCAAGATGTAAATCAGTGTTTTCCTTAAAAGAGGATTATAGACATAACATGATAATGAACATGTATGATGATATGAGATTTGTTTTTTGTATTTTTTTCTTGGTAGTATAAATGATGGCTGTGAAGAAGTTCTGTCATTTTTGGATAACTTTTGTTCAGACAGTTTGCACCAATTCATAGTTGAAGGTCATGATAGAAATTTTACTTGATTTGACGACAACTCTATCTACATATACTTAAATGTTTACAATGGTTTTATGTCAGACATGCATCTGAGCTGATGCACTTTTTAGTCTGTTTTGTGCAACTGTCATTTATTTATGCATGAACATAAATAAGATAAGTGTATCATTTTATAAAATCCATAATTGACATGCTTCCATTTATTGATCAGATCAAACAACTTGTTCTGTTGTTGTTATGAGTCTAAAGAGGACAATCTTTCTTCTGTTTATTGTCATACTAAAATGTTTGTTTAAAGGTTGACAGTAGCTCTTCCTTCATTATGACAAAGTCTTCAAATTTCATATCTTATTGTGTTTATCTTATGAACATTAGGAAAATGTAGTAATTAGATCATGTAAATGATTAGAAATGCTTCATCATTTCGTGGAGTCTTTATTTATTTAAGTTTCTGGCCTAATATATTTATTTTTGCAGTAGATGTAGATTTGAGTTACAGCAAAAAAAATTGTAATTATAATGTAGGTGATGATGGCTTGAAATATTGGTAACATAGAAACTGACTCCTGCAAATGTATTAAAAAACTTGGGTGTTTTACTAGTAAGCCAAAAATAATATTGAAATATCAGGCAAACAAGAAATCTTTTAATTACAAACAAAAAGGAAATAATTTTGTCCTCACAAACTGTCTGAGATATGTAACTTGGCAGCAATGTCAAAAGTTCTCTTTTTCAATATAAGCATTATGTTGTCGATTGGAAAAGTGAGCTTTAATTGATTTAAAAAGCAGGGTGAGTTCATTAAAACCGCAGAACTGTTTTACAGATAGCATTTGTTTCCCAGAGATGGATTTTGATTATGTATTGTGGTTTAATCTTAATTGTATCTTTTAGATATATGGTTCTGTATTTTTTGTAAATGAATCTGACAATTAATGATCAGGTTTTATATGATAACAATTAACAATTTCCTTTTTTAGCTCACCTTTCCTAAAAGGAAATGCGAGCTTTTCTCATCACTTGGCGTCCGTCGTCGTCGCCGTCGTCTGTCGTCGTTAACAATTTTTCAAACATCTTCTCCTCTGAAATTACTGAATGGATTTGGATGAAACTTAGCATGATTGTTCCTTAGATTATCCTGCACAAAGTTTGTGCTTTGATTTTTGATCCGTCAAAAAACATGGCTACCGTTACTTAAAATAGAACCTAGGGGTCAAATGCAGTTTTTGGCTTATATCTCAAAAACGAAAGCATTTAGAGCAAATCTGACATGGGGGGTAAAATGTTCATTAGGTCAAGATCTATCAGCCCTGAAATTTTCAGATAAATCAAACAACCCATTGTTGGGTTGCTGCCACTTAATTGGTAATTTTAAGGAAATTTTGCAGTTTTTGGTCATTATCTTGAATATTATTATAGATAAAGATAAATTGTAAACAGCAAAAATGATCAGCAAAGTAAGATCTACAAATAAGTCAATTTGACCAAAATTGTCAATTGACCCCTTAAGGAGTTATTGCCCTTTAAAGTCTTTTTTTCACAATTTGTTCATCATGTTGACTTACTTTTAAAAATCTTCTCCTTTGAAACTGGTGTATCAATTTCAGCCAAACTTAGGCTAAATGAGTTTCAGAGTATCTAGAATAAATTTTATATTTTCTTTTCTTATATGTCAAATAACATAGCTCCTATGGCTAAAATGGAACATAGGAGAAAAATTTATTTTTTTTGCTTTTGAAGAAAATAGGATAATTCAAAGAACATTTAAGTAAATTGAAAAGCCAAAATAATCATTGATGGGAGATTTAACCAAAAAAATTAAGGTGAGCGATTCAGGCTCTTGAGAGCCTCTTGTTTATATATACTATAGCATTTTTTTTTTGGTTTGTTATGCTAAAGATTTGGAAAACATAAGGAACTATTTTGACATATGTAAACTAGATAACACAAAACAGTTTTAAGTTCTTATTTTCCCTATTTTTGCAAGGACAAATGGTACAGAAATTATCAAGCTCAATTTATTTATCTCAAACTAGAAATGGCCATTAATGTGCAATTTAAGCTATATTTCTGTTTAATTTTATTGTATGATTGTAAAAAATCTCCGCTAAAACCTAAAGATTGATTTGTGTTAATGTTCTTTAGAATGTTTTAAAATATTTTCTGCGGTATTCTGCACAGAACTTATTTGGTGAAAAAAACAAGGATGTCATTGTAAAAAAGATCATAATTATGTGTAATGGTAAATTGTAGTTTTTAGCAATCAAATTAAAATCTATGAGATATATTGGAGAAAAAATTACCAATGACTCAACAAAAAGCTGCCCTTTAATTTTTAATAATAATTTGAGACCTTTCTGGGAGTTTTGGCTGTTTATTTATTACTGATATCTATTTATATGATATCAACAGTATAACAGCATACGTAATTAATTAATTGACATATGTTCAGTTAAAATTCAAATTTGTATGATTATTCCTGAAGTATTTCTTTTATAACAATTTATGACTTATAAGTTATATTTTAATTGCAATCATAACTTGCATTGTTATTTATTTAAGTTCTCATTTCATACAAATTGTATTTTTTATTTTATTGGTCTCTGGTCTGATGATCAAACTTTACTTTTTAATAAAATGTTATGATGTTTTGTTCTTTATTTTAATTCATTATTGCTTTAATATATTTATTAATTGATCATAATCAACCTTTGATCAACTATTACCATTCACAAATGATTGATAACAGTAGGTTGACTTTCAAATTTTAAGATTCAATATGAACCTACCTATTCTGTGCTTTGAGTCTACAGTTTTATCGTTTCTGCTTATCAATGGTTAGCTCCTTACAAAGTCTAGGGTATACAATGTCACTTGATCCCTCCAGAGTATTTTTAAATACCTTTAAACTAAGTTTGGGTGATATAGATGTTTCATTATGTCAGTCTGTGGTCTGTCCAACATACAATCCACTACTGCTCATAAGATGCTTGTTTGTAGTAGTACAAGTGTACTAAAGCAATGTGGGGTCACTGAATGGAGATGTGCATATTGTTAGAAATTTTCTGTTTCTTCAAGTTGATAAAAATTTCATGGTAATGAATTTAATATAAATAAGATGTGATGCCAATGATACAAACCTCCATCCAAGTCACAATGTATTAAAGTAAACCGTTATTGGTGATAGTATGGCCTTCAACACATTGTCTTGGCTTGCAACAAAGAGCATGCTATAAAGGGCCCCAAAATGACCAGTGTAAAGTAATCCAAACAGGAAAACTAAAAGTCTATCTTTATATATAAATCGAGATACAAAAACACCTATAAGGCACACCAACAAACGACAATCATTGAACAAAGAGCTGACATAGGATGGGTGCATATAACAATGCAACGAGTTTTAGTGTATATTGGAGATATGAAGATCATTAATGGATAATCTTTTTATTATGTCCAGTGACAATAATTTGAGAGCCATGTTAATTTACCAGTCTGGAAATAGATACATGATTTGTCTGTTTAGCTGCTTCTTCAGTTTTTGGAAGTGTATTGCTTTTAATACTTTAAGATGTTTAAACCCTAACCTAAGGATGTGCATGTCTACCAGATTTTAATTTTTATGCTACCTACGAGCATTATGTTTTCTGGTCTGTGCGTCCGTTCGTTCGTTCGTCCGTCCACTTCAGGTTAAAAGTTTTTGGTCAAGGTATTTTTTGATGAAGCTGAAGTCCAATCATCTTGAAACTTAGTACAGAGGTTCCTTATGGTATGATCTTTCTAAATTTAATAGCAAATTAGATTTTTTTCCCAATTTCACGGTCCATTGAACATGGACAATTAAAGTGCGAGTGGGGCATTCGTGTACTTTCGACACATTCTTGTTCAAAAATATTCTGAAAATAAGATGTATGCATTTTGATTACCAAAGTATATGGCGTTGAAAAAAACATTTCCGGTCTCAAAGAAACTTTTCAATTTCAGTTGACCTTATAAGTTAACATATTTCCTTGCACATTAAAAGGATACTAAAAAATTCAAAAGATCTTTAAGATTTTACATAAATTCTTGTCTTAGAAAGGGATAAAGTACTTTCTGAATCTAACAAAAAAATCTCTGAAACTGGCGTTACCAAGATGCTTGATTTCTTGATTGACAACATTTTTGTTACGCTTGGAGGACGTGTTTTTCAACAAATAATTGGCATTCCTATTGGTAAAAAATGTGCCCCTCTTCTTGTCGACTTGTTCCTTTATTCATATGAGGCTGACTTCATAAGAAAAAAAAGAAGTTAGCTGTGTTCTTTAACAAATACTTTCAGCTATTTAGATGATGTTCTCTCACTTAATTGATTACCTATTTTTATCAATTGGTGTGCACTGTTGATGGATTGATTTGGAAAAATTCTTGATCAAGTGGCAAAGCAAAAGGCTCGAACACATAAAACGAATAGAAAGAAACTGTCATATTCCTGACTTAGTACAGACATTTTCTTATGTAGAAGTGGTGGCTTAAATTTAACTAAAACTCTTACTGGTATGATAGACGCATAGTATTACATATATTGACAATAATCAAAAATCGGGGAACAGCAGTCAATACAGACAGTGTTAGAATTTTAAATACCATAAAAACGGGATAAATGTATAAAAACAAAAACAAAAAAAAATAATTAGACAAGACATCATTAACCAAAAAAAAATAGATTAAAAACAAGTATACAAAAATATGATTAACAATAACACAACAGGACACTGGCAGGATGTATAAATATCGAGCCCCGCAAAAACGATATTACTAAAAATGGAATAAACAATATGTATGGCAAGCCGTTTTACTATTTATTATAACTTCAGGATATCTCACATCTATAATACTAAAATAACGATCGCCAGGTCCAATTAAATGTCAGCCGTCATGACTTGAAAACGCCGGACGAATTAAAGAATTTAACTTTATATGTAACTAATGACCCCCGCCACTAATATAGGACAATGGTGTTAACTAAATTTTCACCATTCCCGATTCATTCCCGGCCCTTTTGATTTCCTCATATTAATATATATAATACCAATAATTAACACGTTCCGGGTCGAATCCTAATTGTGTACAGTGGCGGATCCAGAAATTTTCATAAGTGGGGGCCCACTGACTGACCTAAGAGGGGGCCCACTTCAGTTACGCTTCAGTGATTCCCTCTATAAGCAACCACATTTTTTTCCAAAAAGGGGGGGGGGGTGTGGGCCTGGCCACACACCCCTAAATCCGCCTCTGGTGTATTGCTACCAAAGAGACAAGTAAAATGCGGCGGGTTAAAAACGGGTGTTTCGTGAATCTCAACCTCCCCCTTTTCACCTACAGCTAATGCAGATTTAGTCTAAAAACGCTTGACCAGGACATGACTTTTTCTCATTTGACATATGCTTGTGTTCTTTGGCCTCATAGCATGTAAATATATCGTCGTGAGATGATGTGTTCGGTGCCACGATGATCTTAATGTGACATTGACCTCAAGGTGTTACTTTTCCTTACTTTATTCATTATATATATATGCGTTAATTTGGCATGTGGATGTATCACCATGTTATAAAAGTTGAAGCACAAGGAATCATTTCAAATTTCTTTTAAACAAAATCTAGGAAGGTTTAAATAACAATTAATAAGAAGATGTGATAAGTGTGCCAATGAGACAAGGTTCCATCCAAGTCATAATGTTAAAAAAGTTAACAATCATAGGTCTCAGTACGACCTTCAACACGGAGCATTAACTCACATCGTACAGTAAGCTATAAACAGCCGCAAAATAATCAGTGTAACACAATTCAAACAGGAAAACAGACGGTCTAATCTATTTACAAAACGAGAAACGAGAAACATCTATGAAACATTCCAACAAACGACAACCACTGCTGGTTCCTAACTTAGGAAAGGTGCATATAATATATGCAGGTGCCGGTTTGAAGATTTTAACAGACACCAACCTTTGACCTTAACCTGATACAGCAGTACAACATTACAACAAGAAATGACGCACTATAAAATATTAATTAAAATGGCTAAACTCTATCAAAAATACGAAGTACACAAAATACAACAACGAGAACAAACACATCTCGCGACAAAGCACGAATACAACAACAAACAGCCTGCTAGTTGATAAATGAAAATGACTATATTGTAAACCTATGGCAAGCCGTTTTGCTATTTATTCTTACTTCAAGATATCTCATAAACTTTATAAGATATCTTATATAGTTTATAAGATATCTTATAGAGTTTATAAGATATCTTTAATAGTTTTTAAGATATCTCATATAGTTTATAAGATATCGTATATAGTTTATAAGATATCTCATATAATTTATCAGATATATTATATAATTGTCTTTATAAGATATCTCATAAACTATATAAGATGTCTTATAAACTATATAAGATATCTTATATGAAAATAGTTTATAAGATATCTCATATAATTTATCAGATTTATTATATAATTGTCTTTATAAGATATCTCATATACTTTATAAGATATCTTATAAACTTTAGAAGATATCTTATAAAGTATATAAGATATCTCATATACTTTATAAGATATCTTATAAACTTTAGAAGATATCTTATAAAGTATATAAGATATCTTATAAATTTTAGGAGATATCTTTTATAATATATTAGATATCTCGTAAAAATGAAATTATATAAGATATCTTATATATTATAGGAGATATCTTATTTAGTTTATAAGATATCTCATAAAGTTTATAAGATATCTCATCAATTTTATAAGATATCTCATAAAGTTTATAAGATATCTCCTAAAGTTTATAAAATATTTCCTAAAGTTTATAAGATATCTTATATAATTGTCTTTATAAGATATCTCATAAACTATATAAGATATCTTATAAACTATATGAGATATCTTATAAACTATATAAGATATCTTATATAAACTATATAACATATCTTATATAAACTATATAACATATCTTATAAACTATATAACATATCTTATAAACTATATAAGATATCTGATATAAAAGTTGTTTATAAGATATTTCATATACTTTATAAGATATCTTATAAACTATAGAAGATATCTTATAAATTACATAAGATATCTTATAAACTATATGAGATATCTTATAAACTTTAGGAGATATCTTATAAACTTTAGGAGATATCTTATAAACTTTAGGAGATATCTTATATAATATATGAGATATCTTATAGAAATGAAATTATATAAGATATCTTATATATTAAAGGAGATATCTTATATATTATATAAGATATCTTATATATTAAAGGAGATATCTTGAAATTCGAATAAATAGTAAAAGGGCTTGCCATATAAATCCCCCAATTTTTGGAAGATGTACAGGTCGAAGACGTATTTCTTTTTATCAGTTCACTTGATGTCTTTGAGCTGACATGTAAGTTTGGAAAAATCGAACCTCAAAATATGAATAAAACAAGTTTTAAAATCATGATAAACACTTTTTGAGATCTTGCTGTTTGTTCTTCGGATTTGGATACCCGATGTGATTCATTGCCATCATACAAGGCAAACATCCAAATTGTTTATCCTTGATTGAAGTTTTTTTTCTCTCGGTTTACACCCCTCGAGGAAAACAACCCATCTCGGGTAAAAAATTACAATAATTGTTTAATGTTACACTACTGTCTCAGGTTATGACGTCTGTTAAGGGTAGGATGTTCGCTTGTCATGTTTTGGAGTTTTTGTCAGATTTTCGAAATCTTCTGGTTTTATCCATTTGAATGCCTTAAAATACTTTGCCCATTGACCCTCATTCATTTTATAAATCTTTTACATGTATAATTATAAGCCATTTGTGAAAGTCTTATAAAATATTATTTAGTTTTTAATAGTTTTGAGAACTTTAGCTTGTCAATGATAAGACTATGAAAAGTCAAGAGAGAACGTTTTCCCGCCTAAATTTCAATAGCTAATATCTCAAAAACAAGCACATTGACCTCTATATTTTTGTTTGCTCTTTTGCTTCCTTAATTAATCCCCTTTCAATATATATTAGTCTATTGGAAAGTTGGGGGGGGGGGGGTAACTTCGATATTTTTTTGGTAAGGGTGTGCCATTTTTGCCTCAAAAAACGTACCCATTTTAATATAACATTCACTGAAATTCAGTACCTATAGTTATAAAAACATTTAAGAAAGAATGACCTATACTTCATGCTTATATAAGCACTAACTCAGGCGACAAATTTCCTGGGTTCGTTTGGGAACTTATTTGAAAGGTGAACTTTCAAATGAATTGATTTAATTTAATATAATAATTGACCATTAATATTGTAAGATTCTCAATAGCATATTTATATATGATATGTAGATCATACCCAAAATCCATATACAGTTATCAAACGTAAAGGCATTTTAATATAAGATGTCATTAAAAAGGAGGGTCATTTCTATATAAAATCTCGCAATATTATGACCCATATTTTTGGCACATCCCCGTATACCCAATAATAAGAAGTAACACCAACTCCCCCTTCATTCTTAGTATCGAGATGGAAAGACCTTCAATTGTTCCCTGAAGAATTGGTTTTTCATTTTATCAGTCATTTTTAGAGTCTTTATAGTTACCCGTTAGGTTAAAGACTTTGAGTCTTTAGTTGGCCCGTTGACACTATTGTAATGCATTTCTTTAATTCAATAAAAACTTGTTGTGTGATACATATCATACCATCGCACCCAACTGTAGTTTTATTGAGTAGAATATTTCTTTTAATCCATATTATATTAATAAAATTAACGGTACTAATTTTCTTGCACCAGATGCGCATTTCGACAATACATGTCTCTTCAGTGATGCTCGTGGCCATAATATTTGAAATCCAAAGCTTATATAAAAGATGAGGAGCTATAATCCAAAAGGTCCACGAAGTAAAGCCAAATCCGTGAAAGGAATATTAAAGTTCATTTTATTCTATCTTGCCGATGAAATTTAACTTTAATCTATATAACAACAAAATTATAATAATTAGACTCACCTGTAATTACGTGTCTATCAATATTTTTGCAACACCATTTACGTAATATTTTACTTATTATAATAAGAACATCTGTTTTGTCGTAAGATTGAGCTGTCCATGGCCATGTTATACTAGCACTTGTGTTTTTATTTTATAATTAGATTTTGTCATGGGTCTAAATGTAAGCCTACTTGTTTTTGTTCACATTTTGTCGATTTAATGAGTTAGGCCTTTTTAATTATCTTTTTATATATATTATGTCATTTATTTGACTTGGCACTGTCAACGTATATTTGTTCCGCCTAACAGAAGTTCCAATGGAAACTTTGTTATAAACATTGTCATAATATATATTCCTGTTGGAACAAATATTCTATACCATTTTTTCCGTAAGGAACATATACTGTAATATTTATTCCTGTGGGAATAATATTCCAGAATATATTTTCCTTTTGGAACTTATGTTATGAAGGGACTTCTATTCCGTGACAGGCACAACCTTTTGAAACTTTTTTGTTTTCATTTGTTTGCTTTATTTGGCCTTTCAATATACTTCAATTCGAGCGTCATTGTTGAGTCTATAATAGACGAAATGCGCGTCTGGTGTAATATAAATTGTAAGCCTGACATCTTTGATATTATGTATTTATGAGTAATGGTACAATACTGTGTTTGTCTCAGGATAAGGTCAAGGTCTGTTAAAAAGTTTATAACCACTGCATTGTATGCAGCTGTACTAAGTCAGGGACCTGTTGTTCAGTATCTATCGTTTGTTGGTGTGGTTCATATGTGGTTTTCCTTTCTCGTTTGTTTATTAATTAGACCGTTGGTTGTCACGTTGGAATTTTGTTACACTGTTATTGTAATGGCCCTTTTTAGCTTGCTGTTCGGTGTGAGCCACGGCTGTGGATCGAATGCCGTACTGAAACATTTTATTGCCAACTTTAACTACATTGTGTCTTATCAACACTCATACCCTATCTGAAGTATGTTAAAGTGTTTATTTTAGGGTAGCCAAAAATGAAATTGCGTCTCCATCACCCTAATTCCCAACGGCTGCTATATGAGATAGGTACTTTAATAAGTTATGCAAATATGACAAGCATTTTAGATTCAAAAAATCGTGTCTATCTGTTTAATTAAAAAAAACCAACATCTTTCAATATAGTTAATAGAGTGCATGTTACAGTGAAAATGGATAATAAGGGATTATGTAGAATACTTGAAATTTCAGTGATTATGTAGATCCCTGAAATTTTCAGTAATTACAAATAATCCCAGATTATGCAAATACTGTAACAAATCTAATTTGCAAAAAGATTATAATAAACTAAATTTTTAGTCGTAAATAAGGTGAATCCATGTATAAGCAGGTAGTCTAAGCAGGTTCCCGCCTTCGTGTTGTCCTTCTTCCATTAGAAAATTGTTTTTCAGATTTCTGCCATTACATATCATTCGTTTCACACAAACAACAAAACTGACTTTAAGGCTAATTTGAAGAAAGTAACGTTGCATGGCTTAAACCTAAATCCTACAACCATTACAAATATAAATGAGTGTACAAAAGTTTTGAAAAGCTTCGTCAAGGGTTTGTGGAATAAGGGCTTGCATTGGTTCTTCGCCACTAAGGTATCCGATGAGATGCATGAAGTCTTCGGAACACCCTCTTATACTGGTAAGTCTGAAGTATGCTCATTTTCAAGTTCACTCAATGTCTGGTCATTGCATAGTATAGGAAAAGAAAAATCAGACGAATCATATATTTCAGGTTGAAAATAGAGAACGTTTGGAATACCCGATGGGACTATAACCTCTTGTCGTTGTCTGCGTATTCTATGGTCGTTCCAGTTTTCCATAAACTGATTTAGTTGAGTCTGAATTAAAGGAAGAAAACAAAATCTTAAACATTCAATATGGAGATGATCTGCGGTACTAAAAAGTCCAATATCACGCATGTTCGCAAATGTATTTCTCCAAAATAACATTAAATATTCCGAAAGACTTCTCCACAACATTTCAATTCTTTGGTTTCCTGTTGATCTTCCTGTTAAAAAACTGTTTGATCCAGATATTTCATCCCCATGATCGAATCGCAATGCAATGTGTAAGTCTTTTACCAAAACGTTCTCGGTGCCAGCGTCAGCACGAATGGCTCGGGGAACTCGTCGTAATTCCTTCACAAAATCAATGTAAAACTTAGCAATGTATCTAGGGTTGTTGTTGGAGCAACCTGCTTTTAGCCACAATATTCTTCTAGAATAGCCATCAATAGCTCCGTGAATGGCAATACCATATGGTTTGATCTTGTCGTAACCGTCTATGTGTATCAGATAGTTCGGTCCACTATTGTAATAACTCCTTCTCTGAAGTCTGTGCCTTCTTCTTAAGCTTACGCCATTAGTGTCTAGGAAACCCAAGCAATTTCTTACATTTTCCTGTGAAACAGTGATATTGTAATTTGAGTTGAGGAGTCTCCACATTGACTTGTAGCCTACATTTGTAAAGCCATTAGCACGTAGTTCATATATTTCCTGACATACAAGTAATATTGGGGCTTGGTTTTGGCGTCGCCTTAATCGAAGTCTCCTTTTAATTCTTTCTATCGTCGAGAAGCTCACTATAATACCATGATATAACATAAGAAATCCACAGATTTCTTTTGTTGTATAATGTCGACTAAAATTATATCTAACAAGATCTTCTTTTGTGCCATCTTCACCAGGGAATGGGAATGCAATGCCATCTGGTAAGAAAATAAGTGCCTGAAAAATAACCAAACATATCAATGCTATAATCGATCTCAATTTACAAGCATCATTCTTATAATGCATGGTGTATCGTAACACCCGGATATAGGTACCCTTGGCTTGGTTCTATGTTTATTGTCTGAGAATTTTTTTTTTTACTGTAAAACAATCTGAGTATAGCTACCTGGATACCAATATGATGATACATGTACAGTTATGCATTTTTTTCTTGACAATGAACAGAGAACCAGGCCAATGGCACCTTTATCCGGTGGCGATGATACACATTGTGTAAGTGATTATTCAGTGGCGGATCCAGAAGGGGGGGGGGGGGTCCGGGGGTTCCGCGGCACCCCTTTATTTTTGCCGATCAATGCATTTGTATCGTGACATATGTTTTGCACTCCCTCCCTATGCCCTGGGTAAGCACCCGCCTCTTTTGAAAATTCCTTAATCCACCCCTGTCATTTAAATTGTACAGAAACAAATTCATTGTTTTCCTTTATATAGATATAGGAAGATGTGGTGTGAGTGCCAATGAGACAACTCTCCATCCAAATAACAATTTAAAAAGTAAACCATTATAAGTTAAAGTACGGCCTTCAACACGGAGCCTTGGTTCACACCGAACAACAAGCTATAAAGGGCCCCAAAATTACTAGACGTGTAAAACCATTCAAACGGGAAAACCAACGGTCTAATCTATATATCCCTTGTTAACTTTCGGACTAGTATGAAGATAAAAAAAAAAACAACCGGATGATCATAAACATACAAAAAATTAAGCCTTTTCCCCTTTTTGATTGAGAATTGGTAATGAGAAAACTAAAATACCAAAATAGGTATTGAATGGGTCAATTAATGATAAATCTTGCCCTGATACCCCGCTGGTGGCCATCTTGAATGATGGATTCGCACAAAGTAACAAAGCTTTGTCAGCACCTCATAAGGAACAGTCATGTCATGTTTTTCTTTTACTTTTGGTCTAACTTTAAAGATAATTTCAAAAGTTCTCTTGATTCCGAAAAAGGACTTCTACTTGAAATAAGACCAATATTCTACCACTTCCGGTTAACAAAATATTTTGTTTGTCTCATTTAAGGAAATTTTATACATTTGTACCCAGATTCCACAATTATATGAAAATTATGAATGTTATCAATGAAAATCTGTTAAAACACTACTTTCGGCTTGGTCAAGGTCACTTCCGGTTTACTCTTTTCAAGGTCAAATATTTCCAATCGTTTCATTAAAATTAAAACAGTCGATATGTTTATTTAACAGAAGGGGCAATTACTTATATAAGAAGACGTCGTAGTCAGTTTGTATATTACCGACTTTTGATTTCGGAGTATATATGAAAATTTGGACAGGTTACCTTTTCTGTGGATGTGCATTCGGGTTCTCAAATCTCGGTCAAGTAAGAGCAGAAGTTTCAGAAGAAAAATACAATGAAACAAGAATGTGTCCAAAGTACCCTCACACGATCATTTTCTATGTTCAGTAGATCGTGAAATTGGCGTCAAAACTCGTATTTGGAATTAAAATTAGAAAGATATTATGATAGGTCACATGTGTACTAAGGATCAAGTTGAGGGGTCCTCAACTTCAGCAAAGACGACCTGGACCAAAACACACGGGACAGGCGGAGTGACGGACGTACAGACGAACGAACGCACGGGCGGACGGTACGACGAACAAACGGACACACAGACCAAAAAACATAATGCCCCTCTACTATCTTATGAATGGCATACAAAAAAGAAAGTCGTCAGTGGTGAAACCACATCATGTTAAAAAAATCAAAGCGATAGCTTGCGAAAGAAAAAATAAGCTTAACAAAAATATTTGGCAAAAAAAATATTTAATAATTAGAAGAAAATCAAAAGGTTTTTCCGCAAAAAATTTATACTTACCATTAAAATACTGTAGCTGAAGCTCATCTTAAATTTCAAGAAGACACTAGGAACCGCGTGGTCAAATATTATTTTTTCACTTTTGCACTAAAACAAGTCGACATTTTGAAAGTAAACATGGACTGTTTTCCAGAACAAATTGACATTTAAAAAGTTCTCTTGTGCAGTTTTTGAACACAAGTATACTTTCACGAATTCGCAACGAGAAACAACACGACAAGTGACCACGATTAACTCGGAAAGTATACTTTTCTAAAGCAAGAAAGAAACGTTCAATTTAGCAAGTGAACAAACGGCAAAGTTTACTAGGACACAATAATATTATGTACACTTTTTGGTCTGTGGTCTTGTTCAGAAGAACTCAACAAGTCAACTTGTAGTAAGTCTACAAGTTGAATTATTAATTAAACAAGTAAACTTGTTTAAGTGTACAAGTTCAGTAACAATGCAACTTTCCCTCTTATTTTTGTCGTCAAGTTGTGTTGACAACTGATCAACTGGTGACTAATATACGTTTCCATAGTTTTACATATATGAACTATAGTTTAGTTGCTATCTCCCTTTACGTTTAATACGACGGTGCTATGTATGAAATTTAAAAATAATTAAACTGCAAGCCATCTTCTGTATTTCAAAAGGCTATCTGCTTCTACAGAAAATACTATACGTAGTTATTATCTAGTCCATTTTATTTTTACAAGCGACTCAGATAAAGTCAAAACTCGCAACTCGACTTTTGTAACTCGCAACTCGACTTTTGTAACTCGCAACTCGACTTTCGTAACTCGCAACTCGACTTTTGTAACTCGCAACTTTACTTTTGTAACTCGCAACTCGACTTTCCTAACTCGCAACTCGACTTTCCTAACTCGCAACTCGACTTTTGTAACTCGCAACTCGACTTTTGTAACTCGCAACTCGACTTTTGTAACTCGCAACTCGACTTTCGTAACTCGCAACTCGACTTTTGTAACTCGCAACTCGACTTTCGTAACTCGCAAATCGACTTTCGTAACTCGCAACTCGACTTTCTTAACTTGCAACTCGATTTTCTTAACTCGCAACTCGCAACTCGACTACAAGTGAATCTCTCTGTTAACATATTGAAAGCTTTTTTGAATACTGTTAATGTAATGTTTAGCAGTCAATCATTCTAACATTTAAGATTACTTTAGAACACACCCGCGGGAGAAATTTTGTAAAATAGTTTGTATCTGAAGAACTTCAGTAAAAGAGTTCATGTCTCGAGAATTTCAGAAAAGGTATCAACAGTCATAGATACTTTGAAACAGTTTCAACCCTCTCCCTTGTTTCCAAAGTCCGTTATTTTATTTTTTTCCCTGTTAAATTCAATTATTTTTGCGTTTCTGTATACTATGAACATATGTATCTTATAAATAGTGTGTATTTGCTATTAACTTTCTTCGCAGACTGCGATCACTGCTATATTATAGAGAGAGTCTCTATCAACCCAATAATTATTGTGCTGTCCCCGAGTACTCTTATGAAATGTATGTGCAAGTTTAAAACCGGAAGTCCTGTTCTACTTACAAGCGAAATCGCAGGCATTTTAAGCTTGGTTGAAAGTATGTTATCTCTTTTAGGAAGAATTTTTGTAAAATATTTTATGTCTGGAGTATTTAAGAAATGATATCAAAAGTCATATAGGTACATGGAGACAGGACACTATTTTTAAGCCCTCTCTCTTTTTTTCAAAGTCCGTTATCATTTTGTCTTCTGTTATTGTGTAAACCCCTGAGGGTTTACGCAGTATATATTGGACGATGTCCGTAGTCTTTTGGAACACCGGATGTTATTCGGATTACATCTGTTCTTTCTATTGCCACCTTTCATATACATGCGCAATAGCTTATCAATTGACCTGTTGAATAAGCATTAGCATCTTAAGTTGCTATTATAATAGAGATATGTTACGACGCAAGCCATTTAAATGATCATTGATTTTGAATACTTCCTTGCACGCAATTACAAGCTGCTAATATTTACCTTACATATATGCGTAATTATTTTAATTAGAGTCAAACGTTGAAACCAGCTGTGTTAATTTATGAGATAAGATTTCATGTAAACAAGGCGATTTATATTCGGAAACGAGATTTGTCAAAACTTAAATCTATAAAAGATCATAAAAGTAGACTAGTATTACTAGCATTTCATTAAGATTCTCAGTCTAGGGAAGATGTATATGATGTGCAAAGCAGGCTATCTAAAAAAAAATACTGAAATTAAGAGGAAGTCTTTCTTGCACTTTATTAAAATTTGACATCTAGGATAGACCAAGGAAAATGATATACGTCCTTAATATACGTCCTTGAATAGATTTTTAAAAAAAACGAGGATTTTACACAAAAAACGAGGATTTTACACATAAAAATATTGTTTATTAAAAATAACGTTAAAATTAATTATAAAAGTACATTTCCGTTTTTATTTTCTTAAAATTGAAAATTGAAATACAGTTATTTTCTTTACTTAAATATTGCAACATTATGTGAATAAGTATATAGTTATGGTCAGGGAACAGATTATCTAACTATATGTTCCTGTCAAAATTAAGGCTCTTCAAAATGTTCTTCAAAATAAAAATAGATAATTATTATTTCTTGAAGGTGATCAGATGATAAATTTTCGGGAGAGAGGAGAAAAAAATATTCCTTGGCCGCGGGCAATGATTTTTTTAGCAAGAATATATTAACCCACATTGAACTGTAGTTTTATTAAGTAAACAATCAATGTTAGTTTTTAATTCGTAAACCACAAAAATGATATAAAACAATACATTTTTATTACACAATTATCAAATATTTAATGCCAAACAAGCATTTGGGTTTACGATTGCATTTCTTTTTTTAAAGAAAGCAACTTGTATTCCCTTATTTTCGCGTTTATGTATACTATGAACAGAGACATATAATACATTCTATGTCTCTGCTGTGAACATAACGTATCCATATTATCAATGTTAAAGTGTATTTAATTTTCTATTAACTATTAATTCTAAGTTTCTTCTCCATGGCGATCATTGATATTAAAAGGGAAGATACCTTAAAGTCATAAGAAACCTAAAATTAAAAACAAATAATGCATATGTTTTTTTATAACTCAATGGATAGTTTTCATTACAAAACTTATGAACATATACTTTTTTTCTGAAGAAAATTCTTTAATTTGTTCATATATATTAAGAAGAAGTTTACTTTATTTTGATTGCTCCAGGAAGCAATTCCCCGACATGTTTTCCGTATGCAAAGTGACCTCAGTGTGAACCATCTCGTAAAAAACCGGTGGTCGCAATACGCATTGATGTCCTTAGAATAAACTACTAGTTTTATCTGATTGTACATGTAAAACACGTGCTAAATATCCATGCTTTTTGTAGTTTGTTGACAAACAGGTGACAATCGTTATATTAAACTTCGGCTTCAAAACACGAACTTTAATTACCTGCCATATTTTCACTACAACACTGACCGATTGAAAAACAAATTGACAATTACACGAAATTTATGCGAAAAAATGATAAAATCGTGCACAGGAGACTAAGTTTATGACGTTTGTATGCATTGGTTCAAGAATTGGAATAACATTATTGTTCACCAGTCACTCGTTTATTATGACTTTAAAATCAAGAGAAGAGAGATTATGCAAAAACTGTAAACAAATTGAAGCTGAAATTCATTTATTTTTATATTGTAATAGAAACCATAATAATAGAAAAGTTTATTTTGATTTTTTGATAAATGAAAATATCCACTTTATAAATTTAAAATAACATATTATACTCAACCCAATTTCACACATTCAGGTAATTAAGCTACATGTAGGTTCCTTTTAAAAAAAAAAGTCTATTGAAATGAGGACAGGTGACTCTTAAAATATTTACTTTTATTGTATATATTAATGATCTTGTTGTTACCTTTTATTTTCATTTTGTTATGTTGTGTCACATACTATAAATATGTAGTTTTATGGCAATAAAGATTTGAATTGAATCATGATATAGTTTATGTAGTATTTTAATCAGTATACAGTACATGCAGATAAATGCTAAAAATAAGTGTCCTGTCCCCGTCCGAGTACTTATGAAAATTATGTTTCGGTTAAAACCGAGTTATAATAGTAGTGGTTCTTACGATCTAAAAACCACGATATGGACAACACTTTGATTGGCTATTTATTTTTCATTTTTGTTATCTATCATACGATTGGTTCTCAATGTTAAAGGTGGCACCGTACGGTAGTATTTGCATTCCGGAATTTAGGTTGCTCTTTTGTGTACCCCTTAGGTCAATGTATCTAAACAGTGTGATTGGACAAAAAATACAGCATCAACTGAACATACTTTACCAAACTGAGGGATGAATCAGGTGTAGAAAAATATGAAATAATTTTACATACAGATGAAAATGATTTTTTGAGAATTTTTTTTAATTTTGTATTCACTGCACCATAAAAGACCTATAAGCACTAGTGGCCTAGGTTTTTAAAAATAGCAAAAAAAGTAAACGGTCATGATACATATTCAAATTCATTTCTAAATAGTAAAATGAAAGTACTTTAGTTAACTGTGAATGTAGAATTTTTTGCAGTGTTAGAAAGTGGTGAAAATTCTAAAAATGCTATCATTATCCCTATGGGCTAGGAAATACTACCGTGCCACCTTAAGGGGGATATATAATTTTACACTAAATCAATACACGATTTTTTTTACCTATGCAATTTGTAAGTTTATCAATAAAAATTTGATTCAGAGCAACTATGATAAAAACAAGCCTTAAATTCCACCCCTGAGAGTAAAAATTGCTGATTCAGCAAATTTTACCTGATCTGTGGGTAATAATGTAAAAATTTACCTGAATTGTGTGAAAATTCTGAAAAGGCTATCATTATCCCTATAGATGGGCTAGGAAATACTACCGTGCCACCTAAAACCGGTAGTCATGCCTGACATAAAAGTCGGTCTGATGACGGAATGAATGATGATGACGGAATCCGGGCGTCTTTATTTTCGTTTTTCTCCCAAAATAACCCAAACTGAATAGTCATAAGAATAGATGACAAATGCGACTATGCATGGTACCTATAGGACACAGATGCATGATAATCAATTTATTGTGGGAGGAAAACACAATGAGGTCTTCTCGTTTAATAGTATAGATATAAATTATCCAATACTGCCCCCTGTCTCCAGTCCACATCTTACTGTATGCCTATTTGTCAATAAAAGTTCACATTTTCTACCTCAAATGGTCAGTTTAGAATTCTTGTCACAACAGTATCATCTGTACCCATATATCTGACACAATTTAGCTGATATATGAACTAGATGTGTTACATTGTAAAACAAAGCCATATTCGCAATAGTTGTATTTATGCAGATACCAGTCTGATGTATAAATTCACTTTAAATGTTATAGATATAACTTCTTACATCTAATTTTTCACAACTTCCATGCACAATTATTGGTTTTTATATAAAAACCTCTTAAATCATAAACTCATGGCATTTACAAGTTAAATTATTTGTTTTATGACCCAGGGGGTAGGCAATTTACTCTGTTTTTCCCCCTGGGCCCTCAAATTTCATAAATTGTTCTGCTATTTCAAGCAATATGGAATATTTAGCACATATTCAAGTTAGAAAACACTATTGTAAGTTTTGTTGAGCTAGTTTTATATTTCTAGCTTGTATTGTTTATGCCGCGGTGACAAAAAAGCAGATTTAGGTGTTACGGCTTACTTTTGGGTTATCGACAGGACAACACCCTTTTATAACTTGTTGGCCAACTGTTATTTGTTAAAAAAATTCTGTCAATTAAAAACAAAAGTGCTTTTGCAAAATTTTGATGTGGGGTAGCTCCACTAAAAAAAAGAAACTGGAAAGTAAGTATGAAAGAAAAGAAGTCCACGAGATGACATGTGTTGTAGCTCTACTATTGAAGATGAACTTCATGTCATTTTAAAATGACCATTATATGCAGATTCAAGAAAAATATTAAACATTTTAATAAACATTTTAACCTATAATTATCAGATAGCGAAACATTTATATTTTTATTTAATAACGGCAATGTCGCTGCTATATTTCCCAAAACACCAACAATATTTTATTGAAAAGAAACTGAATTTTATTTCCTAGTTCTCAAAGAAAAAAATGTTTAATTTTCATATAGTACAGGTGGACACTGTAAATTTTAAATGTAAATAAGTAAATATATTGTGTCTTAAAAGTCTCTCATTAATCTTTTTAAGATTGGTACTATAATAAAATATTGAATCAGTATTAACGTTCAACTTGAGTCATTGCTCCAATGCTGAACTTTGCTAGATTATAATTCTTCGCTTATTTGACAAATTCACATTCTACTGAGATATATTTTAAAATATTTAAGTTTTGATAAATACTATTACAAATATCAGTTTTGTCTTAGTTTCTGATGGTCACATCACATGCACGTAATGTTATACCATTGAATAAATACAATATACAAGACTGTCGTGTAAATGTGGATTGCGGATTTTAAAGATGTTAGATGTCAAACTTGAATTAACAAATTAAACTGAGGCGAATTTAACACGAATATGTATATTCTCTTCGACAGTGTTTTTATTCTCAGTTCTTAATTTCATTTAAACTAAGCTAAATATGTTTTGAGGAAAATTGAATAAAAATAAACATTATAATATGTTTTTTTAAGGCATTTTTTTAATTAAACAAATATACGATCAAGCAAACATATCACGTATTCCTTAAGAAGGATTTTAAATTGAGGATCTTTTAAAACTTGAAATTGTTTTATAAACATTCTTGTTTATCTAATTTTTTTGATAAAATAGTTAAATATATGGTATTATCATAACAAGTCTTTATTTGAATGAAATAAACATGGAACACTTTCACGGATTCACTTTTCATTGTGTTCATGGTTGCATATCAATGACACCGTTTTTAATGTATGTATTACAGATTAATATCCGAAAAAATAATTCACAATAGTACGTTGTTAACCTTCTAGGATTATTAAAGAATGACGGATATTTTTTACAATGGGGTATTTTTTGTTCTGTTACTGAGGACATTTTTTGTCCTTTATGAATCCATATGACAAATTTGACTCCAATAAGGATAAATTTTGTCTCATAGAAAAATCGGTAGTTTTTATCCGATAGATTTTTTGTTCATTTTTTATCGGATATAAAAGATTGAAAAATACAAACAATTAATTGAAGTTTCGTATGCATCTATCAAGATCCAGTAATTTTTGACTAGTATAAAGGGTTGCCTTGGTTTTATAGACCAAACAGTATTGATTGTTTTGCTTTACATTAGGTAAAATAATGAAATGTATGTTTCAGAAATTTACACAAGTTTGATTTCGTCTTTGACTCCCGGAGACACTGTCGTTTACAGTAAAAGACGACAATCTAATCATGTACGTTCTTATAAAAAAAGAGGTTGTGGTTTGATCGCCAATGTTCATAATTATATCATACTTATTGCGCCCCCCCTTCTCCCCTAATAATGAATCTATAATATATGCCACTGAATGTTAAACGATCAACTATTAATTCATCCATCTTATCCTTTTAGTTTTGTGATAATTTGCATATTAAGTACATGAAACAACTGCAGATTTTCACTAAAGCTAGAAGGCCGATATTATTGCACATATAAAAGAGACATTAACATATAACACAAAAAGCTAGGTAGAACATATCTCTTAATTGATATAGGCTCTTAAATTCGACAACTTTTAGAGACCGTGAAATGGCTGTGTAGCAAGTCAAGGTCGCTAAACTCTCATTATCCGTTTAGAGATTTTCTGAAAATACAACGGTTTTTGCCGTATTCGAAACAAAAACATTAGCAAATATAACTGGTGGCCTTCGGCTGTCAACTGCTCTTTTCGTGTTGTTGTTTCTTTGACATATTTCTCATTTTCATTCTTTCAAAAATCATTATATAGGAAACTATTATTAAGGTCATCCGAACATGTGATAAGACTGATAATAAAATACTAATTCAATTTTATGATATAAGGTTTAAATGCTAAAACTTTTAGAAGAAAGAGTTTAATGTCTGCTTTTTTAGATTAATTCTGCGAATTGTTTTTGTCTGCAAAAACACCAAACAGAGAGATAAAGAGAATCACAACTAATTGAATAAAATGGAGGATTGAAACGGAGAACGTGTCAAAGAGGCAACAATCCTACCTTAAAAAAATAAAAAAAAAATTGTTTGGATAAAAAAATTACACAGACATTTATATATATTTACCATAAAAATTAATTTTTTAAAAATCATTTAATATGCATCGGTTTATGATTAAATGAAAAAAATATATAGACAATTGTTAAGCTGTTTTTAAGGAAGGAAAATATTTGCATCGACAAAAATAGCCCCTCCCACTATAAATGATCATTAATTTACCTAGTGCGAGGTTAAATTTGGAGACCGATCGCGAGGCCTGACTGTCACAAACAACAGATAACGAACAGAAAACAGTAGATACACCAATTGATATCAGAGTATATTCTGAATTGATATGTACGAAAGACAACGACGGACACAAAATAATTGCACTGAATAATTTCAACTATCATTGAGATCGATTTTTTTCAAATCTCTTTATCAAATTAGACATGCATGTTTAAAAATCTTGGGATATCTTTTACTGTTTGGATTCAAATTGGAATTAAAAATTGCATTTTCCCAAAGAGTTTCAGGTAAAACCCCGTGAATCTCACCTCTACGATTCTGATAGTATAAGGAACAATGTAACTTAATTAAAAAAATAGAGAATATGATTGTTCAATCACTTTTTATATTACATGTAAGTTCGCTCGTGTAAATCGGATCACTGATTTTCGGCAATATCAAGGAAAAACCGACACGTTCCAAATATTGTTCAACTTCTCATTTATTGGTGACATTAACCTAATATGTACTGTTAATAAGTATATGTACAGAACTACAAAAATGTGCAGTGCATGTTAACATAAGAGAATCAATTAATTTCTGCTATGCTTGTAGTAAATACGAAAACAGCTTACAATATTTTTCAGATATATACATATATAATCGTTTATAAAATGTATCCGTCAAAGTGAAAAAAAAATATATAACATGAAAATAAAATACATTGATTATTCATTTATTGCAATCAATTATATCAAACATGTAGTTGAAATTATTTCTAGAACCAGTCACTGTATGTAGATATAATGCGACATTGTATGCATAAAAATAATTTTTTGAATTTTATCTGTAATGAAATAAAATTAGTAAGGGTTCCGCGGAACACAATGTCTCGCCTTCAACTTGAAGTTTAGGCTCAACAAAATCAAGACACTATATTTTGATTGTAAGGAGCTTCTGTCCAAGTTCACAAATATTTCTGGTGCCTATAAAATAACCGACTTTAATTAAGTTACTTGCATCTGAGCCGGCAAAATAGCATATTATCTATTCTGCCGGTATCGACAAAACAGCTACAAGTGTTGCTTTTAATTAAAATGCACATCAATTTTAAATACTATTCTAATTAAAATGGCATTGAGAATCGTGTATAAAGCGTTCATTGTTCATTCGTTAATAAATCATTCAACGTGCGTGTATCGTGCGTGCGTGTATCGTGTATTTATCATTCATCGTGCATCGTGCGTGTATCGTTTCCCTCCATGTTTTGGCATGCACCGGTCACTGGATTTGTAATACAAGACTGGTACCTTTAAGACTAAACCTGTACCACTTTTACTGTGAATTTTTAAAAAATATTCTAGAATGGAAAGTTCATATGCATACAACGGTCAAAGTAAAGGGCTGTGCGGCATATTTTCAACGTTTATAGGCCCCGAACTTCTAAGAATTTAAACTAATACTAAATGTTTATCCCTACCTCGACTGTAGGGTTACCACATATTTCAATATAAACAATATTCACATGTATACATATTTTAAAACTGGTAACATTCCAAAGTTATGTCTCTATGAGATGCAACCTATAGATCAGAACTGGGAATAAGTATGTAAACAAAATTAATTATCTATGAATATTCTAAATTTCCCCAAGAGAGGCATGGTTTGAGAAACAGCTTTTTTTACAAAGTGCAACCTGCAAGTACTCTAAAATCGGTACTTCATGAAAGTTGTTTTGTATGTTGTGCCAGTCTCATGAGTCGATATATAAAAAAAAATTACCCAGCGTCTCGCCTACTTTATGAGCTAATAAATGTTTTAGGAACTTTAACTGCAGATTGTATGTACTGTTAACTGGTAGAAAACTTATGTCTATATCTAAGTAACATACGGAAAAGCAGGGACAATATATTTACAAAATGTACTCCTAGACACTAGCTTTTGATCATAAACAAGATTATGTCCAAATTAGGTAGAAATGCATGATAGTTTTTGAAAGTTATTAAAAAGAGTAGGTCCGGTAAGGGCCGATTTTGGCCTCAAATGTCAGGTTCATTTGACGAAAGATATTGGACACTTTTTATACACTTAAGTGTCTATTTCAGTTGATTCAATTAATTTATGTGAAGGATTTTAACTGATTCAGTCATCAAAAACGCACCGATTCGAGCTTAAATATGAAAAATCTATCAAATATGCCAAAACATGTAACTTATTAGATGTTTTTTTGTCAAAAACAAAAATGGCCGCATCCGTGTTCATCCTCAACCTTTATATATGTTATGTAACATCATCAAATACAATTTATATTTCAATATAACGAATGAACACTAATGCGGCCACTTTCATTTAAGACGTAAACCGTCTAAAATTTAACTAAAATGCTAAAATTGTGAAGATTTCAGTAATTTAGCATGACCTCATGATTCTATAATTATCTATAACTTTCATACATTTATTCAATGTAAATACATAAGGATCAATAGATTTTTTATCAGATTTCCCCCGTTTTCATCAATTTTTACAAAACTAGAAAAGAGTGTCGTTGGTGACCTGACGAAACTTTTTTTCAAACAAACTATTTTAAATGGAGGACGATATGTTAGTCCTTTTTTCAAAAAGATTTTAAATTCTTTGTCCTTGACGATATTGAGGTCCCCCGTAATAACACGATCATAAGCCTTAAGGACTATATCTAAACTTCGACAATTCGCACTTTCAAGTTAAAGGCGTATTACTTTCTACATTGACGTCTGATGTTACCGACGTATAATTAATAAGAGGCTCTCAAGAGCCTGAACCGCTCACCTGTAATTGTTTTGCTTACATCTTTCATCAAATATCATTTTTCCTTTCAATATATCTTAATGAGTGTTAAAAATGACATTTAAATGTTCATTGTATCTGTCATATTTTCTTTAACCGCAAATAAACTCATGTTACCCATACGTTCCATTTCAGACATAGTGTCTTTGTTTCTTGACGTACAAGGCAATACAAAAACAAAATATATACTAGATTCATTTGAGATGATTTTTCAAGTTAAAAAACATACACAATTTGTGTAAAATTGTCCTTAAAGGGCAATAAATCTTTAAGCGGTTAATTGACAATTTTGGTCATATAAACTTTATTGTGGATCTTACTTTGCTGAACATTGTTTTTGTTTACAATTTATAATCTGCCTCATATCTTGAGTTAAATCTAGAAATTGACAATGAGGGTCGGTTGAAAACAAAACTTTACGACAAAAGAGATGATTTCAGCTTCATAATTGTTAACTTTCATTTCTATGTACCAACATTCCAGCAGCGCCTGCAGACGGAGTATACATCTCCAAATCGATAAGATATTCCAGAGCCTGTATTTCCTATCATAATCATAATTTCCTTGATAGAGGATTGCTTCTCACAAGGAAGCTATTAAACCAAGAGTTCCAAATGATGAAGTTGATAAGCAACACGACGGCTGCCACATGTACAGCAGGATCTTCATATCCTTCCGGAGCACCTGAGATCACCCCCAGTTTTTGGTAGGGTTCATATGTTGCTTATCCTGCTAACATGTTAAACCCGCCACATTATTTATGTATGTGCCTGTCCCAAGTCCGGAGCCTGTAATTCAGAGGTTGTCGTTTGTTTATGTGTTACATATTTGTTTTCCGTTAATTTTTTATATAAATAAGGCCGTTAGTTTTCTCGTCTGAATTGTTTTACATTGTCATATCGGGACCTTTTATAGCTGACTATGCGGTATAAAGCTTTGCTCATTGTTGAAGGCCGTATGGTGACCTATAGTTGTTAATGTCTGTGTCATTTAGGTCTCTTGTGGACAGTTGTCTCATTGGCAATCATACCACATCTTCTTTTTTATAGTCTTTAGTTTTCTATGTTTTGTCTTCTGTTCTATTGTTTGTCTGTTTGTTTTTTTTATTTTTAGCCATGACGTTGTCAGTTTATTTTCGACCTATGAGTTTGACTATCTCTCTGGTATCTCTTCTATCTATAATAATATTCAAGATAATAACAAAAAACCGGCAAAATTTCATTTCAACTACCAATTTAGTTGCAGCAACCTAACAATGGACTATTTGAGTCGTCTGAAAAATTCAGGGCAATTAGATCTTGACCAATTGACCAATGTTACCCAATAACAGATATGCTCTATAAGCTTTAGGTTTTAAGACATAAGTCAAAAACTCCATTTGACCCCCATGTTTCATGACGGCCATGTTTGTCGATGGATCAGAACTTCGGATATAATTTATCAACTAGATACCCTAAGGAACTTTGAGTTAAAGTTTGAAAGTATATATTCGGCCCAGTTGTTTAGGTAGAAAACCTTTTTTTAAATAGTTTACGACGCCAGGTGAAGGCATATGCTTACATGGGGCCCTTTGTTTAAAAAAAAACATCACAAACTACTGACTTAAACATGTTAAAAAGTCCCTTTAGCATGTTTAATGACGGTTCATTTTTATGGATACAGAGAGGAATTACCGGTGCGCTAAATTCTTAGATATGGTATAAATACACCTTGTCGCTATTTGTCTGCCATTACTGGATATCACACAGGTTCCCGTAAAATTTTGACGTCATAAAACAAAATATCTGACGCCACAATGGAAAAGTCATTGTTGTATGCTTCAAAAGTTCAAGAGGCCGGGTCATCCAGGATTAGCGATAAGGTGTATTGGGTTTCAAAGTTGGTGTCATTTTCATCATATGATCCATCCTCACATAGAAATAATATTGGTTTACCATGTTTACAATGAGGCCATATACATGTATATTTACATGATAAAGTGTAAATAAGTTCAGTTTTGGTTGATGCGGTCAAATAATTTTGTTAAAACAACTCTCACTCATTCTGATATATCGAAACCACTGAAATTTGTTTACAATTCAATATTTTGAATAAAAAGAGGACTTGCTGATATTCTAAATTGATGTGGAATTTTTTTTGTAGCCAATGTGTTCCAATATTCATTGATATTGCTGTCATTTGAATTATACAATCCATCGTAATATGTATTACTATAAGTGATTTAGTATGCGGCTATATATATATTAAGATATACATAACAAAGTGTAATTATGGTCAGTTTTGGTTGATGCTGTCACATATGGTCAGTTTTGGTTGATGCTGTCAACCATGGTCAGTTTTGGTTGATACGGACAAATAATTTTGTTATATTCATGAGTCAGTCTGAGATATCAAAACTACTGAAATTAGTTTACGATTCAAAATTTTGATGAAAAAGAGGACATGCTGGCACTATAAACTGATGTGAGCATAATTTTATTTTCCAATATTGCTTTCATTTATATTAACATGATTAAACAATCCATCCTGATATAAAAATATACGTGATTTACTTTGCGGCTATTAAGATTGACATCATGTACATAATAAAGTGCAAATATGGTCAGTTTTGGTTGATGCGTACAAATTATTTTGTTATACCAGTCAGTCTGAGGTATGAAAACTACTGATATTTGTTCATGATGCAATATTTTGAATAAAAGAGGACATGGTGGCATTCTAAATTGATGCAAATGAAATTAGGTAGCATTGTCTTCCAATATTTCTATCATTTGTATTTTCATGATTTTACAATCCATCCTTACATAAAACTATTACAGATTTACTATGCGACTATAAGAGTTACGTAAAAAAAGAGCAAATATGGTCAGTTTTGGTTGATGCGGTCAAATATGGTCAGTTTTGGTTGATGCTGTCAAATATGGTCAGTTTTGATTGATGCAGACAAATAATTTTGTTACATGATTACATGTTACTGTCAGTCTGACATGTCTGAGGTATGAAAACTACTGATATTTGTTTCCGATGCGATATTTTGAATAAAAATAGGAAATTCTAGCACTCTCCAGTGATGCGAGAAAAAAAATTGTGGTCATTGATTTCCAATATTGTAGTTATTTATATACTACAGTCCCTCTTGACCTAAAATTATAACTGAACTACTGTGCAGCTATTTGGATTTACATAAAAAAAAAAAAGCAAATATGGTAAGTTTTGGTTGATGCGGTCAAAAGATTTTATTATACAACTCAGACTGAAGTATGAAAACTACTGATATTTGTTTATGATTCAATATTTTGAATAAAAAGAGGACATGCTTATTGACAGATCAAGGGGGGGGGGTCAGGAGTTGGAACCCCTTTTTTTTACCATCAATGCATTTGAATGGGAACGTATAGTTGGAACCTTCCCCCCTTTTTAAAATGGCTGTATCTGCCCCTGCATGCTGGCACTATAAATAGATGCGAACAAAATTGTTTTCCAATATTACTGTAACTTGTATAGTACAGTCCCTCTTGACCTAAAATTAAAACTGAAGTACTGTGCAGCTATATAGATTCGCAGAAAGAAAGAGCAAATAATGTCAGTTTAGATTGATGTGGTCAAAAGATTTTTGTTAAACAGGTCCGTCCGAGGTATGAAAACTACTCGTAAACAGATATTACATTTGGTTAATGAGGTCAGATAATTTTGTTATGTGATAACGAGCCATCCTGACTCCCAGATAACAAATGTAAAACAATTCAAATAATACCCCCCCCCATAATACTAATTAACGGCCTAGTTTATGTACAAAAAATGAAAGAAAAACAAATATTTTATGTTACACATCAACAAAAGAAAATCACTGAATTACGGGCTCCTGACTTGGAACAGGCACACATACATGTAGCGGGGTTAAACATGTTCTCTTGCTGATTATAAATCTGAAATAAAACCGGCAAAATAGCAAAACTCTATATAATATTAATCGCTATTTTGCCGAAGCCTTTTTATATTAAGACAAATATTTCTTAAAACTTATAAATCAATTCTAGCCGTAGAATTTATAAATCAATTTTAGCCGTAGAATTTATAAATTAATTCTGGCCGTAGAATTTATAAATCAATTCTAGACGTAGAATTTGAAATCAATTCTAACCGTAGAACTGTTCTAGAAGTAAAACTGACCAAAGATTTGGTCAGTTCTAGCTAGAAATGTCTAAAACTGTTCTAGGGTAGAACTGTAAGGATCAGTCTTAGCTAGAACTGTCTAAATCAGTTCTAGGTAGAACTGACCAAATCAGTTCTAGCTAGAACAGTTCTAACCTTGAACTGACTAAAAGGTGTCAGGCTGACAGTTCTACATACTGTTCTAGAACAGTTCTCCTGACAGATTCTGACAGAATTTATGAGAGGTTAGAACTGATCTCCACTGTATATTTAATTTTCAGAAATTGCCGTTTATGATATTCAGATTTTTCGACAGTAGGAATAGCCTATGGTGGCAAACAGCTGTTATTATACTCGAATATTCATAGAGTGGGCTGAAGAAAAAAATGATGATACACTCATTGCAAATATCATGTAATTTACTAAATGGTATTTGACCAAGTTTACATAATAATTAATGCCTACCATTGTTTTTCAAAATATAGATAGGAGATGATACCAAGTGTATAATTCATACGATGTTTAATTCTTTGGTTTCGTTTGATACGTTTACCATGAAACCTATTATGTCGCTGTCTGTTATCCATAATATTCATGATATCAATAGAAGAAGTTGTAGATAGAGTCCCTTGTCCCAGTACAAATGTTTAGTGTCTAGTGTCATTTAGACCCAGGGGATAGATAAGCTGTCTAGAGTCGTTTAATCCAAGACAGTTCTACAATTTTATAGGAATCCTTTAATTGTTTATGCGATTGCCCTTGTTGTTTCTGTATCGTTTCGAGTGGTTTAAATAAAGGCAACAGCAGTATACTGCTGTTCGAAATTCATAAATCGATTGAGAAAAAAACATAGCCGGGTTACAAACTAAAACTGAGGGAAACGCATCAAATATAAGTCTTAGAGCGATTAAATCTTATAATCTTTATACTGTGGTTGTGTTTACCTAAATATTGGTAAATTATACTTTTGAACTTCTTAGGTTTTCGGAAGCGGTGTAAATGCTACTGTGTTCGTTTAAGAAACTCCCGTGCTGTTTGTCCTACATATTGTATACCACACTTTAGGTTCGTAAAGTAACCAGAAAAATGAGGCTCTGAGTTTTGCATGAAATGTCACAGGAAAAGAAAAGTTAAAAAGCTCTCTCGTTCGTTGTTGACCTTACAGTAATATAAGAAAACAATCTCTATCATGTTTGTCATTTTCTGGAATTGCACTGGAATATTGGTGGATATCTACGTGCATTATTTGTATGCATTAGATATAAGGCAATGCATTTGGAAGGTGTATGCACAAAGTGATAAACACTGGCCACATTAGGGACTGTATTCGTAGACAACGACAGAAGGACGATAACTGTGTTCCGGACCTTATAAGAGGCAAATACAGGAAGATATAAGAACTCTTAGTAAAACCATAGAAGGGCACAGGATATACAAAACAGTAAACGAAATAGAACATCAATATAATGAAATATGAAGACCGCTCTCTGTCAAGCAAAAACTGTACAAATATAAAGGTATACACTACAGGCACGGGGACAATTCTACTGCAACCGTTTTCAATCAATTTTACCCTTTGGTGTTATGTTGTGCTGTAACACTATACATTTGTAATTACAGATTTAGGAAAGGTTATTCGCTCTTAAACATATTAATTCCATACACATTATGTATGTGCCTGTCTCGAATAAAAAAACATGTGAATCAGTGGTTGTTGTTATAATAATGTTGTTTATTGTCTGTTATATTTTGTTTTGGCCTATATTACATCTCTGTTTAATAAATCATGTGAGGGACATCAATAAGATGACAATTGAAAGAAAAGTCATTTAATAGTTCACAACAGGTTGCTTTTTTATCGTATACTATTTGTTATTTGTTTCGTAATCTATTTTAATATTTGAAAATGAAGATATTCGGAAATTATATTATCAGTACACATAAATGATAAGTGTAAGTTCTCTTAAAGGGCCTGTTAGGCAAGAATGTAATCTTCTTTTTTCAGCAATGTTCTAACCTGAATCGAACTAAAAATGAAGATAATTAAATATAACCATTGAAACTGTTAACCGGCAGAGACAATAAGTAAATATTTTTATGGACTTAATATTAATGTCGGACTTATATCACCTTGACAATTAAATATAATGGTTGATATAAAGCTGTCTATTATACTTACACAGAACAAATAAATCTGTTTCGCTAAATGCATTAGTAAACACAGCATCGATAACATTGGTGGCTTGACAACGATAAGGCCCAGTTTGAAGACATTCAGTTTTTGTAATTGTATAGTTGCTTTTGAATACGTTGTCATCTTTATTCAATATAGTATTAGTTCTAGGAAATATCCACTTGATTACAGGTGCCGGGTAACTTTCAACAGCACACTCGAAAGTAACTGATTGGTGTTCACCAACAATATTATTATCTAAAGCCTCTAATCGCAAAATTGTTGGTGCATCTAGGAAAAGGAATAGAGAGAGCCAAATTACACGAAGACACTTACAACCATGTCGAGCTGATTGTCTAAACAAATGTGATTATGTGCTCGGTTTATAATAGTTTTCAAAAGTTTTATATTCATTTCTTATCTTTTACGTTTACTCAAATAAATGCCTTTATGTCTTTCATAAAAGATAATATCTAAGGACAAATACATCGCTTCATGCACAACATGTTAAGATCTAACTATGAATCACCTTATCAAACTACATTGTATTAGATACAGATGCGTCTATTTGTGATATAACTGTATTTTGTACAAGCTTGGCTATTATAACACCTTTGGAATAATTTTTTTGCAAATTAGTGTACTAAACGACTAGTAGCGTGTATGAGAAAACAATTTTTTTACGTCCAAACTACAATAAACAAAACAATACATTGTAGTTAAACATGCAAATTCAGAAGGCATACAATTTGATACGTAATTTTTGTTTTAGAAAATTCCGCGAAACCTTGGGCTTGTTTTTCGAAAATCATAATTATGACGTCTCAGATTTGGTTCTGGCCAAATCATATGGAAAACAAGTCCTTTTGAACGTCCGTAATCGTCAAGCTCTATCAGCATCGACAGTAGGGAGACTTAATCATGTGGCACCATAAAAGACAACTTATCTTTTCATTCTGTTATACCCATTGAAAGGTTTTAGGGTTTGTGAATAAAATAATTTCAACACGATAAACTTGTATTTGTTAATTATTTGGCATGACCGTTCACATATCGGCCGTTTTATATCGCTAAAAAACACACAAAGCACGTCCTGTCCTTGATAAACAAAATAATTAAGCAGTAGGATCAAATAAAAAATATTCATATCGCCTATCAAATAAAAGTAAGATCAGATGAATCTTCTTTACAAACATGTGCGGTGTGCTTAAGATTCAAGGTAAGTATATCTGTTAAGGATGTTTGCTCAGTTTCAATATGAATAACTTTCCATAAAACTAGTATATACTGATAGGGGATTAATTGATGAACCAAAAAAGCAAACAGAATATAGGGGTCAATGTGCTTGTTTTCGAGATATTAGCCATTGGAATTTTGGCGGGAAAAGGTTCTCTGTTGATTTTTCATAGCTTTATCTTTGACCATTTAAAGTTGTCAAAAACTATTAAAAAAATAAATAAGATTTTATAAGAATTTTACAAATGGCACATGTAAAAGATTTGTAAAAAGAAAAATGGGGGTTCATTGGCAAATTTTTAAGGCATTTAAATGGATAAAACAAGAAAATTTCGAAAATCTGACAAAAATTCCAAAACATGACAAGCAAAATCCTTAAGAACAGTATAAGCAAAAGCAATGATAAGCTACGTTAAAAAAAATTACGACTACAATTATGAGGCAACGTTATTGGTATATTAACTCACATTTTACTATTATGTTGATATGATTCGACGTTTTGCTACCAAACTCATTTTTCGCATGACAAAAATAAAGTCCAGTTTGATTCCTATAAACTGAATTTAGTTGAAGATACGAATTAATCTCAGTAAAACCATTAGGTCCAGTCCATGTGTAATTGCAACGTGGTCTGCATGTTGCTGCACAAATGACCCGGTTTAAACTTTTGGTCTCAGTAACGATGTATAAATAGTTCACAGGGCTCAAATGTATACCCTTTGGTCCAACTAAAATGAAAAAGAAGAATGATAACCTCATGTTTAATGTATCACACTATTTAAACAGTATTCGTCTCCCTTTTAATAATAGTCTAATTGTAACGCGATTGAACTATTGTCTTTCCTTATTATGCATACAGGTGTTTCGTTATAAAGACATTAGCCATGACAATAGTTCTATCGCGTAACCTTCAACACAGCTGTGCACGGTCAACGTGAAAACTGCAATGATAAAAGAATAAAACACTCATTTAAGTAATATTGTAAAAATCAATTCTGAATGAAATTAATTAATGCATAACATCTTTGGAAATTTATTTTGAAAATTGACGCAACTTGCGGTTATGGAAAAGGAAAAAAAACTACAACCAATGCTTAATGATTCTTTATTTGCTACATCAATCGTGGGAGACGTCCTTACATAGGTAGCATTAACTAGTACATGTCTTGTTATATGTTTCTAAATATACTTTTGTTTGTAAGTATATCACAGACGACACAAAAGTGAACAACCAGATAAAATTTTATGATACCTTTCAGTTAATAATGTACATTTCATTAGGAACTATCATTTGCTTTTTTTTTCTTTTTCCTATTGCATGTACCTTCTGTTATGTTTTTTTCGCTCTCTACATATAAATACTTCTTAGTAACGCAGTCAACCATGTTCGTCAAAGTGTCATATATTTACTCGTCAAAACGTTATACTAAAAATAAATTGAGGGCTTAAAGTATATATACATAATATTTATGTTATGGGAATTTAAGGCGCAATTATTACATAAGTAAGCCACCTTCTAAAACCAACAACAACAACAACAACAATAACACCATTCTTTAATCAACTGGTATAACAAAGTTTGATTAAAAAATGAGAGCAAAATCAAATGATATCGATATAATGAATAAAACATTTAGTTATCTTAACTGACATAAGAAGTCTTACAAATAAATTGCATTCCTCATTTAAAATGTATACCTCCTTAAAATAATGAAGATCGATTGATTTCTAGTATTTTACAATTAGAGCTGGTGGGCGAAACCCGATCTACCTTACATTTAATATCTTCAAAATTAACACCCTGCAAACACACTGAAACCCTTATTCTTCATTTTAAGAACTATGTAAGTGGCTCTTTAAATAATTTGCGAGTTATTTATCAAGGAGGAGAGAAATCATGAAAGTCCTGGTGATACATGTTCATTATACAATCTTTTTCTATGGATTCTCCCATGGCTTAAATAAAGGTGGTAAATATTGTGTATTCGAAATAAGTTACTTTACTCTCTCCTTGGTCGATATAACAATATTAAGTTCATACTGTGAAAACCGATGAACAACCTTATATATCTGCATGGACTAATAGTTTTAACTGAGTGTACACATGATATAAAATTAGAAGATGGTGTACGAATGCTAAAGGCGTAGAAATAAGCAACTACAGTTTATAGATTGTAATATGGCATTCAACAATTAGCAAAACCTATACCGTATGGCAATCTTACTGTTATAAAAGTCATGAAATGACAAATGCAAAATATTCAGGCGAAACATGATACGGCCTGATTCATGTGCAATACAATAAACGAAACCAAACGCCATACAACCACACGATTACAGACACATATAGCATATATTTAAATATTTGTTGGGCGTGGATACTTTAACATACCAAATATAGGACAGTGATGTAACAGCACACCATAAGAACAAATTATCAAAATAATATTGTTTGAACAGTATTTATTATTGCCATATTATAAAATTGTAATAGTGCAATTTTACATAAAATTCAAAGATGGGATTCGGAAACAAGTTTGGAAAAATATTAATAAACCCGTGTCCATATCACTTACACAGAGCTTAACACTTCAGATCGACACAAAGCACAAACACAACCAACACAAACGCAAAAGACACACAGTAAAGATCTGACAGTATTCGCACACTGAAAGATAGCCAATAACAACACAATAGAAACTGTTCATGTCATTTCCGGAATCCCAAAATATACTTATTTTCTTAATATATAACATTTATGTTCAAAATCAATGTACTTTTACAAGTATACAGTATATACATGTAAATAAAACTTATTCGTGTTAGAATAGTTTGAATTTCAATAGGACAAGTCATACTCAATTGGCATAAACGTTCGATCTCTTTACAATGTTCGATTTTTAATATCAAGGTTCAACTATTTATTGATGTTTCAATGATCTTAGCGCATTCGTTTTTATTATGTTTTTTTTAAATTTTCTATACAAAAAAATATCATTTTATTTGGATATTGTGGTTAATAGCGTAAACATATGTACAACGCAATTTGGATATAAATATTATTATAAGGGACATAATTTTTTTTGGGAATAACTGACCTGCACTGATTTTTAAACATGTCTAAGACATTGCTGATTTTATTTTTTTATTCTCATTAAATGCCATAAGCATCTTGCAAGACCTGTATACACTGGTCGGCTTTTTTTTTTTTAAATTAAATAAGAAAATGTAAGGAACAAAATCTTTTTCTGCGCATACAGAATATGTTTTGATCCGATCTTACCCACGTCGTGACAACGCCTATTGTTGTATTACGTCAAAGGAGTGAAATAACCACGTTTATTCAACATGAGTTTCTTTTGTAAAATTATCGGTTTATATTTCATTGGTAAATCATTTTTTTTACCTGTTATAAAGGTCATGAAATGACAAATGCAAAATATTCAGGCGAAACATGATACGGCCTGATTCATATGCAATACAATACACGAAACCAAACGCCATACAACCACACGATTACAGACACATATAGCATATATTTAAATATTTGTTGGGCGTGGATACTTTAACATACCAAATATAGGACAGTGATGTAACAGCACACCATAAGAACAAATTATCAAAATAATATTGTTTGAACAGTATTTATTATTGCCATATTATAAAAATGTAGTAGTGCAATTTTACATAAAATTCAAAGATGGGATTCGGAAACAAGTTTGGAAAAATATTAATAAACCCGTCTCCATATCACTTACACAGAGCTTAACACTTCAAATCGACACAAAGCACAAACACAACCAACACAAACGCAAAAGACACACAGTAAAGATCTGACAGTATTCGCACACTGAAAGATAGCCAATAACAACACAATAGAAACTGTTCATGTCATTTCCGGAATTTCATTGGTAAATCATTTTTTTTTATTCATTTTAACCAATGTGATAATGCAGTTTATAGACGACAGTAACATTAGTAAATACACATAATAATATAATATAAAATCACAAAAATACTGAACTCCGAGGAAAATTCAAAACGGAAAGTCCCCAATCAAATGGCAAAATCAAATGATAAAACACATCAAACGAATGGACAGCAACTGTCATATTCCTGACTTGGTACAGGCATTTTCAAATTTAGAAAATGGTGGATTGAACCTGGTTTTATAGCGCTAAACCACTCACTTATAAGACAGTCGCATCAAATTCTGTTATTTCTACAACGTTGCGTTACCATGGCTCATTTAACAAACATATCCAGTTTTGTAGGGTGTGACTAACATTTTAAAACCGTTGCATTGCGTTATATCTGTATACAAAATTTAACGACTGGAAAACACTCAAAACAATTGCAACAAAGTGTTTACAACTGTCAAACGTCTGCAAACGATGTAGAAGCTATTGTCTGACTTACTTAAAGTCTCATATATAAAAATTTGAACATCAAGTTCAAATTTTATGAATGAAATTTTCTACTTATCAACTGATATTCAACATATATGATTTATCTCCCGTTGATTAATCAGCTTCACATAAATTACAGCGCCTTCATAACCCTCATCTCAATCCTATAATCAAAGTCACCAAGACGCATGCGTCACATTATCAAATCAGTTTTATTTTCTGGTCTTAATATCAAATAACCATAGAAAATATATACTAAGTGGGCAATTTCTCAGGTGGTAAGTAGAAAATTCATTCATAAAATCTGAACTTGATGTTCAAATTTTGAATTTCATTTCATTAATTTTTACTTACCACCTGATACTTTACATATAGAATTATATTACAAAGCTGTTCCTTCCATTGGAGGTCGGGTAATACTTTGCATGCTTGCTCCATTAATAAGAGCCCATGATGGTCCAATCGCTCTAGAGGAATGTGCATTCACTTTAAAATCATATGCTGGATAGGCCATTTTAATCGTATTTACAATCCATCTTTCAATAGTCTGTGAGGAAACAGGTTTAAAAGGTTTCAATAGGGATACAACAGGTTGGCTTCATCTTTTCTCACGTTCTCAGTTCTCTTTAAATAGATGGCAATTGCTCTCTTTGGATCCAATTTCTTATTGTCTTTAAAATTTGGTACAAAAATGTTTGAACCATAATGATTCTGTATGTCCTGTTTACACAATCCAGGTCTTAAAAAGGAATACCTCTACTTTGAACATTGAAAAAGCACTCTCCGATCCTTAGCGCTTGAAGGTCTGAGCATCTCCTGAACGTCGTGATTGCTGTAAGAAAAATAACTTTATAAGTTACAAATTTAATCTCAGCTTCTCGTTAAGGTTCAAAAGGTGATTTTTGTAACATGTCTAGAATTTGATGCAAATCCTATTCAGGTACTTATTTCAGTTTTGGAGGTCTTGAATCGAATATCCTATTTAACAATCTAATAATATAAGGATGTTGACCAATGGGTTTATTGTCAATAGGTGATACAAGTGATGAAAGCATTGACCTTTATCCCACAATAGTGCGATATTGTAAACCTGATTTATACAAAGATGTTAGAAAATCTGCACAATCTGCTAGATTTGCTGTATAGGGATCTTTCTTTCTCTCACTACACCAGCAACTCAACTTTTTGAATTTGCTTGTGTAATCTTGTTTTGTACCAGCTCTCCGGGATGCCCTGAGAAGCTTTCTAGTGTCTCGTGAAAAGCCTTTATTTCTGAAATTTCGGTTGATAGCAGCCATGCTGTTAACTTGAACACTTCTGGGTTTGGATGATAAATTTGTGTTTTTTGTTGATGTAGAAGATTTTTTTAGTACAGGAATGTTTATTGGTTTTGCTGTTGACTTGTGTAGAAGTTCTGTGTACCAATGGCTTCTTGGTCACAATGGAGCAATTAGTATTATCCGACATTTGTACTGACTCATGTGTTTCAGAACTTTTGGTAAAAGGCAAATTGGTGGAATCGCATATGCCCACATTTTCTCCCACGTAATTGTCAATGCACCTTCCGCTATGGCCTTGTAATGCGGAATCCAAACACTTTGTGATTGTTTCTCGATGAAAACAAGTCGATCATTGGATTCCCCCATATTGAAAAAAAAGTTTGAACCACTTGATCGTTCAGTGTCCATTCTGTTGGGAATATTTTGTTGCGTGATAACCGATCTGCCAATATATTCTTTAGACCTGCTATGACAGCTGACCTTATAAATATTTTGTTTTTGATTGCCATTTTCCACAAGTCTCAAGTCTTGTAGCATATATCTATTGATATGGTGCCCCCTTGTTTGTTCACATTGAACTACTGATGTATTGTCACTTTTGATCAAAACATTTTGTCCCTATAACTGAGAAAGAAAATGTTGTACTGTACGATATGTACTGCATCTTACTCTAGAATATTGATGTGTAACGATTGTTGGGTTTTTGTTAATTTGCCCTGCAAAGTCTGACCCTTCATGTGACCCCCAAAACCTGTTTTTGATGCATCTGTGGTTATTGTGATATTGGCTGACCACTGGTGAAGTGATTTGCCCTTGGCTGTGTTAGCTCTGTCTAACCACCATATCAAATGACTTTTTAGGTGTAGTGTAAATGGTATTTTACAAAGTAGGTCTTTTGATGAGAGTTTCCGGTAATGTAGTAAATGTAACTGGATAGGCCTTCTAAAAGGTCAAGCGTTTGGGATCATTGGGATGATGCTATTAAATCCAATAGAACCAAATAAGCCCTTGCTTTGTTGTGCCCCGTCATCAAATTCTAATTTGTTCAGTGTCTCTGGAGTTGGTGACACAATTTCCTTTTTTGAATTGATAAATGCTCCTATGTGTTATTGACTGAGCTGGGATCAATGATGATTTTTCTAAATTGACAATGAAACCCAACCTTGTTAAAAGATTGAGTGTTTTATCTCGATCTAATTCAAGATTGTATTTCTGCATATTTACTAGTAACCAGTCTAGATATGTCGTTAGCCTTACATTCTGAATTCTTAAATGAGCGGCTATTACTGTTACAATCTTTGAAAACACCTTTTGAGCTTGAGATTGACCGAAACATAGTGCTTCAAACTGATAAATTTTGCCCTGTATACAGAAGAGTGGGTATTTTAGATGTGATTTGCGAATGGGTACATGTAAATATGCAGCCTTCAGATCGAGAGACAACGTCCAATTTTGAGATTTTACTAAATTTAGGACTTTTGTCAAAGTGTTCATTTTGGCGTGCTGCTTCACTAGATACTGGTTGAGGGGTTTCAGGTTAATAACTAGTCGTAAGTCCTCAGATTTGTGGCAACTAAGAAGAAAGTACTGTAAAAACCTTGACCTATTTCAGATTGAGTAACTATCTCCTCTATTGCACCCTTTTCTAACAATGCGTCTACCTCTGATGAAATAATAGGAAGACTATGTGCATTGACTTGTGTATGCTTTATACCTGTCCAATGAGGTTCTGTCTTAAATTCTTATTTAAAACCTTCTTTTAGAATTTTTAAAAATCCATTTGTCGTCTGTTATTTTTTCCTATTCTGTTACAAAAAAAAACTCAATCGTCCCCCACCGGTATTTGGGGACGCAGCGCTAAAATCTTGGCGTCAGGAACAATACTTACTTTTGGCATTAGAAGCAAAAACTTACCTAAGGTTTATTTGTTGAGTTCTGCTCTGCTGTATATGTAGCTCCTGACTTAAAATCATCTGCCGGTTTCTTTGGTGTTTTGAACCCATTGTCAAATTCACTTCCTTAAAAACCACTTATAGATGAATATTGTTGCTCTTGATTAGCAAACTTAGCATTCATACAACCTTCTAAGTCATGAACAAGGTCTTTTTTCTTTGAAGACATTTTCTTACCGCTATGGTTTTGTTTCTTTTCGTCCGCCATGTTGGAAGTTTCTGACATAACAGAAGCGCTTTCTGAGTCTGCTACAATATCAGAACCTTCACTTCTCATTCTGCCACGTTTTAAATAAAATCTTGAAACAACAGAAATTGTTCAAGAACGTCTGAACTTTTTCGCACAGAAAATAAAACTGAGTTGGTAGGGTGAAGCATGTGTCTTGATGACTATGATTATATGATTGAGATGCGGGTCATCAAGTCGCTTTATTTTTTTTAGCCTGAACAGTCAAAGGGAGATAAATCCTAAATGTTAATCATCAGGTGGTAAGTAGAAAATGAATGACATGAAATGTTTAGACTTATCATTTTAAACAGTCCCAACTATTTAAAGGTTTGGACAAACATCATAAATCTACTACAGATTTTCGAAATACTTTCAAACCAATAAGGTGTTACTGTGACAACGTCATTAAACACTGCAACAATCATCAAACGACTGGCAATCTTTAATCACCAGAACGGCGAAAGGTGTTATGTCAGACGTACAATAAACTTTTTAGTAACAACAAAGTACTTCTAATGAAACAACCGTAACAGTTGTTCATTTGACGCCCAATTTTAGTCATCCAAAGACCAAGACAGTCGTTAATGCACTGTTACTGATAACAACAGTTAATTATTCGTGAAGTAGTGAAATGTGTTTGAAAATAAATCACAATACATATTATTTATTCTATTAACTATGATACTTAAACCCTTTCTTTCAATGGAAACGGATCTTTCTGAAGGTATCAGTATTTCAAATTATCAAAATTTGTTTCACCAATAGAACATGTGAGAAGGACATAATTGTATTCTCAAAAATCGTCCCTACAAATGTTATTCCTCCTTTAATGAGAAATGCCAATTCATAGGCAGGATATAATATGTTAACAATATTTATCTATGGTAGTTTACTCGATATCATGAAAAGTAAAATGTAATTATAATAACCTTTTCATGTAACTCTTAATTGAAACTAAAATGTATACTGCCTTTATAAACGTTATTTTTCTAATGGTGAAATGTTTTAATGTAATTCAGTGATAGTACTTCAGATCGATATTGATGCAATTCAACTGTAAGTAATTAATGATTTAACCATTTAGTTAGCAAATAAATTAGTATTACATGAAAAAAATATTGTTTTATATACATTTGCTGTTATAAACCTAATGATTGTTTTGAAGAATTGATTATTTGAAGATGAAACATGTACATTTCTTTTACTCTGATTCTATGAAATCAAACACAAATCTGTTTCAAGTAAATCAATATTCACTGGCTTTCGGTTTTGAAAATTACTTGCGCGGTATGATTTAGTGGTTTTTTTTTCAACGTGCATTGTTTTTGAGAGCGTTAATTCACAAACAAAGACTTACTTTGTACATAGATATATTTCTTCTGCGATGTGACCTTATAACTGCCTTCTTTATTAACGGCTTCACAGAATATATCTTTGTTGTGATCAGCAATTTCCCCTGTATAAACAAATATACTAGACGAGATGTATTTGAGCTGATCTGGGTGTGGTGCTTGAGGCTGGGCCAGGTTGGTTACATTTTTTCCTCCAATATACCAATGGATCCAGGCTGCAGGAAGAGAGGAGTCTGTTGTACATGTAAACGTCATTGTCTTTCCTTCCATAACATTTGTAATATTAGTGTCATCACTTGGCAGAATCGTCACACTTGTCACAGGTACTGTAGTATAAAAATAATTCGTACTTTCAGAACTTTATACGGATACCAAGACGAATAATGTTAATTCGTAAGCATCTCAAAACATACAAAACATACGAGTGTGCAGTATTAGAAATTATGTTAACTTGTAATGAAGAACATGACGAATTTCAATAATTTAAAAAGCATTAGTTACACTGCCGGATCTCATGATTACACGATGGGTATTGGCGAGGTTTGTAGTGTTCAATATAACGATCGCTGTTATCTGCTTTAGTTTGTTGACATAAGTTTCAATTTTTTTATGTAACATTTACTATCTAACATCATATATAGATGAATATAGGATACTAAAATCTAGCAGATTGCCAAATGGAGTAGTATAATTTAATTTTTATCGTCTCTATAAATACAAGGCGATATGGTATGTTTCGTTGTAATACAGCTACAATTCAGACAAGGACGATAACAGAAAACACAAATGAATCATATGGTCTTCAATATTGAGCAAAACCCATACTGCATATTTAACTTTAATTACTTCCAATACCGCGTTTTTTAGATACCGTTTTTTTAGATATTTCTGATTAAATTAGTGGCTCATTTAGCCTTTTTTTTTTACTTAAAACTCCCTTTTTTTAAATTTCAAAGTAGCCTACCCTTCGTTTCCCCTATTAATATCAAGCCATTTAACCAGCATTTTCAAATCCTGAAGTTGAAATCATTCCTTCGTACATTTTACGGACACCGTCACGACTTGTTGACCGTTATGGAATGTCCGTGACACAGATGATATCGAATATGTTCCTTATGTTGTAATTCAATACCGTTCCAATTTCACGAATTCGACCTACCGAAATAGAAAATTTACCGGGTTTGTAATACCATGAGCAACACGACGGGTTCTACAAATGAAGCAGGGTCTGCTTACCCTTCCGAAGCATCTGAGATCACCTCAAGTGTTTGGTTGGGTTTGTGTTGTCAAGTCTTTACTGTATAAGTCAGTATGGTTCGTGTCATCTTCTCGTCCTGAATATGAATACATGTATGTATGTCAAATACAGTTGAAAAGAACACTCGTGATAAAGGAGCTAATATTTTATTTGTATGAAAAGGGGGGGGGGGGCGGGGGTGTTAAGATGAAAGATTGTGTCCTGTTATAACATCTGTCCTGACATTTTTATTAGTTTACCCTGAATTTTTTTACATATTTTGTCATCTCCGATAGAAATGTCGTAAAGCAAATTAATACAGACCAATCGAATACACAATAATTAGTCCCATTATGTTCTTACGTCATGTTACGCATGTCATTTCATTGAAATCTCTATTAATCTGTAGTTAATATTCTTTTATTATGGGGACAAAGTCCCCTATTCCAGTAGAAAATTCAATAATAATAATAAAAAAAATCGGGAAAATTTCCCGAATTTTTTTATTGTACTAATGAACTCAAAATCGTTCTAAAATATGTCGGATCCGGAATGTCGCGTTTTTGAATTTCCGATCCGCGCAGAAATCTACTTCCGTTTGCGGTCTTGTTTATCAGTCTAAGAAAGGAACTCAATAAAAAATCATTTTTAAAAATTGTTTGTTATAAAAAAGACGTTACCTAATGATAGCGTTTCTTTGTTTACATTGAATATGACGTCATAACGTCACAACTAAATCCCTAACAACAGAACCAAAATCAGAAACGTTACGGTATTTCCGTTTCTCTTTTTAACATGTTTGATTTAAAAAAAAAAAAAAAAAAAGAAACATACAGACTTCGTCCCCATTTCCCAGGTAATGCCTGTCTCATATTAACCGAAGAAAATAAAAAAAAAATGTGTGAAATGGAAATAACTGTGGATGAAATAAGTAAGGCAATTCAAATTTTAAAACCTGATAAATCCACTGGGGAAGACGGAATTGTGAATGAATTTTACAAAATGTATTGGTATTTGATAAAGGACGACTTCGTGGCGGTTATTAAGGAAATATTTGACAACACTTTGCTCTGTGAATCTCAATATAGAGGTATGATTACGCTTATGTTTAAGTCTGGGGAGAGAGAAGACATAAAAAATTGGCGTCCTATAACGCTCTTGAACACAGACTATAAAATTATTTCCAAAGTACTCACGGAAAGGTTAAAAAATGTATTACCGCAAATAATTGATTTCGATCAAAATGGGTTTGTCAAAGGGCGCAACATTTTTCAAGGCAATAGATTATTACAAAATGTTATAGATTTTTTGTGAATTAGAAAATGAGAAGGGTGCGATATTATTTTTGGATCAACAAAAAGCATTTGATAGGGCGGAGTGGGAATGGATCGATTTTTGCTTATTAAAATTTGGATTTGGGAAAAAATTCAGGAGTTGGGTAAAAATGCTTTTCATTAACGCCAAGACGTGTATTCATACGAATAGGTTTACTTCTAGGTTCGTAGGCATAACCCGTTTAATTCGTCAAGGATGCCCAATAGCCCCGATGTTATATATCCTGCAAGCAGAACCACTTGCAGCATCAATTAGAAATAATCCTAATAAAGAAGGAATACAACTTCCTACTAGAACTGGGGACTATATTGAAACAAAGCTAAATATGTTTGCTGACGATACTCAACTCTTTAATAAAAGCGAGGAGTCTTTCGAAGAAACATTTAAAACTTTAAAACTGTACGAAAACGCTTCGGGGGCTAAAATGAATATGGATAAGACTGTTGGCATGTATTTAGGTAAGTGGCGAAATAAAAAACAAAAATTTAACAAAATTAAATGGTCTAAGTGCCCTGTGAAAGCATTAGGGGTACAACATGAATATGGAGTGGACTTAGATCAAATTTGGTTAGAAAAAATAAATAAGATAAAAAGCTGTATGGAAGTTTGGAAATCAAAAGATTTCATATTTACGGGAACAGTTTTAATTATTAAATCCTTCGTACTTTCATTGGATACGAAATTGAAATGAGAGGTATCCCGGATACATACGAAAAAACAAATAAATAATATTATATGGTCCTTTATATGGGATGGGAAAACAAACCAAATCACAAGAACAGTGTGCTGTTTACCGAAAGAAAAAAGGGGGATAGGAATGATAAACTTAAGGGACTTTATTAAATCAAAACAGGTGAAAAGTATGTACAGTATTGTCAACTCGGCAATTGTAAATTTAAGTTCAAGGGACATGCATTATATTATGCAAATTTTGCCTCCAGTGGAATAAACAAAGTAAAAGATATATGGGACTTAAACAAAAAATCCTTTAAAACTTCTTTTGATATTTTTAACAGTCTTAAAGATAAAAGGAATTCGATACCACAATATAGTCGCATTAAATCTTCGTTAACACCTCAAAAAATTGACGTTTTAAAAACAGACTATATCATACAAACTCATTCTGATAGACCTATAAAAATAATAAATTCTTGTCAATTTATAAAAAAATGGAGTTGTGGTTGATGCCAAAAAGTTATGCCTTAAAGACATTTTGTGAAAGAACTACCATGGGAATATATCTGGAAAACTTTGAATAAGAATTTAGCTAAAGGAAAACTAAGCAACTTCAATGGAAGTTACTACATAATATAATACACACTGAAGAAAAATTACAAAAAATGAATCCACGGGTGTCATTTGGTTAAACGAGAGAAATGATCGTCAAAGAATACTTAACGGCGGTCAAGTATTGAGAGACGATCGTGAAAGCTCTTGTAACGGATTGTGAAAGACATTTCAAGTAAATTCTAGTTCAAAATCTTTGAAAAAAATCGCTGAATATTCAAAACGCGGAACAAATTGAACAAAAAATTATGTCTGTCAAAATGGTTTAAATTCCTCATCACAACTGTGAAATAAGGTAAAGAAAATATGCAGTACTTTATGAAAAAACACAAAAGGTGCAATGCATGTCTATGAAATTAATTACAAATAACACGCTTTATGTACCTATAATGGTCATATTTCAGTTTATCATGATATATTTGAAATTTAATCTTTGGTGTATCTGATTGTACAGTAAAATTAAAGTATGTTCTTCCCTTAAAAGAATTAATTTGTATATGAAAACCTTGAATTTGTTGAATTTCCAACAAACTTGATCGTGAAAGATCAGGCAACGCATTATTTTGATCGTGAAAGATAATGCGTGAACCGGCCTTAATACTAGTAATCAGAAATCTGTATTTCTTTTACCATTTGATAAACCTGCAACTTGTTGAAGCCTGTAACTATTTTGATAAGGGTGAACATTAAAACTATTATTTGTTTTCTATTCAACACTTTACCTCGACAACTAAAAACGTGTCTAAATAAGTGTGAAAGATTCAGCTCTGAGAATCGGTCAAGTGCAATTCAGGCAGACCGACACTATTTAGCCAATAAATATAAACCTATGGATATGTAACGTCTAAACCAAAATGATATCCATCAAATAAAAAACTACAGCAAAACAGCATCTTTCATGAGTTATTTGAGATTGAACGATCATAACCAACATTTTGTGCAACAATACTTTCTTAAGTTCTTTGTATACAACGTAGATGTGGATTGATTTAACCATATACTGCAGACTATAGAATATTAGAGCGCAAATGCTGTAATGTCTAGTCTGCTTTACTTATGACAGTATATTTGTTAAACGTCTATAATATCAAGGGTTTTACTAGAAGTGTCAAATGCACTCTCACATACTGATCATAATGTTGAACTATTTTGACAGACAGTTTTATTTTGTCGTTATTTGTCTGTGTAATTAATAAAATTAGAATATTTATTGACCTTTCATATGTCTTCTCGATTAAATAAAATTGAGAATGGAAATGGGGAATGTGCCAAAGAGACAACAACCCGACCACAGAGCAGACAACAGCAGAAGGTCACCAACAGGTCTTCAATGCAACGAGAAATTCCCGCACCCGGAGGTGTCTTTCACGGTCCGTTACTAGAACTTTCACGATCGTCTCTCAATACTTGACCGCCGTTAGATATTCTTTCACGATCATTTCTCTCGTTAAACCGAATGACACCCGTGGAATCGCTCAAACGGAAAATATCACTTTGGCAATGAAAAAGAATCACTATTTCATCTTTTTATTTATTGTAAACTGGTTAAAGACGTTTGGCGGGAAATTTTTGAGAAAATATGGGAATTTTGTTCAAAATTAAATATCGAAAAATTACAAAAATCGAAAACAAGTATCATTTTTGGAATCATTAATGCAGATGCACCTTATACCCAAATTTTAGATACGGTGCTTCTAATCACGAAATGGGTTAACTGGAAAACTAGAAATATCGCAAAATACCAAAAGAAAGGGATAAGTAAATCGGTGATTTTAAATATGATAAAACATGAAATGCAATTTTTGCTCAAATATCTTAAAGTTAAAACCAAATACGAACAATGAAGCCTTTTCTACTATGTGTGACATTTTTTGTATATAAATATATATTTTGAGTGGTCAGGTCAGTGTAATGACCTTTTTGATACTGACCACAAATTTAATGTAATTGAAATTTACATAACAAAAGAACGACTTGATGTACGATAAAATTGAAACTGCTTAATAAATAAAATTTAGTTCGTCGTACGTTCATGAATATTCATGACATGTGACCATTTGTCCGCACTTAAAACCCTAGCGGTCACCTTTCTGACCATCGACTCTCGCTATAGCCTAAAGAAGACACGTGTATTATGTCCGAAGAAGAAATTTCTGACGCGGAGCCAATGGACGAAAGTCAACTCTTAAAAGACGACGAAAGTGATCTTACTACAGCTGATGCAGTTTCCTTATTTAAATAAGGCTCTAACGAGACAGAAAAGTGAGATTTTGTCGGAGTTTAAAAAGACACAAGTAAGCTCTGTCAATGCAAACACACGAACGTTAGTCAGTAGTCAACCTTCTACAATTGCTTCCCAGTCTCCGTCATTTAAATTTAGACAGGAAGGGATTAAAATACAGTTCAATTTTAACACCGACCGTATTTCTTCATTAAGAATAATTGAACATTTGCTAACCTCCGAGTCACTTGACCAAACGCTTGACCTACAGTCTATTGTTAAAACTGAACTTGACACTTTGAACCAGCGAAACAAAATTTTGAAAATCGCTGATCGCCATGGGTGGGATACCGTCCACGAATATCTGGACGATCCTCTTGCTGACAGTGTTGAAGATGCTTCAAAGTTACGCACCCGTTTTCAGAGCTAACCGTAAACGTACAGCTAACAAGCCTTACAGAAGAGGTGGTGGCAGAGGAGGTTTCAATGCTAGAGAACTTTGTCGTGGCTTCAGCAAAGAATCTGGACCCGGAAATGACAACTACAGTCAGCAAAACAACTCCCAGCAGCAGTACAACGACGGACTATGCTTTTACTGCAAGAGACCAGGACACACTGCCTGTTTCTGTCCCTACAAAGCACGTACCTTCAGTAGTACCAAGTCAGCACCAGCCACTGTTACAAGTGCTCCACCGCTGTCTTAATGAAAAAGTTGAGTATGATATAGAATTTGATAGTTATGAATATACTGATGGAATTAAGACTGTAAAAAATCGATTGAAAGATCATGTCCAGTTTTGGGAAGATAGTTTAAAACCTTCTGAATTAGTTTTGGAAAAGTAATTGTAAATCTATACCTAATTTATAAGAATGTCCTATACACAAGATTCCAGAACGTATTTTTTTTCCGACGCCAGTATGTATGCTGGAGCAGGTTTTGTCGATGGTAATGTTTTACAAATTGCTCATTATATGTTTAGTGAACATGAAAGACTGAAGAGCTCCACATGGAGAGAGTTGAAATCTGTTGAGTTTATATTAGAAAGTATGTTCAAGGCCGTAGCATCCATTGAGGCAAGTGATGCAAATGCCTCACTAAAAAAATTACCAAGTATGGTATTGATATTTAAAAAAAAAATCCTTTATATATCCAAATAATGAGCGATGACCAAAACTAATCCTAAAAGACGTGGAGGACAACTACCTACTTTGCGTTCTTAGACCATGTTTGTACCGAGATGGAGAAACGTTTTCCACATGAACAACGTCAGATGATGTTAGGCCAAAACTTGGTTCCATCAAAATTGGCAAATCTTAATGATACCATACAAGACGTTTCAAGTTTATTCCCCGGATGTGCCAGATGTAAATACATGGGAACAAGAAGTAAACAAAGTGGAAGATTAAATTTTCTGACACCCCGAAGGCCAAATTACCAGGTACACTCAAATCTTCTTTGAAACAGGCACATCAAGACTTTTATCCAAATATCAGACAATGCCTGTCACCAGCGTTTGTTGTGAAAGATCCTTTTCAGGACTTCGTAGACTGAAGACGTGGGAAAGGTCCACAATGAGTGAGGAACGCCTTTGTGGACTGGCAATGCTTCACACTCACAGGGACAAGGATGTTTCATTGGAGGATATTCGATAGAACTGGACACAGACGGATTGGAAAGCTGACATTCGACTAGAAGATTTCACTTAAATGAAATATAGCGGCCCTTATAAATGTGTGAAATTTTGATTTTTGGAAGAAACAGTTTAATGACCACAATTCTTGTCTTTATTTTATTTATCTTTTTTCTCTGACAATTTTTCTATTTGCCATAATCGCCGATAATATCTACATATGACATAAAAATGCACATAACCGCGCATTTGTAAACAGTACCACATTTATAATTTACCAGATAAAGAGGTTCCAATTTATTCATTTTACACATAAGTAACCATATCTCCCCCCCCCCCCCCTTTCCACCTCAAGAAAAAAAATGTTTTATCACTTTTATGGCACATGAAACCCATATGATCGATATCACTAATATAGGCCAGAAAACGCCCAGATAGCAGGGTTTTGCACCATTTACCCCGGACCCCCTGCCAATTTTTTTTCGCATTGCTCCGCTCGGCGAAAGGATCTTGCCTCACTATTTAAAAGACCCTAGCTACGGCTTCGATGTTTGCACAGTTAGCAGAAAAACTTGTGAAAAAATATACTGACAATCAAAATGTCGTGCATATTTGTCGAGATGGCAGCATGAAGCCTGATTTACATGAACTTGCTATGAATATTTATACAACTTGCATAGTTAATAGTATTACGATTGAGGTTGAGTGGATCACACGATCTGAAAATTTACAAGCAGATTACTTACATGTAAGTAGATTTTTTTTTATTTTGATGACTTGGCTGTGGATGACAGCGTTTTTCTTATGTTTATTAACAGATGGGGGAATTTACGTTTGACAGATTTGCAGACGATAAAAATCATAAAATTGCACGGTTTAATTCGAAGTTTTGGGTTCCAGGAACTACAGGAGTCGACGTTTTCGCTTTCGACTGGTCAGGAGAAAACAAATGGATTGTGCCTCCAGTCTGCTTAGTTTGTCGAGTTTTAAATCATATATTAACTTGTCGTGCAAAAGGTGTATTGGTAGTTCCTAAATGGAAGTCTGCTCTATTTTGGCCTATGGTTTGGAACAACACAGAAATAAATTTTACGATTTAATTACAGATGTTGTTGAATTTGATCGTCCTAAACATTTCTTTTTATCTGGTTCAGACAGAGACAGCGTTTTTGCTCAATCCCCATTCACCAGTAACGTCCTTGTTTTTAAACTTGATTGTTCATCGTAGGAGGTCACATTCCTTTGTACGGCTCAATGCACAATTTTACTATCGGGTGTAAACGTTTACTACACGGTAAAATACACGTATCGAAACAGGTAATTACTACGGAATGTACCCACACGCTTACATATGTATACATTATTAGTTCAAAGTATATTTGCTTTAAAGAATGGAGATGCACCATCTGCGGTTATAATTTGAGAAGCACCTTGTGCAGTTTATATAATTGAGATGCACCTTGTGCAATATATAATTGAGAAGCACCTTGTGCATTAAATAAATTGAGAAGCACCTTGTGCAGTTTATAATTGAGATGCACCTTGCGCAGTTTATAATTGAGATGCACCTTGTGCAGTTTGTAATCGCGAAGCACCTTGTGCAGTATATAATTGAGAGGCACCTTGTGCAGTTTATAATTGAGAGGCACCTTGTGCAGTATATAATCGCGAAGCACCTTGTGCAGTTTAAATGCAAAAATGCACCTTGTGCAGACTTTAATTGAGAAGTACATTGTGCGGTTAAAATAAAAAAACGCACATTGTGCGATTTAAGAATAGAAATGCACTTTGTGCGGTTTAAAAAATGATACTCTTTATTTTATTTCTCAAAATGGCTAGACAAGATTTCAATGTAGGGTCTGTTTTTCACCATTTAGAAACACAAGTTCAAGGTCTCACTCAAAAGATATTTAAAAACGGCATTAATTCGATTGAAAGCTTTGATGGTTCAAAATCAGACAAATTGGGCATAGGTATATCAGATGTGAGCACAGTTGTTCATCATCAAGATGCTGACTAATGGATTAACTCGTTTAAAAAAAAAAGTTTTATCAAACAATGTTTTGATATAAGCGAAAATGTAGATATTTATTTTTTTATGATTCAATGGTGAAGGTTTAATTTTTTTATTGACATTTTTTTGTTACTATTATAAGGGTGAAGGTACTTTGTTAGGTATTTGGTTGTATACAATATACAAGACTTGCAACTTTAATAGTATTTGATAGTATAAGTTAATATAAAAGACTTGCGTACAAATTGTAATGATAGTGAAAAGTTTTATTGCTGTTATAAAGACAGAATAGGTATTTAAATTAAAAAAAAAATATTATTTAAAACACGTGAATATTAATATTTTAGAATTAATTCACAATAAGTAAAAAAAAAATCTTAAGAAGCACGATATATTTACGTGAATAATGATAAGATTAAAACATTTATATCTTGATTTGTAATATAATAATGTCTGTTTTGATTCATAATTTGAGTTGTTTTCTGAAGATGCAATCCGTAATTTTAGAATTTACGCGCCTGTATACATTGGTATAAGAAAGATTCATTTAAGAACCTTTTGGCGACGAAGGTAATGGCATTTCTGCGATGTTATAACCATGATTGTTAAAAATATGGTTGACGCAGTTGGGTAAGTGCATATGCACATTTGTTTAGAGAAACAAAATATTCTATGTTATTTAGAATCCAAACCTTTATTTTCGCACAGTTATTGTGGTATTTTTAAAGAACGACGGAAAATCTTCGGAAAATTGCGCTTAAATGATAAAAATTGATATAATCGTTAAGTCCACTCTAAGGGAAATGTAGGGTTTTATAAGTTTTGAAAGTATTTAGCGATAGATGAAATATGGGATTATTTGTAGAGTACATAAATCTATACTAACTTAACGGGTTAAAAATGAAAATGTTTTCATAATAAAACAATTTTTAGAACTTAAAATATGGAAATAAGTATCATATGATTAATCGTTATAAACAATAACGCGATACATCTTCCGCAAATATTTTAATGTGATGCTGATTTAATTAAAAGAAAATTAGCAAACAAAGAAAATAAGAGAAAACACAGAGGAACATAATGTTATCTATAACTTCCGGTTTAAGTGATATGACAAATGATAATAATTCTGATAGATATAATTTAGAAAGTAGTCAAGAAATACCAAAGAAAAAGACGAAAATTCATAAGTCTGAAAGAAAGATCAATTAATGTTAATCTTTCTCTCAAACATTTCTTGTTATCTTAATAAAATGCACGACTAACACGACGTAGACGTAGGCTTCGTGATGATTGTTTTTAAATAAATATATGTACATATAAAATAATTTTGTTTTGATTAATCATTCTAATTCTCGCTTCAGATTGATCGCTGAAAAAATGTAGATTGTTTAGAAATCCTATAAATATCAGTAATCTCAGAATCACAGCTTTGTTTATGAAAAAGGAAGGAAAGTGTTGGTTGAATGTCAAACCTTATTCAAATCATTTTTCATTCCTTACTAGAGAAAAGTTTATCTTAGGCCACACCAATTTGATTCCTTGTTCGACGGACCCGCCCGCACCTATTTTTTTCAAAACAGAATTTTTTTATTTTTTTTATATTCCCGCTTCCCGCATCCGGAAATGTAATCATGTCCATTTCCCGCACCGTTTTTTTTGGTAAATATTATAAAAAGATATCAACATTTGTTTTTAAAATCACAGTATAACCTGTATATAACGATTTTAAACATAAAAGCACCCCACCACACTTTGTAAATATCTGTGAGAATATTTGTTTCAGCATATAACCTATTTATCCAAAGCGGGGAGTGCTCCGATATAAATTTATAACAGCGAAAACCTGTAAAGAACAAAATATTGGTTACTTTCCCCTTACTTATATTCCCTATGAAAAAATGTTGGATGTTAGAATAAAGTACAAAGAACTTCTGAAGGATTTGCCTTCAACTGCAGTTATATTGTATGCTGGCGAAACAAAACTATCCATAGCCGCTGCATGTTTATGCACCTGTCCTGATTGGTTGAGGGGCCTGTCGTTCAGCAGTTATCGTTTGTTGATGTTGTTCATTGGTATTTTCCCGTTTGGATATACATGATATATAAATTAGATCGTTGGTTTTCCTGTTCGAATTGTGTACGCTAATAATTTTGGGATCCTTTATAGCCTGCTGTTTGGTTTGTATCAAAACCCTGTGTAAAAGGCCGTACTTTGACCTGTGTTTGTTTAATGTTATCAGGTTGAGAACAGCCCTCCCTCAGACAAGGGGTTATTTTACTGATGTAGAAAAGAAAATAGAAATACCAAGAATTTGTATAGTTCTTCTATACAAAACCTTTGAAAACTTAGAATTTTGTACTCAAAAAGAGAAGAGTTACATCATATTTTAAACAACTTTTTCTAAAACAGGGGTCCACTTATTTTGAATAATATTAAACTGTTAAAGTAAATGTGTTAGATGTAACATGGTTAAAGTCCAGGAATATTACAAAATTCTTGGACATGTTTTGACCATTTAATACCAGATAGATATATAGTTCTTTGAGAAAATATGAGCCCTTTTGTACAAACAAATCTATGATAACTTATATTGATCCCTCATAAAACATGTAAAAGGGATATTTATAACATTAAGGGGTTGTCCCCAAACTGATTATGACTTGGATGGAGAATTGTCTCATTGTCAGTCACACATACATAGACCAGGTTTAATTATTTCTTGGTGAACAGGGAAAAAATACTTCAGAAATTAAAGAAATGTCAAAGTACAAGCGATAAATCAAGCTTTAATATTGTCAAAACCTACTATTTTATGTTTACAAAAAAAAATTATAATCGCTCGCCTTTACTTTTCAAGCTTCGCCTCAAAAATTTGCAAATTAAATATTTTTTTATTAAAATTTTCAAATCGCTCGCTCGCCCCAAATTTTGGAGTCCAAAAATCCGTAGAACAAGAAATTAAATTGGTGTGGCCTTATCAGTTTATTTTTTTTTTATTTTGTTGTTCTTATTTTTAAATTGATAACATATCGATAATTTATTTTTTTCAAATTAAAGCAATTAGAACTTGAGGACGACTTTGAACTATCAAATTTAGTAATTGATTAATTTATTTTGATGCTATATTTATATGTATTTTGTTATTAATATATTCTAAAGTTTAAAGTTTAAGAATAGGTGTTTAGCCAAGAGAATTTAGTAAAAGAGAGGTTCATATAGTCACACGATACCTTGGTGGTGATCAAATGGTGTCAACTAATGTTGAGGGCGATGGTACTGCTTCCAGAGATGTTAAAATAGCTTCTGTACCATTACTAGAACTAGCCACTAAGAACCATTATCTAGTATTGGATAATGGCTTTGATTTTGAACACAACGCAGACGTTTAGATCTACATAAAACTATACGATCACATAACTTTATATTGGTAGAGGGAATCGTTCTACAGCATCACAGGTAGATTTGCCTGTAATGTTTCAGCCGGTGATAACTGAGCAACCTAGTTAGGGACTCTGAATCAACAGAGTAGGTAAGCTAGGTCAGTTAGGAGTAAATCAACGACGGATGGTGGATCACATGCAGGTTGAAGTTTTCAACGACAGATGGTGGATCACATGCAGGTTGGAGTTTTCAACGACGGATGGTGGATCACATGCAGGTTAGAGTTCAACGACGGATGGTAGATCACATGCAGGTTGGAGTTTTCAACGACGGATGGTGGATCACATGCAGGTTGGAGTTTTTAACGACGGATGGTGGATCACATGCAGGTCGGAGTTTTCAACGACGGATGGTGGATCACATGCAGGTCGGAGTTTTCAACGACGGAAGGTGGATCACATGCAGGTCGGAGTTATAAACGACGAATGGTGGATCACATGCAGGTCGGAGTAATTGCAGTACTTCTAAATGACGGGAATTGGCGTTGCAGATAAACAAATGGATTGTTGGAGTTGACAACGACGATCAGAGGAGCAGTTCACTGGAGTCGGGGTTATGAAGACGGTCCGCAGTTGATGGTTGCGCCTTTTTCTAGAAATAAGAAGTTCCGATATTTGATGTTACGAACTCAGTTATTCACACAAGAATTGTATGAACTATAAATTGCTGAACATTTAGATGTTGTTTGAACTTTTGAAATGATTTTGTTTTTGAATATTTTTTGTTGTTTTTAGGGAAATTTGCAAGCATTCATATTGTCACCGATTTTAACTAAAATATAAAATTATACATCTTAAGAAAGGGAGGAATGTGACAATATGATGGGCTTAAAATATATATATAAATATAAAGTATATATATTTATATTTATATTTATGATTATATATTCTCAAAATGTTTATTAAATTGAATAAAATAAATAAAGGGGAATATCTATTAAGAAAATCATGACCTTGTAAAAGGTTGTTCAATTGACCGCTACGTTGTATATAACATATTTACATGCAGACCAGGTGGTGACATGTAGCAATAACAATTAGTTAATAGTACCAGCTGGATTATAATTTTATACGTCAGACGCGCGTTTCGTCTACATAAGACTCATCAGTTGGTCAAAAGATGTCAATTCATCCGTGTATCTTTAGAATGAAAATTATAATGGTCAAATTAATAGAAACCATGACACTGTTTATATTCTGTATATATAGTTATATTTTTTACTGTAAAGGGAGACCGTCCATTATGGACACTGGTCCAGACCGGCTTTAATAAACTACTATTCTAAATAATCATGTGTTGTGTTACATTTAGCGGATGTGAAAAAAGCATTTTCAATATTGTGAGAAGCAGTAAAGCAATTTCTACAAATAAACAGTATGATGTGTATTTCAAAAAATGTAAAGAATCCCCGTATATTACATATAAAGTTATTCCGTTGCCTGCAAGTGTATCATCCGTTGAAGTTTATATTAGTGGCCTTGTGCAGCAATCTGTATCTGAGTCAGTTTTATTAGCTCATTTTTCATAGCATAAAGTGGTATCATGATTTCAGTTTAGTGTACAATCCTTGTGAAGACAAGCTTATTCAGATAATGATTGCAGTAGCTAAGAGAATTTTAAGTAAACCAGTTTTGAAAAAGAGCCAATTACAGCAGATCATTTACAGAAGATAGTGGACAAAATTGGTAGTGATCGTGCTCATTTGCCGAATGTTAGAAGTTGTGTAATGATGTTAGTTGGTTATGCAGGATTTTTACGCTACAGTAAGATATATAGCAAATTTAAAAATGTGTAAAATAAATCTGTTTGACACTTATGTTTCTTTGAATATTGAATCTGGGAAAACTGATGTATATAGAAGGGGTAATAATGTTATAATTTCTAAAACAAATTTGCCTACCTGTCCAGTAGTTTGGTTATTGACATGCATTAATTCAGCTAAATTGGCTTTGGATTCTAATCAATATGTTTTTCGTTCTGTTAGATTTTTTAAGTCAGTAAATTCTTATAAGTTAGCAGAGGTTAATCGTCCTTTATCTTATACTAGAGCTAGGGAGTTACTTTTGGGCACATTAACTGCGATTGGTCTTGATTTTAAACATTTTTGTCTTCATAGTTTGCGCAGTGGTGGTGCCACTGCTGCTGCAAGAAATGGCGTTTCTGATCGTTTAATAAAAGAGCATGGAAGGTGGCGTACCGATTTTGCTAAAGATGGTTATATCAAAGATTCCGTTTAAAAAGCAACTAACGGTTTCGTCAAATCTTGGTGTATTACGGGTTATACATATTAAAATTTTGGTGATATTGTTCTGCTCAATTATGCTATGAATTTACTATTTTCCCTTTGTCTCGAAGTTAAAGCGAGTAGCACACCTACATTATGTCGTTTGTTCTTTGTTAAGGCCATAGAATATAATTCCTTTATATTCGGACGAACGTAGTGAGGGAGAATATTAATACAGGTAGCCTTTGTGAGAAATAAATAAAGATAAAAAACATACTTTATTCAAATAATTATATATGGTGAGAGGTATAGATACATTTGTATATAGATCGATAATGATTGCATGTACATGTACATTTGTACATAGATAAAATTTATAAAGGTAGAAGTTAATAATTTATAGTGGGAGTTTTTTTTAAATCATTTGCTTTTCCCCCGACAAATGAGACTGTAAAAATCGGGGGCCCCTTAGTTGCTTCCCTGGGCAACTGAGGGTTGATGTAACAGGTGATTATTAATAAAAAGATGTTTAATATTAAAAAAAAATCAAAAAAAAAAATCTTTTATTACTCTAAGTCTTTTAATTGTTTTAAGTTTGTTTTGCTATTATAGCAAAAGACAAAGGTTCCTTAATGGTTAACAAAATGGAAAAGCCTTAAGTACTTCTAAGTTTGGGTTGACAATACTTTTAATAAGCTTACCTGAATAACATGGTTAAGAGTGGAGATATATTACAAAACTATAGTACAAGGTGGAACATATCTTTCACCAGTACAGTACAAAAATAACCCATGTAATTGTCTCAAAGATGTTTTGTTTGTTTATTTATTTTTTAATGATGTGAGTTTATTTTATTTATACCTGGTGTGCTCTTATTAATACTAAGATAGTGTTCGATATAGAAGTCTGAATGCTTGCTGTGTGAAAAGCAGAATAAGTTTTAAAAAGTACCGAGTAACGTTTAATACATCTTATAAAAAAAAAACAGACTAAAGAGTAAAAGTAATATTTAACCAATAAAATTGAGAATGGAAATAGGGAATGCGTCAAAGAGACAACAACCCAATCAAAGAGCAGAAAACAGCCGAAAACCACCAAGAGGTCTTCAACAGAGCAAGAAAGTCCCGCACCCAGAGCTGTCCTTCCACTTGCCCTTCAACACAATGTGTACTAGTTTAGTGGTAATGGACGTCATACTAAACTCCGAAATATATCAATGAACTAAATTAAAAATCATAAAAGACTAACAAAGACCAGATGCTCCTTACTTGGGACAGGCGTAAAATATGGAGGGATTAAACATGTTTTTTGCGATATCAATTATCCCCCTTTACATCTTTACATTGAAAAAACATACATACAGCAAAAGGACAAGAAAAAGAAAAATGTAGACAATAAACAACAACAGTACGCAGAATCTATAATTAAAGACCATTTGGGTATTATTTGTGAAGTTTTTACGGAATATGTATCACAAAATCTTGGTAATTTCAAATGAACATTTGTAGAAAAAGGACGAGACGTTCATTGACATACCGCTCGTTCAACAATGTTCTGCTCAGACATTGCATTACACAGACGGTGACTTGAGATACAGTTAGTGCATTGCATGTGAACTTCAGTAATCTATATCACGCAGGATGTCGTCAGTTTCAATACGTTTGACCTGAAGTTATGTATGTCTGAATTGAGTTAATGGGTGTGAACTGCATAGTATTAGTACTTCTCAATGTAATATAGGCAGTTCTTCATTAGATCGCTTATGCAATGTATTTAGTCCCCACAGAAAATTGTGTTAATATTTTATATGAATATTGTGTTTGATTTTCGTTGAATGTAATGTGTATTGTTTTATCGATTATGCAACATAATATGTAGAAATAGAAATAGAGAGAAATGAAGTCCGTCAATGTTATAAAATTATTAAGAATTACAACTGATTAAGAAATAATTATATCCTGCCATGCTCTATGCTCATTTTAACGTTGGTAGGCATTATATTTGTTAATATCTTAATACCGAGCGTTAGCGAGGTATTTAATGTTTACAAATACAATGTCTACCCATGTTAAAATGAGCATAGAGCATGGCAGGATAGAATTATTTCGATTCTAATAGGAATATTTGAACTTTTTCACTTCGAAGCGGACCTATAGTAGACGCTCGGAATGTCGCCATTTTGATTTCACGAATCAAATATTTTATAGAAAATCAGCAGTTTATCAATAAAAAAAAGAAAATAAACATTTAAACTTACTTTAGAATGTCAATTAGAAAAGTTCTTTCAGTATTATATCGGTTACACTGTATAGTTAGAATATAGTTTATAAGAGAAACAGAATGAATTAAAATGTCAATTGTTCTTGGACAATTGAGAGGTCTTTCCTTTTCGTAATGTAAAATACATATTCCAAAGTGTGTAGCATGCATTGAAAAGCTCTCAAACACACATAAAACCGTTAAAACATGACAAAATATAAATTCGCTATTTAGGACATGACTTTGAGTTTTGACCTTGTGACCTTGTGAAGGTCATTGGTCATCGATGTCATTGTAAAAGACCCCATGGGTCTAGGACCTTTGGTTCAAGAGTTTAAACGAATTTTGTCTTTTCAGAAACCGCTAACGGTGGTTATGCCCCTTAATGATATATCAAATCTTCGGTGATAATGAAAGAAAGTTGCATTTAGTCACCTTAACATGTTTCACTATTTGCTACTTTTGTAAGTATAATCGTTTTTGAAATATCGACGAATAAGTTGTTAGGTCAAAGATCAAGGTCAACCTTAAAAAGCTTTAAAAAGTAAAATCACAAAAATACTAAACTTAGAGGAAAATCAATTCGGAAAGTCCATAATCACATGGCAAAATCAAATAACAAAACGCATCAAAAACGAATGGACAAGAACTGTCATATTCCTGACTTGGTACAGGCATTTAAACACAAAACACACCAAAACCTTTGAATAAGGTCAATAACACATAATTCACTATCTGGGAGATGACCTTGACCTGTGACCTTTGTCAAGGTCATTAGTACCAAATATCATTGCTGGTTTTATAGTTAAAGCTGATTTTGTCATTTCAGAAACATAAAACAAGGGTGATGACCCATACAAAAAGGGCCAAATCTCTTCGGTCGCAATGTAACAAAGTTTTGCATTAACGACCAAAACCTTTTCCACTATTCAACACTTCTGTAAGTATTAACATTGCTGAGATTATCCCAAAACAAGGTGTTAGGTCAAAGATCAAGATCATTATACACATTTGACCTTTAGGTATTTTTCAAAGTCACATGAATTGATGAAGATTTGTGAAAATCATAGGTGTCTACAACTCACGGTGTCTGAGTTTTGGTGGCCAACCGACTGCGGTTAATTTCCACAGGGGCATAACCCTACCAATGAGCCGTTGAATCTTCGATCCAAATGTAACGAAGAACCAGGGTCTGATCCTGAACATATTTCACTTTTCTTTCTACCTATAACGGTTACGGTGTTGGACTGATAACAAGGTTTTTTGTTTTCGGAGGATTTACTCTGAACCGACAAAATTTTTCGACTCACAGCGTGAGTTCCGGATAGGTATTTATGACACCGATACAAAGTGTGAACCTGAAAGCGATATATCTTACAGTTAAGGCTACTAATTTCACCAAAGTGAAAAGAATAATAAGTATAAAGCAATTGTTCAGAGAACAATTGAAGGTCTTTTCATATCAAAGAAATTTTGACTGATGCGATGAATAAATAGTTTTTATATGCTATACAGTGAACAAAAGGAGATAATTTGCTACCTCCGGTTAATTAAATGTTACTTCCGATCTTATATGATAGCTTCTTTTAAACTGATATCAAAAATATATAGTTTTATATACTTTTGCCTGTAAAGTTAATGTATCTAATTTACAAAATATATGAATTCCGAGTATTGTTTCTTGAAAATAGTGCTAAAATGGCTACTTCCGGTTTTCTCAAGGTCACTTCCGGTAGTCATTTTTCAAGGTCATATACCACCCAACCTTTTGTAAAAGGTCATATGGCTTTATAATGAACCAAGTTGAAGTAATAATCAATTAACATTATAATTGAACATTTCAGGAACAGTAACTCCTATAAGATGCTATTGGATTGTATCAGACCAAATGTAACATATCTTTATTGCAACAAAGCAAACATTTTGCACTTGTTCTTTTATATATACCTTTCAAAATGCAAAAAAAAGCAAAAGTCAAAATTTAGAACTTGACCTTGACCTCATTTTCTAAGTAAGAACCTATATGCCTCAAATAAAAACATGCCTCGGTTATATGTTTAACGGTTCATGAGTTAATATAACATACTGATAACTCTTTCAAAGAAAGTGATTCGGCTTAGCCGGATGAAATTTTAAAACGAATTAACTATACGATACAATATGAGAAATATCTAAGCGACATATTGCGAAACAAACATTCATCGCAAGAACAAAATTTGGCAGAAAAAAAATAAAAATAAAAACTAATTGTCCAGAGAACAATTGAAGGTCTTCCACATCAAAGAAATTTTGAAAAGAAGTTTGTTAGTGTTTACTGATGCGATACATAAGTGCTTTACTTATACTTATAAATAAGGAAGATAATTAGCTACTTCCGGTGAAGTAAATGTCTCTTCCTGTCATATGATAGCTTCTTTCACACTGATTCCAAAAATATATAGTTTTTATATACTTTGCCTTTAAACCAGGAGATCAATGCAAACTTCCGGTTGATCGAAAGTCATTTCTAGTCTTGAGTAAAACTTAATGTATTTTAATTACAATATATATGAATTCCGAGGCCTTATTCATGAAAAGAGTGCAAAAATGGCAATTTCTGGTTTTCTCAAGGTTACTTCCGGTTGTCATTTTTCAAGGTCATATGTCACCCAACCTTTTGTTTAAGGTCATATGGCTTTATAATGAAGCAAGCTGAAGTAATAATCAATTAACCTAGCCTTATAATTAAGCATTTCAGGGACAGTAACTGCTATAAGATGACATTGGATTGTTTCAGACCTTATGTAACATATCTCTGTCACAATAAAGCAAACATTTTGTACTTGTTCTTTTATATATATCTTTAAAAGTGTTTGAGACAATACAAAAACAAGCGAATGTCAAAATATAAAACTTGACCTTGACCTCATTTTCTAAGTGAGAACCTAAGGACCTCAAATAAAAACTTTTCAGGGTTATACGATTAAAGGTTTGTGAGTTAGAAAAAACATACCGACAAATTTATTTCGTAAAGGTAGATAACTCCCATAAAATTTCAGCGATCGCTCTGATCCAAATTAGCACAAAATTCCTGAGGATGTAACGAACAATTTAGAAAAAAAACTTTGTCGATACCTCTTCTTGTTACGAAGAAGATGCACACATTTGATAAACTGTAAAATAGGGAGATAACTCTTACAAAGAAAATTGTTCATTTTAGAAGGGTGAAATTTAAAAGTGTATAAACTTAACAATCAATATAAGAAATATGGAAGTGACATCTTGCGAAGCAAAAATTTCAGAATGTGGCGGAAAAAAAAATAATAATAATAATCAGAAGAAATACAATTAGTCTTACCACAGAAAAGTGAAAAGACCTAATAATTATCAGAACAAATACAATGGTCTTTCCACAGAAAAGTGAAAAGACCTAATAATAATGATAATAATAATCAGAACAAATAGTAGAGGTCTTTCAAGAGAAAAGTGGAAAGACTTAATAATAATAATAATAATTTAAAACCATCTGTTCAGAGAACAATTGAAGGTCTTTCCACCAGTTAGGATACATTTTGATATGAATATCTAAATTTGGTTTAAATATCAATTTCAGAGTCAAATGACAGCTTATTGTTCGCTGATTCAAAAAATATATGGTTTCTATACAAAAAGATATATATAAAGGAGATAAATGTTAACTTCCGGTTTGAAAAAGTAAATTTTGGTATAGTTTAGTTGACACTGATTCCAAAAATGTATGGTTCTATATACTTTTACATTAATTTAATACAAAAACTAGCTACTTCCGGTTACAAAAGGTTGACTTTTTCTAGTTCAAATGGCTTGCAACATAATGCAAAAAGTACCATGTCTTTATCATGTATACATTTGAGGTATAATCAAGGTCAAAATCTAGAACGTTAAACTTATCTTTGACCTTGAGGTCAATTTCAAGGTCATAAACCAAGGACATCAAATCAAAAGACCCTAGGTATTAATTATATATGACAAATGAGTTATATCACCATAGGTATAATTCTAAATATAGTAGGGGAGAAAACTCCCATTAAATGTCTACGCACTCTTTCAACTAAAATTTTACGTGTAACGACATGTCCAAATTAACATCATGCAAACCATATTTTGTCGATATCTCACAAGATTTCTGAAAATAAGTGATACCAAGCCAAAATCAAAATTTCATACATGACCTTGACCTTTGACCTTGACCTCAATTTGAAGTTTGGACCAAGGACCTCAAATCAAAAGACCCTAGGTATCTATTACCTATGATTTACCAGTAAGAATTGCGTATTATTTATATTATATACATAAGGGGGGTAACTCTCATATGGAGTCTCCGGATAACTTCAATCAAAATCAATCAAATTATCCTGAGGAGCAATCTGTTACAATAGATTTGTAGGTTTCTCGTACGGTTGCAAAGTAAAAGAAATAACAAGAAAAACAGTGTTCGGGGAGGCAACTCTTACATGGAAAAGTTTTTGGTTATTCAAATATAAAAAAGAAGATGTGGTATAATTGCCAATGAGACAACTGTCCACAAGAGACCAAAATGACAGCGACATTAACAACTGTAGGTCACCGTACGGCCTTCAACAATGAGCAAAACCCATACCGCATAGTCAGCTATGAAAGGCCCCGATAAGATAATGTAAAACAAATCAAACGAGAAAACTAACGGCCTTATTTATATAAAAAAATGAACGAAAAACAAATATGTAACACATAAACAAACGACAACCACTGAATTGCAGGCTTCTGACTTGGAACAGGCACATACTTAAATAATGTGGCGGGGTTAAACATGTTATCGGGATCCCAACCCTCCCCTCAAAGTCAGTTTCTAAAGCGTACACATCGTACGATATCATATTACAAATATTACTAAGCGACATCTTGCGAAATAATAAAACAGAGAAGAAAGAAAAATTGGCGGAAGAAAAAAAATCATAATCAGAACAAAATCAATGGGTCTTTCTACTGAAAGGTGGCAAGACCTAATAATGAAAAACCAATTCTTCAGAGACAATTGAAGGTCTTTTTACCTCGATTAAAAAGAATGAAATTTAAAAAACGGTTTTGGAAAATGTCACAAGTTATAAATAAATAATTATAGGTACTTTTCCATAGGGTTAGTCTGAAATAGACTACTTCCGGTTAAAAAACGGTCATTTCAGGTTGACCTGATAAATGATGAAACGTCTACAACCAAATGCAGAAGACTTAATTGTTTTGTAATGAACCAGTAAGAATATTTAGCAAAGGTCAACATCTAGAACGTAAAATTGACATTTGACCTTGACCTCAATTCCAAGGTCATAGGTCAGTAATCTCAAATCGAATGAATCATGGTCAATCACTTGACGTATGGTTGTGGAGTAATACTGATTTCAAATATATAAGGGGAGAACACTCCTAAAAGAGCGACAACATTACATCTATACTATTAAACTAGAAGACCTTATTTTGTGTGTCGCTTCTCTTCTTTCCACAATAAATTAATCATAACGCCTCTGTGTCAGTGCATAGTCGCATTTGTCATCCATTGATATGATTATTCAGATCGAGTTTTTTTTGGAGAAAAACCAGGAAAAAGGCATCCGGATATTGTTTCCGTCATTGGACGAAATTTTAAGTCAGATTATATTTCCGGTTTGCTTTTTTCTGTATACTTTGATCATGCAGCATATACTACGAATAAAGTGTATTTTCTATCTGCTATCATTTTCAAGTTTACTATTCACGGCGGTCACATAGTTTATTAAATAGAGAGGGTCTGTATAATATATCAATGACCGCCGTGGATCGATTAGTAAACTGAAAATTTAAAGTAAAAAGCAAATACACTGTATCTATAGTAATGAATATTCATAATATACAGATAAGAGCTAAAATTATTCATGTGTTAATAAAATTGATAGTAAAAAGAATGGGAATTCGGAAAATAAAGGAGGAGCCGGGCTAGAAAAAAACAATTTCCCTGTCCCAACCTATTACTTTTGATACCTTTTCTGAAATTCTCCAGTCATTAAATCTTTTACAAAAATTCATTAATTACAAAAAAGATGAGGTATGATTGCCATTGAGATAACCCTCCACAAGAGACCAAAATGACACAGAAATTAACAACTATAGGTCACCGTACGGCCTTAAAAAACGAGCAAAGTCCAAACCGAATAGTAAGCTATAAAAGGCCCCGAAATGACAAAGTATAGCAATTCAAACGAGAAAACTAGCGGCCTTATCTATATAACAAAAATAAACGGAAAACAAATATGTAACACATAAAACAAATGACAAACACTGAATTACAAGCCTGACTTGAATGTTCATAACATACTGAATGTATTTCCATATTGAAATTGAAAGAAAACAAAAAACGGGAATTTTGGAAATAAAGGAGGAGGGTTAAAAAAAAAAATTCCTGAAATTCTCCAGTCATTAAATCTTTTACAAAATTCTTCCTACAAAACTTCACATACTTTCAACCACACTCTGCATCTAGTATATATTAAGGATAATGAAATTATAATGATAAATGCATATACCTTTTTGTACATGCCCAACACTTAGAGTCGCATTTTCATATGCTAGGTAACAAGATATCAATATAGATATATACACACTTGTCTTTCTACGAGTAAAACAATACCTGATCTTGCTTGTGAATACATCATGCTTACTGGCGAAGCCAAAAATACAGTCATAATGTCATACGATCAGGGGGTCAAAATAATTTAACTCACATTTTAGGCTAGCCTGTTACCATTCAATCCCATATACTAGTATATAACTATGAATTTAAATGTTTTTTTAAGTCGTGTATCACCTTCACTGGTGATCCTGTCCATCATGGATCTGTCGCAGCCTTGCCACTTTCATATATATATTAGGCAAAAAAAGAACCATTACATTGGTTTTTAATTTGAAAATATCACATATATTAATTTCAAATATTTTCATGATTAAAACTAGTAACCTGAATGATTTATCTATCAAATTTACTTATTTATAAAAATATCGGAAATGACGTCACGTCATTTTCTGATTTCAAACAAATAACCATTTTTCAAAAAAATACCTGCATAGAGATGAAATCGAGTTGTCCGTTTGGACATTAATTGTGTCGAACACGATTGTTAACAAAAGGTTGCATTAAAAAATTGAAAAAGTTACACGTAGGTCAATGCCCCGTCTACGCAAAAACGAGAGAACGAGCTATTGGAATGTTGGCAGCAGGAATGACTCAAGTGCAGGTTGCAAATCATTTGAATGTCTCTAGAATTACTATTGCAAGGCTTAAGATTTGTCTTAGAGATAGTGGCACAATAAATGATCACCCCCGTAGTGACAGGCCACGCGAAACAACTTTACGTCAAGACAGGCACATTCGCAATCTCAGGAAACGATTTGTAATCGCGTCACAAACTGCATGACAAACCCACGGAAGACATAACCACAGAATATCTGCTCAAACAGTTCGTAACCGATTGCGGCAAGTTGGTCTAAGAGCTCGTCGTCCATCATTCCGTACTACGTTTTCCCTGTTGAAAAAAAACCGGAGATTGTAAATAAAGGAGATTAACTGCAGAAGAACAGAACGTATGAAATGACGCTTTATAAAGTATGATGAAGCCCAGTAATCAAATGTAACAGGGACAAATTCTGATTTACACTTTGAGTTTAACTTTTCCGAAATTGCTTAAAAAAAATCGATCTTATAATAACTACTCACGGAAATTAAATATAATAAAACAATAAGGGAAAAAATGAAAAGAAGAACGGACACCATCCGATAACGACAAATAAAAGCAATAAAAATATCAAATAATAAAAGGTTCATTAAGTTTTGCAAAGTATTTCGGAAAAACAAAGTCATGGTCAAAACCATGAAACATGTGAAAGACAACTCAAATGAATCGTATGATGGTAAAGATACGTATATATACGTGGTCTTATGACAGTGAAGTTTAGGCGGGAATCTCAATAATCACGTGATATATAAAAATCATGATTTCTTTCGTTTTTCATCATCTTGGAAATACTTGATATTCGATATTTATTATGAATGGGTTTTATAGTTACGGAATACTTACTTAAAACTTGACTGACGCATTAAACAAAATTAATAGGTTAGCAATAACCGGTCCCGTTACGTGCGTACGTCGAGTTAGGTACGTAATATGTCATTTTATTGGAAGTATCTATTTTAAAAGTCTTTACTTACCCTGTTTGAAATTTCAATAATGCATGCACATGTTGTTGGTTAACAGACTTTTTACAAACGTAGGAAAAAAATACATCATTTAATCAGGCTGAACTGAGAAACAAATGTAGCTATTTGCATCATGTTATGTAAGGGAAATATTCGATTGAAACGCCTTTAATAGTTTAAATGTATGAAAAAGTTAAATGAAATTCCTTTTTTATCAGAATATGGAAAGTACTTTTTTGCCGACCTCGGATTCAGAAATCTGAGTTTTGGCAAGCATATTAGCTAAAACTTTTGGTTATATTTATATTTTTGCATTGTTTTGGTAAAGGTAAACTTTTAGTAATTTGAATTTATTAAAAATATCCTTTTATTTTGTTTCAATATTTTTTTATTTTTTTTCAAATTTAGTGGTTTTTAGCCATTTTCAAATCATATCAAGCTGATAAAGGTGGTTCGTGGCAGTCGTAACTTATTCATAAAAACTCTTTATTTTGAACTGTAAATAGGCATAACTAATATGATAATCCCATGCGAGGACCATGATTAACATTCATTCTTTTCAATCAAGAAGCATCAAATTCTTAAGATTTGATCTGCCAAGAGTACTCTCCTATATTCTAAACTGTAATCATGGGTGTGACGCATGTTCATCTGTTACAGTTAGTGCATTTCGACTGCAGTTATGTATGTCACGTATGGTGACTTGGCATGATTTTTTAATAGTTTAAAGAGGCAATGACTGTCAAATTCATGTTTTATATATAAAAATTACTGATTTTGAGTCAAATCCTCTGAGTCTGATATAAACAGTTAACAATGTATGTACTCGATAAAATATATCAGAAGTTTGTAAGTATTTTAGTATAATCAACTATCGAAAGGACCGTCTAAGACGTCACACGGTCAAGTTACTCAATATAAACATTAATATAAATAGATACATTTGTAGGTACCTTGTGAAATAGGATTATTCTAGGTTTGTTTAATTTCATCTTTACAAACATATAAAACTATTTTTTTTGATGATCGAATCATTCGAAATGGTTCCCTTTTGTTTCACTGTGATTGTTAACATTTTTTCATTTCAAATGCTGAACACGACCAATACATGCGCAACCAATCTCTAACTAATAGAATAAATAAAATGAATACGTATTTAATGAGGTCGAATAATTTTCTCGCAAGTGAAAATTCATCAACCATGTTCCGTTGCCTTTTTTGACAAAATGGAAAATTGAAAAGCAAAATTATTATCAAATCTGACCCTATCCAAGGCCCCTGGACCAGACATTATAACATGAAGGGTTCTAACATAACTTGCACTTATACTAAAAAGTGAACTATCTTCAAGCGGTCCTATGAAACAGGTGACTTACCAGATTTTCGAAAAAAAAGAGCAAACGTAATGCTATATTCATGCAGGGAAAACTATTTAACGCAATAAACCTCCGTCCAGTCTTACTCACCTGTGATTACTGTAAAATCATGGAGCACATTATAATAAGCCACATAATGACCGATGAAGACAAAACACTGTAAACATTACCCACTACAACATAAATTAAGGAGAGGTATATCATATTAAACACAACTGATAGACTTCATCAATGATAACAAAATCAAAAAGACAGCCTAATTATAGATTTTCAAAGGCCTTCGATAAAGTAGGTCACAGTCTAATAATACACAAACTGGAGCAATATGACATCAGAGGTAAAACCAACAAATTGATACACAATGTACTTTCTGACAGGTAACAAAAGGTAATTGTGGAAAAATTTGACACAATCAATGTAAAATCAGGCGTTCCATAAGGTTCAGTTTTCGGACCCAGTTTGTTCCTCTTCTACAAAAACGACTTGTCAGAAGGTATTCGCTCTAGAGTAACCTCTTTGCAGATGACACCATAGTGAATCTGACCGTTGCATCAGACTCAACCAGTGTATACCTAACACGTGCAATTCAACAGACTAGCCATCTGGGAAATAAAATGTAAAATGACCTTTCATCCCGAAAAAAAATAATTTACTAACAATTAATAATCAATAGTTACAGAGTACACGCTGCATGGCCACACCCAGGAACCTGTAAAATCTGCTGACAATCTATACGATAGGTAGTACAATTACCTAAGATGTGGAATGGAAGGAAAACATCACAAACATATGTAACAAAGCAAACAAGAACAATGTATATCTGAAACAAAATCTCAACATAAACAGTGCTATCTAAGTTCTGTGTCAATTGGTCTCATGTTGAGAGTTGTTTCATTGACAATCATACCACATCTTCTTGATTTATATAGCTGGCACCACTATAAAGGAAAATGAATACAAATCCCTAGACAGACCAATTTTGGAGTGCGCATGCACAGTATGGGACCCTGTCTAGCAGAACAACAAGACCGTATTGAAATGGTTCAAAAAGAGCAACAACATATGTCACTAGCAGATATCACAACACCTCATCTGTTAGTGCCATGATTACTGTACTCGATTGGAAAACCCTTGCAGATCGAGGAAAAGCAGCAAGATTTGCGATGATGTAGATATTATCAACGGGATAGTTAATGTTCATACAGAAGAAAGCTTAAACAACAACGGTTTCCAATTTTCAAAATGTAGAACAGAAGTGAGGAATTAATCGTTCTATCAAAGAACCCTCTACCACTTACCACCAACAATGGAGGTAGTCTTGAATGTTTAAAGAGTGTATAGCATTCGCATCCAAAAGTGACAAATTAATCAGTATGGTAAAATGTTAGAAGTAAAATTAGAAGGTTACAGAATGATAAGCTTACGCAAGCCAGGTATGAGATGCTGCTTCTCATCTCATCCTGCACATTGGTTTAGACTTTGTTTTCTCTTGTACCTTCAACTTGTACAATGCATTAATATGTTAGTGATCTGTTTTATTGTCAATTTGGTGTCCTTTTTTTGTGCTTTGTTTCAATGAATATATAGTGTAACTCAAAATTTAGTGTTATTTTCAAAGAATAATTACCTCAATTTTATATATTGATAATGATATGATTAAGTTTTATATATAAATGTTGTAACCTTTATAATTTCAAGTGCTTGTGAATAACAGTTTTCCTATTACTTAATATTGTGCTTTTCATTATTATCTACATATAATGTGCTTTTCATTATTATCTACACTTACAATCCTGCTCGTGCATTTTTCATTGTTATTCAACGCAAAATAATTATCTAAGATACCTGGGACGATTTCATTTCACAAAGGATTTCTATTGTTTACTTATTGTACCTCGAACTTATTTACCCGGTGTAGGTCTTTAAGTTGAGGTTCAATTTACTTAAAGTTAATCGGGCATGACTAATTAGATACGCCCTCTTAAAATCAGGGGGTCCGAAATAGGATCGGGAAAAAAACACCCAACAAAATACTATAATTTAGAATTTAAGAGATGTTTTGCCTCAGAGTGCTTTTGGTTGTTTAAAATATCTCCAATCAAACGGTATTTTATGGAAATAATAACCTGTCCCGAACCGAGAGATGTTGGCTGCAATAAGAATTTATTTATAAAAAAAGTCCATATCGCATTTATTTATAGTGGCCGTTATTGATTGTAAATTCATGACGTTTTGTCATTCGTCTACCGTGGAGAAAAAAGAGGGAAAAAGGGCTTACAGCTTAACTTACGAGTTCGATCATCATGATTCAAATCTATTCTATTACGGCATACGTTTTACCTCTAGCAAACGCTCTGCATTATTGTAAAAAGTGCCAGTCTAAATTTGTAAGCATTTGCTTCAGATTAATCCACTTTGCATTTAGTCGTGAATATGCATGACATATTTGCCACTGGACACAAAGGAGCAATAAATTAACCAGCTTCATTTGGTGATGTATAATCATTTGTCCTCAGTTGATTATTGTCTCAAACAGTTTTCCAGTTTTTATATATTTCATTTTTATTTACATTTGAATTTTTAAGCGTAAATCTTAGCATTTCTTCCACCATTTTTCTGTTTGCATTTTTTTTTTAACATTAAAAATCGTTGTCGTAGTACATATCAGGGGTTACATTGTATCCTTTCCAGCAGAATTAATAGGGGAGGGGATTAGAACAGAAAAGTGGCAATAACTCATATATTGAAGCGTACAATGACATTTGTTGTTTCAAGTTTATTTATATCTCAGACTGGTATAATAGTTGTCATAAAGCAAAAAAAATGATAAAAAAAATGTTTACAACAATTTATAAAAAGATTCAACTTATTTTGGGCGTTTCGTATTTTTTTTATATTGTCTTGCTAATCGGTTTTGTTATATTATTTTCATCTACTATTGTCCCAGCAAAATTCAGGGGAATCAGGTTTCTGCAAGTGCTTTTTATGTACTTTTCTTATATTTTTGACGGTTTGTAAGTCAGTAAAAGTTCAATGATTAAGTTAGTATTCACATTAAAAGACCTCCTTAAAAAAAGGGCTGTTCAAATTCCTTTAAATTAACTTACGAGTTCGATCATCATGATTCAAATCTATTCTATTACGGCATACGTTTTACCTCTAGCAAACGCTCTGCATTATTGTAAAAAGTGCCAGTCTAAATTTGTAAGCATTTGCTTCATATTAATCCACTTTGTATTTAGTCGTGAATATGCATGACATGTTTGCCACTGGACATAAAGGAGCAATACATTAACCAGCTTCATTTAGTGATGTATAATCATTTGTCCTCAGTTGATTATTGTCTCGAACAGTTTTCCAGTTTTTATATATTTCATTTTTATTTACATTTGAATTTTTAAGCGTAAATCTTAGCATTTCTTCCATCATTTTTCTGTTTGCATTTTTTTTTTAACATTAAAAAAACCTTGTCGTAGTACACATCAGGGGTTACATTGTATCCTTTCCAGCAGAATTAATAGGGGAGGGGATTAGAACAGAAAAGTGGCAATAACTCATATATTGAAGCGTACAATGACATTTGCCCTTCGGGCTCGGGGATCTGAACACCCCTTTTTGTCCGGACGTCTTTTGATATCAGTATTAACTTATCATTGAACTTTTACTATTACATAATGTGCTTTTAAATTATTAGATAGAATTTTGCAATATAAAGTATTCTTTTTCTTTATTTTGTATAATATTTATCCAAATATCCGACCTTCATCCGAACGTCCTTTGTTACAGGACCGACTTATTGTTAATTTGTTCTCGTCTTCAACATGCACGACTAATGTGCCAGTGGAAGTCTAGCAATCAGCAATGAATTATTTAGAATTGTCTATATAATTGTTTATAAATTAAAACATTATAAAGAGGCTAAGGGTTAAACTTTATCAGGCAAGTATGACCTCAGATTGAATTGACTATATGTTTTAGGTCCTTTTAGTCATTCAGCATAACATTATAAAATGGTTGCTTTCATGTTTTTATTATATATTCCATTTTATTTAAATGGTATTGTAATTATCATTTTTTATTTGGGGCTTGGGATTGTACTTATTTCTTAGAATATTGGATCTTGATCCTGTGAATCGTGGATGGAATTTGAAACAAATTATTTGTTTAATCACAATCACGGCAACAATCATGTATTGTTCAGATAGCGTGCACAGCGTTATAAAAAACAGTAAACTATCTTTAACCTGCAAATAAATCTTCCCTTACACACTTGGTTTTAATATCTAGCTGAACTTTCCGGCCGAATTTGTCCCAACTATCGGTTCTTAATCCAATATATATCCGTTAGAAAACTTTTGCCATAATTGGAATTACCATGTACTGTCTGAATCTAATCCTATCACCGTCTTCTGTATTGCATTGCAAACGACTTTGTGTGGACTCCGTCGTATTGTATTCTGTAATTGTTTCGACTCAGACAATGATATTATTGTCGAATTTCGTATTAATAACGGGACTGTCCCGGAACAGTTTCGGTAAAAACTGTTCGCATTCGAAAAGATCTGAAGGCAAGATGGACTCAATCCTAAAAAAACAGCAATTACATATTTCTCAAGATCATGTACGTTCCACAAGACACAACCCTCAAAACACAGAACATTATTACGATTTTGATCCGATACAGCAGAATCTGGCACGACAAAGTAACGATTGTAAACAAATTAGCCAGAGTCTCATCGAATGCTACGGGACGCACTAAACTGCCGGGGAGCTTTGCTGACCTATCCGTACAATTCCAGGTCCGTAGGGCATCTGTTGCGAACGTATACGACTACGTTCAGAGAATAATAGGACATGCCAGATTATTGAGGATAGTAATCCGACTTTTTAAACTTTTGTATTTTATCGCTATCTGATCTCAAATTGGAGCCATAATTGGCATTCTGTGACCGCCGCATTAAGACAGTTTTAAAACGGGCCAATTCACTTCTTATATATTTTAATACTTCTAGGTTATGTTAAAACGCTTTCAAAACAGAAAATTATCATTAAGTTTAAGACTGATAATACTTTGTATTTTTTTTTTATTTTTTTTTTATTTTTTTGGGGGGAGGGGTGAATTATTGAAAATAAATAATATTCTCCTTCACTTTTGGCTATAATATGTTCTTATACATCTCAACAGGCTATGCTTTTATTTTCTTAAATTCGTCTCTTCCTTGATTATCTTATCTATCTGTTGAATGTCTAAGAACATAATTGATGAAATGGACATAGCCTAACAAAGACACATGCCATTTTTGTGTAAATAAGTTGGTATAAATATCCATGCAAAATAAATAAGTTGATTTTAATAGCAACAAGTAAAAACCAAAATTTCATGCATAAAAAAAGTAGTAAGTTCACGAAGTGTTAAATAAGCTCTACAATTTAGATGTTTTTTGATAAGGTCAAAATACTAAAAATTTAAATAAATATAAATAACAAGGTAATTAAGCCATATTGTTGTTGAAACATTAGTTCAAAGCAAAGTTGACCTTTTCAGCCACCCCTGATCCAGAAATTCTTTGTTTCCGGGATTCAATTTCGTAATTGAGATCTTTCGAATTCAAAACATTTTTGATTGTAAGTTACGGCAAAAGGTTACCGGAATTGTATAGGTCTAACAAATGCGCAAAAATAAAAATCGTATTTTTAGAATACATATAAAATATGCTGACTTTGAAGCCTATACAGTAATCGTTTAAAGATATCTGTTTAATCATGTTAATCTAGTAGTACGACTTTTGTAAAGACCCTTTGAGACCAAAGTATGGCACTTTCGATTTTTTATGACAATGTTAACATTTAAGGCAAAAATAGACCTGAAGTGATCCTTTTCCTTTAATCCGATCATCCCCTGTCATACAACTTTTTTTTATCTCTGAATGAAATGTCTGTGTTGTGTTACCGATTATATGTTTATATGTAAAACATAATCTGCAGAATCTGTTTTCTCTATTTTCAGAATCTGCAACATGAGTTACATGCCGTCTCAAAATATCGTATATATAGTGCAAGAACAACCTTTCAATCTCACCTGCTGTATTTAATGTAATGTTGATTTACCTTTTTTTCTGAATCCTTAACGTCGTATATTTTCAATCTGGTACCCGATGGATGGAAAAGTAAGTGTTTTTTTAAATATAAAATTATTATTTTATTGTTTGGATTTATCGGTCTCACCTGCTTGATATACAACCACACTGCCATTTATTGCTCCACTTGCATATCCTCCGACACAAATAAACTTCATTGGATTAGTGTTTACTGTACCATTATACGACCAGATGTACGACTTTCCTTGCTGACAGTCACATTCATCATTACATTCACCACCACCAATACTCTGGCCATTCTCAAAACGCTCTATGAAACATTTTGTTGTAGATGGGAAATATTTTATCCTAGCAAATATTACGGTATCAACGTAGAATGTGACCATTTCATTTGTAGGAATTGCGTCGGTAGAACAGTTGAGTGTTAATGGCTCGAAAGGCATTACGTAATTTGGATTTGCACGGAGAATCATCTCTCCAGAAATTAAGTGAAAACCTGAAAATAAAATAAATATCGTAATAAACTTCATTATATCACATCTCTCGTATTATTCAATTGATTAATGTGTCAATAATAAACCTTATCGCCAAACATTATATAACTGAAAGCAATGTGCCAATCTGAATCAGGGGATAGAGAACTTTAGTGAAATTTTTGTAACAATACACTACCAACAATTTGACTAGCATTTACATGTACATTAAATGCCGCTATATAAACAGTACTTTTAGGAAACATCACTAATCAGTACATTAAATGCCACTATATAAACAGTACTTTTAGAAAACATCACTAATCAGTACATTAAATGCCGCTATATAAACAGTACTTTTAGGAAACATCACTAAACAGTACATTAAATTGCGCTATATACACAGTACTTTTAGGAAACATCACTATTCAGTACATTAATTTTTATATAATTTTCAGTAATGTTGGGGAAAAGTTGTTAACAGAACTGAAAATTTCAGTCTTTTTTCAGTACTGAAAATTTCAGTCATTTTTCAGTACTGAAAATTTCAGTCATTTTTCAGTACTGAAAATTTCAGTCATTTTTCAGTACTGAAAATTTTAGTCATTTTTCAGTACTGAAAATTTCAGTCATTTTTCAGTATTGAAATTTTTAGTCATTTTTCAGTACTGTATATTTCAGTCATTTTCCAGTACTGAAAATTTCAGTCATTTTACAGTACTGAAAATTCAATCATTTTTAAGTACAGAAAGTTGTAGTCAAATTCAAGACCTGATAAAAAAAACTCGGTTATGCTATCACAAACATCATAAGCCCCAAGGGGGAGTTGGGAATAGAAATATGGTCACTTGGTCCTGTTCCGACCAGCAGTAAAAAGCTTCCCAAAGTGGGGCGTCCGTCTTGCTGTGCAAGATGTATCAAGTTTGCAGCTACGTCCTGTCAGAATGCATATGGGGAGGTTAAATCCAATGCCTCGTGTAAAGAGAGTGACAAGATCTCTGCGTGTAATTAAGAACCCTTGCAACAACTCTTCCTGTTGCATGGCAAAATTTCTGTCCCTATCTAATATACCTTTATTTTCCAGTGGAAGTCGAAATTCCTCCCGATCATCATCCCGGTGGGCCTCTATTATTACAAGACCTACTAGTACCTGTTGTATTTATTGTTAACTTGTTCTCGTCCTGAACCTTCGTGAAATATTTGCCACTGGACATAAAGCAATCAACAATCAATCAATCATCAACAAATATCATAAGTTGGTTTGGGATTTTATTTTAAAACTCCATGGCTATATGTATTCTTTCATATCAACACATTAATACATTGAAGAGGATTCTTTTGATGAACTTTATAAAAACATTCGTTATGTGCCTGTTTCAAGACACGACTTCTCATTTTTGATTGTCGTTATTTGTTGTATGTCATAATTTGTGTTATTCAATGTTTTTGGCGTAGATCAGTGCGTTTTTTTCCTTACGATTAGTTTCACTAGTTATCAAGTAGACTTTACAGCTTTCCATGAGCAATGATGTTTTTATTGTTGATTCATGTGAAAGACGGAAAAGGAGCTGTCATATAGACAGTAAAATTCAATCCCATAAGCAAAAAATACAAAACCATCAGACAGAGGTCACCAATACAGTTCTTCAATATTAAGCAGTCAACACCATACAAGAAGTTCTGAGTAGCTCCGACATCTAGATGTACAGCACAATGTCAGAATATCGTTCATCAAACTAAATGTATAACTGCACAAAGACATATCTATAACATGAATGTGTCCGACTTGGGGCAGAGGTGCATATAAATGTGGCGGGTTGAACCGATTTTGTCGACGGCTGACGTTGAACATTATGGTTATATATATATAGTATCCTTGTTATGTTGTTGTTAGTTGGGAGGCATACCAAATCTCCTTGTTTTATTAATAGAACTAAATATGTAGATTATATATGTAGATTATATATGCAGTCGTCTATATTAAAACTGTTGCTCTTTCACACTTTCTTGTAGCACTTGAATTGCAATGAAGTCTTTAATATAGTTCACGTTTCTCCTATAGAAAGATCCTTCTGATACAATGACAGTTTGTTATCAGTAATAATTTCAAAGTAATTTAAAAGAATAAGCACACGTTTCAAGATATTTTTATAACATGAACCTTGGACCAAGTCGGGAACCTGTAGTCTAGTGGTTGTGGTTGGTTCAAATCGGTCATATTTGTTGTTTGTAAATTGTTTTGTTATACATTAGGCAGTTAAAATTCTCATATGAATTGTTTCATATTCATATTTCACATGTTTAAAACTTTTATAGCGACTTTTACTCACCTCACTCTATCAATGCCGTACAATTGACTACAATTGCGTATATCTAACTAAAACTTTGGTGAATTATAGTTGTGTCATTGAAAATTATAACCACATTTCTTATTTTGACCAACATTGATATTTTCTATTCAACGGCAAGAAAATAGAACTTTGCTTCTTATTGTTCTTTGTGTGGTTTTAATATATATAGCATAAAAATGTTGACAGCAGTATATTTTGAATGAAAAGCTGGACTAATTTTTAGGGTAGTATGGCAGAATCCAATTAAAATACATATTCTAAATTAAAAAGAAATATTAGTTAAATTCTCACGAAACAGTAACCCTTCTACCAAAGATATTTCAGTCTATTACTATATGGAGTCTAATTCGGTTTTCTTCATCTTTTACATTACAAGTAAAAGAGTGTTCAATTGCAAAAAAACTGCATTTTTTTGTCCTTGACCTAAAGCACTTTCAAAATCACGGTTAGTGTAAAAGAATTATCTAAACTACAGACAAATTTTCTACCTATGAAATTAAAGTGAATCGAGCTATCACATGATTTTTTTTTATGGGAAATAAACACGAATCGAGCCTTCACATGAATTTAACATTAATTGAACATATTTTAGATAATATTATAAAAAGTAAATATGTTTTCGTTTTGGTAGTGAGCATGTTTTACACCCTTTCTTTATTTCTTTCTTGTTGTTCAAATTTCTTGGTCCTCAACAATCAGTCAGTCTTGTAAGCTCTAACCAATAATGTCTCAAATATAACTTATAACATAAGATGTAACAAGAATGCTCAAGCTGAATCGTCTCGCCTGCTTTTCTATTCATGAATTATTTTATGCTGATAGTGCATTGATAGAGTTTTAGTACAAGTGTCACATACACCACACATTGTCAAAGATCCATGAAAATGAAGTCAATGTGAGATAAACCACAGTCGTTTGAATTTTAGTGATAAATAAACCAAAAAATAGAAAAAAGTCGCCCATATCTTAAACAAGAAACAGACAAAACCATGAAAATTACATATTGACCAATGAACCATAAATTTAACATTGACCAATGACCTGTGCAAATTAAACAAATAATAGTACACAAGACACATGAAAAAACTAATGACTAAGCAACCGAACCCCACCCTGGGTTTAATCTCGGGTGCTCCTGAAGGGTATGCAGATCCTGCTCCACATATAAATGTAGTACCCATCCTGTTACCCGTGTTATTACAAACCCGGTAAATAGTCCAATTCGGTAGTTCACTGATAGGTAAGTGAGAAATTAACATAACAAAAATAGAAATTTGTTTTCAAGCAGTTGCTTGACAATGAAAATGAGGTCAAGGCCAACAGACACAATACAGACTTTCGTTATACATGTATAAGCCATCTGTACACAAGGTATGAAGCCTCCAGTTCAAGTCAATTACCATATAAAATATCAGGCTCCAGTGGCGGATCCAGAACTTTGCCTAAAGGGGGAGGGGGGGGGGGGGCTGCTGACTGACCTAAAAGGGGGGGGGGGCGCGCTCCAGTCATGCTTCAGTGATTCCCTATATAATCAACCAAATTTTTCCCACGAAAGGGGGGCCCGGGCCCCCCAGGGCCCTCCCCCCTGGACCCGCCTTTAGCGCTCAATACAAATAGCTAACACCGTAGGATTGTTATCTGTATCTTTCGCATGTCACAGGCGCGACAATACAGCAAAAAGACAAGCAATGTCATGTACATCGATGACTCGCATCCTGGATTTTAGTTGTATTTCTTGATCAACTTTGAAACAAATTACTCAGGGAAAGGAGTCTAACTTGCAAAAGACAGAACGAAAGATGTTCATTCTTTTATGATTTTTTTCTAATCCATTTATCAACTTAATATTCTAAAAATAATTTATTCAAACGCCTGCACCAAGGTAGGAACCTTATCATGTAAAAAAAAACATAAAAAAATCTGTGTTGATTTAGCTTTGATTCACAATGGAGAGCATGCTATATGTATCAAGTGTACGAATGGCATGTTTCCCTTTAGATTTTTGTTTGGTGTTTTTTGTCGATTGATTGCTGTCGGATTCGAAGGCGTTTTCTTTTAGGGGGAAGGGATCCAGTCCCATATATGGAGCTACATAAATGGTTAAAGCATAAACTTTCTACATGTCCGACAACATGGAAAGGACTAAAAGTTTGTAAAAATTATTTTTATTTCAATGTTTTGTACTTTAACGTTTCATTTAAAACTAAATTTGCTCTTTTGAGACTTTAGCTGTAATGTTCATACAATAATTTTATTTTAAATTGTATACTATTATGAACGAGCTTCTGGTTGGGAAAATATACTCATGGCAAGTTATTATAGGTTCTTTCGATCTCTTTAAAAATACACCACTGTATGTCTCTTACATTAAAGTATTGTTTAAATGTTCTCCCCTGCACAAAATTAATATTAGTACCCATGGATTCTTTCATTTATTTGTATGTTATATTCTTGTAGGATGTTGATTTAATGATAAAAATCCTGTTAAATAAACCGTATTAGACTCTTGGAATTCTTCATTCTGTTGCTGCAATCTAAAAATAAAATTCAGGGTACAATTTTCGTAAAATAATCAAATACTACGGTAACCTTACCAATCAGGGTTATTACTAAGCAATTTTAAAGATGAGTCCACATATTTCGCATTTCTGACATGTGCAATGATGAGATTAAGGAATTTTTGTAATTTATAATTTATCATTGCATTCTCCATGATAAACTAGAACAAGAAACATTTTCTAATAAGTTTATACCAATTTTACCCCTTAAACTAGATCTATATATATATATATATTTGTTATTGGTATAACATTGATTTTATTATCAGTATATAAAAACCGTAGTTTATATACGAGTATTTTATACACATATATATATTCTTTTAATTCTGTATTTTACTGATAAATATACTCACTTTTTAAGTCAACATTACACTTTTACATTACACTAACAGCAGCAACTGCAGATGAGACACAGAGTTCTGTGGATCCCCTTAGAAAATGCCCAATCTAGATATCCCTATGAAGATTTCTTGTGCCCTAGTTTGGTAAAATAATTAAGCTCATAAGAATATTAGAGGAGAAACAGTTTTTACAATTTTAGATAAGTTAACGGACAATGATTACGTGGATAAGTGGGGGCCCACTGACTGCCTAAGACGGGGCCCGTTCCAGTCAAGCTTCAGTGATTCCCTATTTAAGCAACCAAATTTTTTCCCAAAAAGGGGGGTCCCTCAACAACAACCAGGTGCTCCGCGGGTGCGCAACTTTATACGACCGCAGTGGTCTAACCCTGAACGGTTGGGGCAAATTTGGTCACAATATTCAAGCTTGATACGGTCTGAATTTGGATTGTGATCGAATTTTTGACATAATAAAGGTTTTTGTCACAAAATAAATGTGGTCAAAGATCTAACAAATCGACTGCACAATACTGTGCAATTGAAGATTTCTTCTGAAACTTTTCAAAATTCGAAAGTTGAAAAATTTTGAAAAAAAAAGAATCCCTTAAAAAAATTGTAAACAAAAACCCCCCTTCCCCAACTTGTTGACCCCTACCCTTTTAAGCAATAACCCTTAAATTCAATCCCATCTTTTCCTTTGTAGTATGGAACCTTGTAGTACAATTTCAGAGATATCCATTCACTTAAACACAAGTTAATGTTTGGAAACTAGAAACATGCTTCTTTTTGGTCCTTTTTTGTTCCCTAATTCCTACATATTTTAGGCAATTAATCCAAAACTTAATACCAGCCTCCCCCATATTATATGGAACATTGTGGTACAATTTTAGAGCGGAGTTCCATACAATTACACACTTGTAAGTTATTGTCTTGATTGTTTTTTACCCCTTTTTGGCCCTTAATTCCTAAACTTTGGACCCATAATCCCACAAATCAATCTAAACCTTCTACTTGTGGTTTTAAACATTGTGATACAATTTCAGAGCAATTGAAATACTTATACACATGTACAAGTTATTATCCTTAAACTAGAAAAATGCTTGCTTTGGGCACCTTTTGGGCCTCTAATTCCTAAACGGTTGGGACCACAATCCCCGAAGTCGAACCCAACCTTCCTTTTGTGGTATTGAACCTTCTGGAAAAATTTCATAAAGATCTATTTTCCTTTCCTAAAGATACTGTCTGGAAACCAATGTATCTTCGGACGACGCAGACAACGACGACGTCATACCATTATACGATCCCAAACAATTTGTTGCGGTCGTATAAAAAATCACCTATAGTTTACATTGTGGCTTAACTTATAAAATTTGAGGTAGGGCCAATTTCCCGATAACTTTAGTCACAGAAGGGCCAATTTAAAAAGAGTGCTGAAAGAATAAAATTTACTTTAAAAACAAAAAATAAAAATGCTTTTTGATCAATATGTCGATTATCATATATCATGATGCATGATATGTGTGAAAGATAGTTATTTCAACCCTAAACAAGAATGTGTCCAAAGTACACGAATGCCCCACTCGCACTATCATTTTCCATGTTCAATGGACCGTGAAATTGTATAAACAAGAATGTGTCCTCAGTACACGAATGCCCCACTCGCACATCATTTGCCATGTTCAGTGGACCGTGAAATTGGGGTAAAAACTCTAATTTGGCATTAAAATTAGAAAGATCATATCATAGGGAACATGTGTACTAAGTTTGAAGTCGATTGGACTTCAACTTCATCAAAAACTATCTTGACCAAAAACTTTAACCTGCATGCATTCCTATGACTGTACATACTCTTGACTAACTTTCTATTCATGTGTTTACATTTTTTACATATTTGCAAGGAACACCTGCCGTCAAACTGAAGTAGATGCCTGTACATAACCAATAACACGAGACAAATAACACGAGAATTGATTATATAGCAATGAAGCTCAAATGTTGCATGTGTAATATAGTGTGAAGTACAAATAACTTAAAGTATACAAGTTTCAAAACAAAACAAACAAGTTTGAGAAACCTTTTTTGAACATGGTATTATACTAACAAATGCCGTCAAAAGCAATTTTGTCGCCAATCCACCAACTGTGTAGATACTACTACTGAAATGTGTACCACTGTCCCTATACTGGTACCTAAGTCATCAGAAAATAAAACAACACCACAGAACAAATCAATTACACTACAAATCGTAATTAAATGTAAAACATCAAGAAGCTGTTTAATTTTTGTTAAAATGACAGGAAAGGCCATATTACATGTGATGATGTGTTGTGTGGTTGTAACACATTAGGTGTTTTATGACCAACTGATGTCAGATTTTGTCGTCCGGTTAAAATATATAATTATGATCTTATCTTATCTTATAGACGATTAAACCTTACAGACCAGGACAAATACAGATATACATATATTCAGAATGAGATAAAAAGCATCCTATTTGAATTTGTTCGATATTATTTGGCTTCCTAACAAGTTACGTGTTATGTTACCTTATGCGCATAAAGGGTCAGTTAACAATCAGATAAAATCAATAGTCTTGGCCTTGTTTTTTGTAGGAATACCTTTCAAGATATAAAAATATATGATATGACGTATTTTAATGTACTATAATTAGCATCTATCGGGCTATTTAAAACATAATTTACCTATCTTATCGAATGAAAAGAATTCACGGGAAATTGGCCATACCTCTTTGACACTTTAAAAAAAGTAATGACGTGTAAACACGCCTTAACATAAAAAGGTGCACTCGATTTTCTCTTTTCGATACATTTGTTACCCATTTTTTTTTTTTTTCTTGAGTCACATAATGGAAGACATGAAAATTACTGAACTAATAGATTGATACATATGTTCTCCGTGCGTGGTAAAATTTAAAAAAAAAAAAATCTGAGGTTATGCATTTTCTACATCCAACTTGATGGATATCCATGACGTCGACTTGATATTAATAGATAAATTGAAAACTTATGGTGTTTTTAAAATAAAACACTCCGTATTCGGAGAAAAATGTCGTTTTATTCATTTCTATTTACATTTAAAAATATTGTTACTATAGTAAACATTACAGTAAGCACTTATCGTCTTCTCTAACAAAGAGCTTCGATTCTTTTGTTCTATTTCAACTGGCTTTCCGACTGGTAGGAGTATTTGAAAGCAGATATACTTTTTGATTTTTTAATTTCACTGGATAATGAATTCCACACTTTTGGACCAGTAAAAGAAAAACTTGATTTGTATAATTCTGTATTTGATTTAGTGACAATACAATTATCCGATGATGAAAGTCGAGTATTGTACGATTGTTTACTATTTGTAGGCACAATAAGAGTTGAGAAAGTTGAGTTGCGAGTTAAGAACGAGTTAAGAACGAGTTAAGAAAGTCGATTTGCGAATTACAAAAGTCGAGTTGCGAGTTACAAAAGTCGAGTTGCGAGTTACAAAAGTCGAGTTGCGAGTTAAGAATGCCGAGTTGCGAGTTGCGAGTTAAGAAAGTCCAGTTCCGACTTGAGACAGTCGAGTTGCGAGTTACAAAAGTCGAATTGCGTAAAACTGTGGAAACGAAACTATTATTTTGGTGTAACTGTTTAACATTTTGGAATGATGATTGCTTATAAAATTGTATACAGTATTGTATATTATTTTTGTTGTTTATATCTCTTCGTAAAAATAAAATGGATTGATAATCACTACTATCGGATTTTCTGAAGAAGCAGATAGCCTTTTGAGATACAGCGGATAGCTTGCACTTTAATCATAATTAAACTTCATAGCTAGCACCGTCATATTAAACGCAAAGGAAGATATAGCAACCAAGCTATGGTATATGTAAAAGACCCCTTCTGCAAGTTTCGTTTAGAGTGGGCAATTTAGGGTAACTGTAGAGCCGGGTAATATTCGTTAGGGACCTCAAAATTTATTCTTTGACAATGACACTCAAAATTGTGGACGTTAAAATTATATATGTCTACATAGGCTAGAGTTGAAGGGGAAATGATGGGCGTGTATAAAACCAGTTTAAACCATACTTATAACGACAAAACTCGGATCAAGTACAAATTGAATTTAGGTAGTATCACTTTTACTGTTCCTCAGTGATGTCCTTTTATAACTTTATACGATATGCAAGCGGGGCTGTGTCCAATGGACTCATTACCTATTTATCTAAATTCTTTAAAGTAACAGATATAATTTATAGAACAGACAAGGGGTAGTTGCAAATATTTCATGTATATTTTGAACACATGCAGAGAAGATTACTTAGGAACCCTTTGCCAAAAAATAAAACCTTCTTTTCTTCTATGTGCCCGCCTTCAGATGTTATGTTTTGAATTTTAGTTTCACTTTCCATATTCGGTATTTATCCTTAGGTAAGCTCTTTGTGGCAAAAAATACTTTATGCAAGAATTTATTATCCTGGAGTTAGGCTATTTATTTCTTTTTGTGGCGGGTATCCAAACAGACAACGTGCATGTGTTTAACGGCAATGCAGATTTTCTCTTATGAAATAAAATTAAAAAGTTGCCGATCCGGCACATAATAAAGATCGGTTAGAAAGCAAGGTTTTCATTTTAATTTAGATCGAAAATCTTAATTCGAGGGTTGAAAATATAGAGCACAAAAAAAGGAGGTGTTCCTCAGGGAATCCTTTTATCTTATGCACTCTCATTTGAAAGCTTTATTTTTTAAATTTAATCAAAACAGAGAAAACAAATGTTAGTCAACTTGTGAATGGTCTTTCTTCCTTTCTCCCATGCCAAGTTATTCTCGCTAAAAATTCCAGTGGACCTCCTATGGCACCCACTAATAGTAAAAAAAAAAATCATTCAACAAATTAAATTATGACCTGCATGCACTTTGCATACTTCCAAACGAGGCAATTTCATGACAAAATTGTTCTATACTGGGGGGGGGGGGGTCTAGAAATTTTTGGGGCGAAGTTTTAAAAGTTTTTGGGACCTTTTTTTGGCTAAAAAACATAAAATAAGTGTAAAATGCACTTTTAAATGGTTCCTGGCGTGGGGCATGTATATTCTAAAGTTGCTGTAAAGTGTAAGGGCCAGCATTTTTATTTAATGCAAAAATATTTTATTTCTCTCAAATACCTTAGACTGCCTCCTCAAGTCTGGATAGCTTGAAAGTCTAAGGTACGAACCATTTGAATTGAGGAGGCAGTCTAAGGTATTTCAGCAATATTATTTACCAACGAAAAAATGTTTAACCCCAAACGCCCCAGCCCTATTTTAAAATAACATGATAGTTTAAATTGACATAATAGCTGAATAATGATCCACATGTTATTTTAAAATAGGGCTGGGGCGTTTGGGGTTAAACGTTTTTTCGTTGGTAAGTAATATTGCTGCGGATTATTTTTTTCATGAGAGTGTAATAGAGTTTTACTTTCTGTTTGGTTGAATAGTGAAATAGAAGTCACTAGGTTCTTGGTCAATCCTGTGTCGCTTTGAAGGTTTCATGCATGGTTGTCATCCTCAGCCTAATCAACGTGTTACTGTAATTTGAATTTCAAAATGACTGAGTGACGTTTTTTTTTTGACGCACTGGTCAACTCCACCATAGAGAATCACTTGACTTTGACACAATCAGTAAATACCAGCGAAATTATCTTTATAAGTAAAGAATTGTCGCATAAAAATGAAATACACAGGAAATGGCAAAATTCACGAAGTCTGATTAATCATTTTACAAACAAAAAAAAGTCCAAGCAAAGGGGGGTGTACGCCCTTCTACGCCCCCTCTGGATCCGCCACCGGCGTCAATAAGTGAAATTAGGCATTAAACCCGTCAGTTATGCACGCCTTTTTGACGTCATTTACTAGATAGAGGGGGTCGCCTGTTTCCTGCACTATTGCCGTTCATCATCGTCATAATACAGGATAAACTAAAAATAAAGTTTGTTTTGTAAGTACTTAATCATAGTCTCCTTATGACATCAATGCTGATTGTCAATTATGAGGATTTTTATTTGCCGAATAATTTGTACAATAAAGCAATGTAGTTTTGCAACCACTAGCTCAACATTGGAACGGAAGTGACGATGCCCCTAAACGTACGAATGATGTTCACTAAAACCAGAGTTTTTGACGGAAATGCATCGAACTCGAAAGTTGTCTATTGCATGGCAATATATATAGTCCCCTATCGGTTAAACTTGTTCTTTAAACTACATTGAATATAACAAATATCAAGTAAATATCGTCAAGCATAATGCAAAAGTGCGGAAATAATTTAAGTGAATTTTCTGTCCAAGGACCGTAAACAGACAGACAGACAAGTCCCAAAAATACTTGAGACTAGCACTAGTACTCAACTGCTGATATAGATGTCTCTTCATGTACAGACCTAGGGCGTTTTTTACATTTTTTTTATTGGTCTCTTCTGTATATCTCCAGAATATATTCTGTTGAATAGTCCAAAAAAATGAATCAGGACTTCTTCAGGAGATATTATGATGAAGAAGTTACAAAACAACAATTCAATTTGCCGTCGATTATAGCACATTTTTTTATGTTGGATTACATAAACAAAGTTTACGATAATTTATTAGAAAATTTAGTTACGTCAGTTTATTTGACACAACGCTAGTGACTATATCAAACCAAAACTGAATAAAACATGTATAACTAATGGTGGTCCATTCAATAATAAAAAAATCTAATTAAAAAAATCATAAAAAATGTCCTAAAAACAAGATTTATAATTTTTTTTGGTTAAAAAAACCCCCGTCGCCACGTAAATTGTGCAATTTTTTTTAAATGAGATAAATATACAGCAAAAAAATATGTTTTTCTTCTTAGATAATACTGTATGACAGTGACTATAATAATAAAAAACTGAATAAAACATGTATAATTAATTGTGGTCCATTCATTAATAATAAATCACAATTAAAAAAATCATAAAAAAGTTCCTAAAAACAAGATTTAACATTTTTTATGGTTAAAAAAACCAGTCGCCACCTAAATCGTGCATTTTTTTTTTTAAATTAGATAAATATATGTAGCAAAATATGATTTTTTTGTCTACATATAAGAGCAGTTCTCTGTAATCACCAAAATATTTCAGCACGCACTTAAGCGCCAGTCCCACTAGGCCACGATCGCACCACGATCTGAAATAAATAAAGATCGTGGTGAGGTCGCGGTATGAGCGGCATGAAAATGTAAATTTTCGTTGCTTTTACGATGCTACCACGTCCTCATTACGCTTTTACAACGATCCCGCTCCGATTATACCACGTTCTCACCGCGCTTATTCTGCGACCTTACTACGCTTATCAAGATCTGCCTACAACACTGTGCGGGACAAATTTGCCATTCCGGTATCGGCAAATCTGACTTTGTCGGTTTACAAGATATCAAAAAAAAAATTTGCCCAGTGATAGATTATTGAAAAATTAAAAAAATGCCATATGTCCCAACTTGTCACTGTTGTCACTCTTGTCACTGCAGCTGATTAAAAGTACATTTCCCATGGGAAATTTGATAATTCCCATGGGAATATTAGAATTTCCCATGGGACCTTTGAAAGTTCCCATGGGAAAAATTACTTTTCCCATGGGAAGTTTAGAGTTCCCATGGGAACATAAGTAAATTGTTTGTTCCCATGGGAAGTTCTAAATTTCCCAAGGGAAACTTTAAATTTCCCAAGGGAACTTTTCTTCCCAAGGGAACTTTTCTTCCCAAGGGAACTCCGTTTCTTCCCATGGGAAAATACTTTTCCCATGGGAACAATATTTTTTCCCATGGGAACAATATTTTTTCCCTTGGGAACAATAATTTTTCCCTTGGGAACAATATGTTTTCCCATGGGAACAATAATTGTTCACATGGGAAGTGATATAACTAAAAAGAAAACATAAAAAAATCCTCTAATTGCATGAGTGAAGCAATTTCACAAAATGGACTAAGTTATTATGGGTACAAGTATTTCTTTGAATCTTAATTGTAGAAATATATAATTGTGTGTTCTACGATTTTTGTCTAGGCATGCTTAATTGAAAGTAAATCACTATGTGTCAAAAATTTAACTACTATAAATTCAGAAATTATTGCTGTTTTTATTATTGTGAAAATAGTGACAGGGTTATAATCACAATAATATACACTTGCATATTGAAATTTTTTATGAACTAAACAGGATTATTCTAAATTTTGCACACAAAAAAATGATGAAATTGAGAAAAATCGCACTTACAATTGCTAGCAATAATTTCTGAATTTTCAGTATATAGTTTTGCATATATAGCTTTCACACCATTGCACACAGTGTCTTATGTTTATCTATTTGAATGTTTTTGTGTTTTTTTCATGCAGACATTTAAATGTTGATAGGTCTTGCTCATTGTTGACGGCTGTTCAGTCACTGGCTGAAAATACCTTTATCTCTGGTTTTTAGTTGTCTCATTGGCAATCACATACCATATCCTTACTTAATTTCAACACTTCTTAATTTAAGTTATGTACATTTGAGAATATCATTTTCAAAAAGACAAAACATTACAATTGGTATAACAAATAAGGCACTTGTGTTTTAATATTTCATCTTTCACTGAGATAACACCATCAAGTAAAATGTGTGAAACAAAAACAGAAAATTAAACAAACAGCAATAAAATAACTTAAGCAAGTGTCAATAAACCTGCACAAATAACATGAATAATATATCTAAGGTCATAAGCAAGTGACAATAAACATACAACAATAATATATCTAAGGTCATAAGCATAAACATGCATGCAGCAATATTATACATTGTATATCTAAGGTCATAAGCAAAAGACAATCAACATACAGCAATAGTATATCTAAGGTCATAAGCATAAACATGCAGCAATAATATATCTAAGGTCATAAGCAAGTGACAATCAACATACAGCAATAATGTATCTAAGGTCATAAGCATTTAAAAAAAAAACATGCAGCAATAATATATCTAAGGTCATAAGCAAGTGACAATCAACATACAGCAATAATCATGATAATGTATCTAAGGTCAAAAGTATAAACATGCAGCAATAATATATCTAATTTCATAAGCATTAACATACAGCAATAATAAATCTAAGGTCATAAGCATAAACATACAGCATTAATAATATATCTAAGGTCATAAGCAAGAGAAAATAAACAGGTCTTGTATAAGAATATTAACAGTATCCGGGACAAGTTTGCAATTCCGCTGAGTGCAAAAGTTGTCACCTTAATTTTTGGAGTTAAGTCAAAATGAAGTTGATAACTTGATTGGTATTGGTTCTCTGATATTTGTCCTAAATATGTTTGGCTCTAGCACCACTGTTGAAAAAGTAATGCCCCTTTTTTCAACAATTTCCTCAGAGGAAAAAGAGTTTTCCTCAAGGGAAAAAGATTTCCCTTAGGGAATTTGCTGCATAATTATTTCCTTTGAGGAAATTCTTTTTCTTTTGAGGAAATTTGCCGCTTCAAATTTTCCTTTGAGGAAATTTCCTCTAAGGAAATCATTGTTCTTCAAATTTCCTCTAAGGAAATTTCTGAACATCAAATTTCCCTTAAGGAAATGTTTTTCCTCTATAAAAATTTCATATAAACAGTACAAACATTGACAAACAGTATAAATATATTTTCTGCTAGACTGAATTATTGATCATGTTGATACAAAAAATTATATAAAATAAACACTTTTCATGTCAAATTAACTTGTCTTCTGTTTCAGCTGCTGTGTATAATTATTCTACCCCCTACATAACAGTTCAGTGCATAAATAATTCCATTCACAAGACATCTTCCTTCAATTGGTTGAATAAATTTTGGCAACTTGTTCTTCAAACATCTTCTCTGTATATTTGATATGATGGAGAGCCATGTACATAATATTATGTACATGAATGGATAACGCATGTGTTTATTTCGACAACAAACATGACAAAGATACTATTTTTTTTCTTAATTTCTCCATAATCCATCAGTGAATATGTAGGTTGTTACATTTTACACCATTGTGTCCTTGTGCATCTTTGATAGTACTCCATTTTGTTTATAGCAATTTTGTAGAATTTTTTCTATTTCTTTTTCCAGAAAAACACACAATTGAGTTCATTTCACATTAATTAATCCAATTAGCACATTATGTAGAAAAGTATTAACAAATAAGTTTCCTCTTCTGTATAGACTTGCAGGACCTGACGATGATCATAAAAACCAAGATATCTGACCTATAAATACACAAAATAAAAAAAAGAAGTTATAAACATGATAAATGGAGAAAAAAACAGCAATATAAATAGGCTTATTTTATCATGTTTTAATTAAAGTCATAAGAAACCTCAAATTAAAAAAAAATATGTATAATAATTATGTTTTTTATAACTAAATGGATAGTTTTCATTATGCAACTTAAGTACATATACTTTTTTCTGAGGAAAATTCTTTAATTTGTCCACATTTAAAAGAAGTTTACTTATTTTTAATTGCTTGCTTCCAGGAAGCAATTCGCCGATACATATTTTCCATATACATAGTGACCCGAGCGTAACCCTCCTCGTAAAAATCCGGTGTGAAAATAATGATAAAATCGTGCACAGAGGACTAAGTTTATGATGTATACATGCATTGGTTCAAAAGTTGGACAAACTTTATTTTTCATCACTCACTCGTTTCATATGACTTTAACATTTGAGAAACTTTCATTTGATATTCTTACTTGTCATGCTTTATATGAGTTCTCTTATTTCAGTGCTTTGTGTCCAAGATTAAATATTCGTTGTTTAGTGCCTTCCAGTGATATTTAAAGTTTAGCCACTTGCAAAAGTTGTTATAGAATGTTCATATGCTGTGTTATTTGAACCACTGTCCTATATTTAATATGGTCAGGTAAGAGGTTGAGTGCTCACAGACATGATATTTTTTTATTAATTGTTATTGTTTTTGAACATGTTGAACTAAATTGGATTGTTTAAATCTTTTCATGTTGGGATCTTTATTGGCTGACCTATAAAGGAAGTGTTGTCTCATTATTGAAGGCCAGCCCATCATTGGCCTTTAATTTCTTGCATCCACTTCTTTGAACTCTGGTGGATAAGTCACTCATTTACCATACCACATCTTCTTATTTTTATAAGAGTCATCATTCAAAGGCAATTACTTTTATCATGTTTATTACTGTAATTCAGAAATTATCCAGAGGTTTTTAGTAATGCGATTAATGTGACTGGGTGAGTATCGCAAAAATAAGAAATCATATTTTGATAACAGAAACATATATATATATCATGTATATATAATTGATGCAGATTTTTTTGTAATCACAATAAGTTGTCCATTCCCTGAAAAATAATAAATGCAAGCAATAATTTCTGAATTTACAGTATATAGAAGTGGTCTTACCATTTAGGCCTTGTTGTATTCTGTTTATCTTGTTTTGTCGCTCATTTCTATTGAAACTGTATATATTTTTCATTATTTTTCTATATTTCTTGTCCTATAAAACATAAAAAGGGTAAAAACTATTATTAAACATCAGTATTTTCTTTATATACAATAATATTTAATAAGAATGGAATATTTGTGCTATTTCATTTCACAAACTTTTGGTCAGTCATGACTTTCAAAGACTTTCACCCTGGTCAATAGTTTAAAAAACAAACATTCCCATACTTTTTCTTGGTGTTCGTACTAATTTTTCATTGGACAACAAAAACATGATTCAACTATTCTTCTATGATTTGTTTTGCTTGACTACGTTAAACTCTGAAATATTGTTTACAGTATAATCTGTATGTGTCTAACTCATCAAAATTTCAAATTAATATATAAATAACCAATAAGAATGCTATGCATGGCTCAGCTTGATACAAACGTACACTTTAAACCCTGAACAGTTGGAGCAAGTATGGATACAACATTCAATTCAAACTTTTCTACATTGGTTAGAGATATAGGGGGAGGTTGAGATCTCACAAACATGTTTAACCCCGCCGCATTTTGCGCCTGTCCCAAGTCAGGAGCCTCTGGCCTTTGTAAGTCTTGTTTTATTTTAATTTTAGTTTCTTGTGTACACTTTGGAAATTAGTATGGCGTTCATTATCACTTTACTAGTATATATTTGTTTAGGGGCCAGCTGAAGGACGCTTCCGGGTGCGGGAATTTCTCGCTACATTGAAGACCTGTTGGTGACCTTCTGCTGTTGTTTTTTTATTTGGTCGGGTTGTTGTCTCTTTGACAAATTCCCCATTTCCATTCTCAATTTTATGGATACAACTCTGAATTGTAAATTTGGATTGTGATTCAATAGTTGATGCAGCATAGGTTTCTGACATTGAATGAATGTGGTCCAAGTACTTAAAAATTTTAAATTGACAATTAACCTCTAAAATGGTCCAATATTCAAAATCTTAATACATGGTTAGATGCAGCATATCAACATGATCAAAGAACCCAAATAATTCATTATTTGATGAAATCAAATAAAGTTCAATTTTGGACCCTTTAGATCTCAATGTGGACCAATTTGTTAACGGGCCAAAATATCAAAAATCTAAATGAATGGTTAGATTCAGCATATCAAAGAACCCCATATATATCTATTCAATTTTTTTGAAATCAAACAAAGTAAAATATTGGACCCCAATTTGGACCAACTTGAAATTTGGGCCCATACTAAAAATCTAAGTAAATATTCAGATTCAGCATATTAACATGATTAAAGAACACCAAGAATTTAAATATTATTAAAATCAAAATAAGTTTAATTTTGGACCCTTTGAACCTTAAGATAGACCAATTTAAACAGGACCAAAAAACTAGGAATCTAAATACACAGTTAGATTTGGAATATATATATATATCAAAGAACCCCAATAATTCAATTTTCTATAAAATCAAACAAAGTTTAATATTGGCCCCTTTTGGCCCCTAATTCATGTAATTTCTAAACTCTGGACAAAAACTCTGGTCACAAACCCTGTGTTTGAGTTTCATAGATTTCTGTTAACTTATACTAAAAGTAATTATGCGAAAACTAAGTGTCTTCGGACTACAACGACTACATGATAAAATTGAGAATGGGAATGGGGAATGTGTCAAAGACCCCCCTTTTTTGGACTATCAATGCATTTGAATGGGGACATGTAATTACCCCCCCCCCCCTTTTTGTCCTGGGTTAGGAAACCCCTTTTTAAAATGACTGGATCCGCCCCTGAAGGGTCTATCATTAAGTTTGACAACTTCAGACATACTACTTTACCAAAAAAATTGACACATTTCATCCAATTTAATTTCATTCTTCAATGTTCTTTACTTGCTATTTCATCCATAATATTTTAAAGAAAGAAATTTGGAAGGAGTATGATTTTAATTTGCAAGTTATACACTATCCAAACTAGAGACCTAATAGAGTAGATATATACTTGACTAAGGGAGCTACCATTTGATTTTTATGGGGGGGGGGGGGCTAGGATGAAAAAATTTATCCTGCATTTTTTTTTAGCTGTAATCTCTGTCCTGCCTTTTTATTTTTCACTCTGTTGGTTCCTGCCTTTCTTTTTTTAGTTTATCCTGATTTTTTTACCAAAATTGTCGTCCTGACTTTTTTTTTTGCCAGTGTCTCATCCTGCCTTTTTTTTCTTCTCAAAACTCCTGTTCTGCCTATTTTTTTCAAATTTCACCCTAGCCCCCCCCCCCCATAAAAATCAAATGGAAGCTCCCTAATTTAAATCAAACTTGGGGTGACTGGGGACAAAGATTTAAGGGAATAGATGACAGTTTACCTACAATGATCTAGCTTCATGGCAATGGCATACATTACAGACTACATGTACATCATGTACATGGTCATTCTTAATTGTGTTTAAACTTTGGGAGTTCATTTTTTTAATGTTTAAAGCTAACAATTTCAACTACATACATTTATCAAGATTTGATTCTACATTTATATATAATTGTGTATGTCACATGTATGTACATGATGTATTTTAATGTAAAGCATCTGAAAACTCATTAGCCGTTTCATATTTATGTCAGTTCTTCAAAAGGCAAATTTATATGAGCCTATGCCTGAAAACAGATTTCTTATTAAGGAGAAAGCCCCGCCCCCCCCCCCTTTTTGGTGTGAAATATTTTGTTGATTATATAGGGAATCACGGAAGCATGACTGGAGCAAGCATCCCCCTCTGCCCCCCCCCCCCCCAAAGAAAATAATTTAAAAAATGGAAATTTCTGGATCTGCCCATGTCAACCTTTCACTCAGGTCATTGGTGAAGAGTTGTCACACAAAATAAATGATATCAAATGTTCATATGTATATGTTTTAGCTCGTGTAGGTGTAAGGAGGCAACCATTTGATTTGTAGGGCGAACAGGGTGAATATTCTTGCCTTGTACAGTTGTAAAACTTGTGCTATAAATAAAAATTAATACATTTCCATTTAAAAATCCGTCAGCCCAATCTCATCCAGTGAAATAGATTATTATCTGTTTTCGAAATTATATGGAAGTACTTAGTCTTAGTAGTTCAAACGCATTGCAAGGCATTTTTTCTAAGGAGACGTGTAGACTCATTTAATTGGTGGAATGGAACCAATAAATTGATAGGATCCGATATGATCTTCCCAGTACGGAGCACCTATTTTTTTTAGGTAATTATTATTAGTGTCGGTGATCTCACAAGTAAATCAGAGAAAATATTGCATGCAAATTAATGAGCAGAGAAGAGACAATTATCAACTTGTGTATTATTCATTTTCTCGCAGTTATTTACGGTAAATTAACTATATGTATATATATCCCAAAACAGGTGTTCGGTTCTAGTACTATACAATTTAGTAAAACTGCTATATTTTGGGGCCGAAAAGGGGTCTTACTGAACCTACTCCTTTATAAATCTTAAGTAGGAATGCGTGGGTTCCATTTCATGAGACCTACACGGATTTTTTATAAAATAAATTTAAAAATTATAAATACAGTTTTCAATTCTTTCCCGGCATAGATAAAAAAAATATGAAAATAAATAATCTTTTGAAAATAATACGATATGGTTTAATTATTTCACTTCATTATAATGATAAATCCTTTAGATCTGAAATGTTTAATTAAAACGAATTTATCATTTTGATCTACCGATAAACTTTAAATTGAAGTGACATGGTCAGTTAAGTAACCTGATTAGTTGCATGGCTGATTACCATCTTACAGGTGACCCAGTAATTTTCCAGATTCAGATTCAGATTCAATATTTTATTATAGTCTCACCACATACAAACATAAAATGAGATTCACATACATAGATTTAAAACATTAAAACATTTGCATTGCATGTACCAATCTTAAAAAGATTTATGAGAGACTTTTAAGATATACTATATACATATAAACTTATTTTTACACATTTAGAATTAAAAATTCTGACATAATATACATTTTTACTAAATGATAATATTAAAACATTTGTTTCTTTAAAAACTAGTGAAATAAAATACTATTTCTTCTTAATAAAATGTTGTTGCAGGTTTTGGCAACTATAGCAGCAACATTGTCATTACTAAATAAAAATATAAATTTTTCATTATCTGATAAAAGGTTAAAATGTTCATTAAAGTGTAAAGCTTCATGTATCATGATTTGTCTTAGATCCACATATAATGGGCATTTTAAAATGACATGCATTTCATCTTCAACAATAGAGCTACAGTTAAAACATGTCCTCTCGTGGACTTCTTTCTTTTCATATCTTCCAGTTTCTAGTTTTAGTGGAGCTACCCCACATCTAAATTTAGCAAATGAACTTCTGTTCTTTAAAGATATAATATTTTGCAAATAATTTTCAGTACAATAGTTATTTTTAAACAATTTGTAAGTTCTTAATTTACTTCCCTCTGCATATGCAGCAACTCTTGTACACCAGTTTGATTTAAAATTATCAAATACATCCTCCTCAATTTGTTTAATACAATTTTTGTTTAATACATTTGATTCAAAATTACAATATTGCTCATAATTATACAATTTTAACATTTCTATAACTCTAAAACTCCAGTTTTTAATTCTAGTATTACACTTTCGTATAGACCACTTAAAAATTTTAAAATTTATCCTGTGTGGGTCCATTATGGAACACCTAGCCCAATGTCTCAAGACACTTGACCATTGTTTAACGCATGGAGGTTTCCAGCCCATATCACCAGCTATGGCATCATTTGGTGTGTATTTGCCAACACCCATGAAAAATCTCATGGCCCTGTTTTGGACTGCATTTATGCAGGAAAAGTCTCTTGTTCCCCAAATACCTGCGCCATAACTAATAACTGACCATACCATTGTATCATACAGTTTTGAAAAAATTTTGTGCTGGAAACCACCATGCATTTTACTCTTTACAATTAATAATCCTAGTGCTCTACTGGCTGACTTCGCTACTGCCTTAGCCATTAACTGATAATCTAAATATTCAGTAAGTAATAAGCCTAAATATTGATAACTTTTTACACATTCTATACTATTACCACCAATAGAAAAAATACATTTAGTTTGTAAAACAGCTGGATTTCTAAAATGCATGATCTTAGATTTATTTATATTAACTGTCAGCTCATTATTGAGACACCATGTATTAAGCACATTCAACATTTTTTGTAAATCTTCTTCATTCTCTGCCATTAAAATAACATCATCAGCATATAACAATATAGCTAATTTTTCTTCATCTATGTTAATACCAATATTCAAAGCATTAATGTCATCAACCAAATTATTTATATATATATTAAACATTCCATATGACACTAGCGTGTACCCTTGGGGTGTGTATAACTTATTTTTTGGGGAACATCCTGTCCACGTGTAATACTTAGCATATATTGCAACATTTGACATTAAACAAAATTTCTTTGTAACATCGGAGGCAATTTCATGTTCAACCACACAGAAAATTTCACAAAAAAAATATGATAAAATCATAAGAAAAAGAATAAGAAATACTAACAAATAAATTTGGCATTAATAAAACGGGGATTCGTGTATTCAAGAGCTTATTTTCAGTGGCCAACAACAAATGGAAGTTTTTAACGACCTTGACTGGCTATAATATATATATAGCACTTGCACGGTCGTTCCAGTGGACATATTTCATACCAGATTACCTATTCTTTTTACATCAGAGGCCCCTGAGGGGCCTCGGGTGTATTGCCATCGCCTACTTTTCAATTCGCGCAAAGATCAAAGAGATGCATATATATAATTAGTTTTGGAATAATAACCGACATTATAGACCCGCGGACCTATATAGTGCAGAATAAAATTCCGTATCACTTCTTTTAAATTCATGTTTTCAATGGATACTCAGTTTTTTTAATTTTTCTTAATGCAAAATTTATAATATGAAAATGTTTTGTCGTTAGAAATATTTGTATTTTAATCAAACGATCTTCAATATCAAAAAATTGTTGTTGCGGATGAATACCACGAGTGCGCAAGAGGGCAAGAGCGAGTGTGTAGAAAATCGAGAGGAAATCAATTCACACATTTATACACAGAAAGGTAAGTATATTTCAATTATTTGATTTGGAGTAACCTTTTTAAACCGTTTGTAGCATATATTTGTCTATAATATTAACGTAGCAAAACCAGGAAAATTTAATCTGTCATAATATTAAAATAAATTATCAGGTCACGTCCCCCGCAGTCATTTTGAAAATACCAGCAGATTGGGTAGGAGTAACAAGAACCTGCAAGGCCTTTAAAGATAAGGTTACTATTTGTGTATTTTTTATAACAACAATTTGTTTTTATAAAGATCTCAACAATTTTTCGAGTTAAATTTCTTTTCTTCGTAAATAACAAGTAGATTGATCACTTGGACACACACACGGAACTATAATTTTCTTTTTTTTAAGATACTGTTTCGGATTTTCGCTCCTTCTCCGACTTAGTTTATGTGAATATGTCCCCTTGACTGGAAAATACGCGGAATTTGTAATGACTTTGTCTATGTAAGTAATTCTAATATATAATTATTGGTTGAATTTATTGTTTATATAATATTCAGAGAAGACTTTTTCTTCTTCCTATAGAGTTGGACTCTTTTTGAGTGTATATTAAAGACTCTTGCTCGTAAAATCAAGAGTCTTACTTTACACTGAAATGTCAGAATTTGTGTTAATCACATTTACTGAATTACTATAGATATATTGGGAGAAACCTTACAGTTTTGGAGATATAAATATAGATTAACTGTCCTGTCTTTTAAGTCTTCCTTAGCTTGTAGTATTGTATTATTTTGACCATATATGACATGTATCGCCAAAATTATATGATAAACTAGTATCTCAATTGTTTGTAAAACAATTGAAAGGTCTTTCCTGTAAAAGTGATGTTTTCGTAATGTTCTTTGTACGACCTTTCGTTTGATATATGACAAGCATACCTTCTGAAACTTTTCGCTTTTTACACTAAATGACCTCATCCGCCTACATTTTTGAGATCGGAAGTATGATATATGTAACACAGGGTAGATGAGCTTTCATTTGATATGCGACAACGCCATGTTCTAAAAAGTTTGTTTTTTGCACTTAATAACCCGCATCCAACCAATTTTTGGAGGTTGGGAATTTGATATTTCAAATGTACACATCATGACCTTTCATTTGATATACAACAATCCTTTAGTAAAAGAAAAAAATATTTTTTGCACTCAATGACCCCATCCAACCAATTTTTGGGGGACGTCAATTTGAAATTTGAAATGTACGCTTTATGTTCTGTCATTTGATATGCGACAACCTTACCATCTGAGAAATTTGAATATTTGCACTAAATGACCCCACCCTTCCGCCTGGGATGAAAAAGAGGTTTAAAATTTTCATTTTTAAGTAGAGTTTATTGAGACCTTCAATTTGATATATCAGATGACCCCATTTGACAAAGTGCCAAAAATGATGCAATATCAACGATATAAATAGAAGTTATGAAATTTACAAAGTCAATGCAAAACATGAAAATTTTAAAATGATTTTTTGGTGTTTTTTTTTCAACGGAATGTTTTTGGTATTTGGTCAAACATATAACTATGTTAACCTCTTCAATTTCTTAAACATTTTAAGTGGTAAGCTGTTGTTGATTCAGAAATACATGCCGCCGCTCGCAAAATTTAAAACTGCATTATCTCTAAAACGACATAAGATATCTCAAATCTGTTAAATGGTAAATGATCTACAGTTAAAGGACAACATTATAGAAAAAGAATTAGGACAATTTTAAAGTTCACCAAGGTCATAATAAATCATCAAATATATGATGCAATACCAAACTTAAGAACCGGAAGTCGTAGAGACATGGGATTACCACCATTCAACTCAGGCAGGGTTTTAGCTAGGATTTTGAGGGCTTTAGTCACTTTTGCGCGTGACAAAATTCAGGCTTATTTTTTATAATAGCAAGGGGTCTTACCGTCTAGGATGTTTATATAACTAGCTATACATATATGTTTAAGTTCTTCAAGAACTAGTCTAGGATCTTTTAAGACTTTAGGATTGCTAATGTAGGCAGTTATTGTCAATATTGCATGAATTGACTGATGTGATGCTAAGTTATGAAGATAAGATCAGGGATCTGGTAATATGGTTCACAACTTCACTTCAGTTATTTTCAGGGCACATCCCTGATCAACAAAAGTTGTGTGCCTCTATTTTTTAAACTACTGCACAAGTCAAATGAACTTGTAACGACTTTTTCACTTCACAATCATTTATTTTCTTGAAAATACGTTTAAATATCTATTTGGAATCAATTTCTTTAATATTGGATAGAAGGATCTGCATCTATACTTTATGTGACGATTCTAATGACTGTAGACGTTTACTTTCGATTTTTAAACGAAATGAAATGAAAACGGGAAGTGACAATTAAATAATAATTTCAGAATAAAACCGGATTCATCTACGAACTTTCACGCATGCGCAATACATAGAACAGGAAGCACCTGTTTGCAAGTGAAAATATTTACGTTTTGAATAAATTTCATTCTTTTTAATCGAAGTTGTCGAAAGTTTTTGATGAATATTTATGTAAAGTATGACAAAAATACGTTAAAATGACGAAACTACGACAAGCAAACTGCAAATTATGATCGTAAAGGAAATATTGAAAGTAAAATAAAGTTGAAATGTCCGGGAAGATTATCAATTTTGTTCAAATGACGAAAATACGACAGAATTGTGAGAAATGATTAAAATGAATTGCTGACTGACTGATTTAACTTAAATAGATTATTATGATGGTCATTTATGAGGTTTTATAATAATAATTAAGGGATTAGTGACCCATCTGATTGGCGATAGGCGGATTACTTGTCATAACAACTTTCAACACCTGTGGTAAACGTTAATTACCTGAGGGTCATAAACTTGTCAGAAACATAAAGACAGGTAGAATTCAAGAAATTTGATGTGTAAATATGTTTACACTTTCCAAATTTTAGTGACGAAATTGATATGAAATATTTTCGTCATTTCGAAAACCTTTTCGTAAAATACGAAAGTGACGAGCGCTAGCTAAATCACTGACTCAGGATCACTTAACCTTTCAAATATCACAAGGTCAAGGTCATAGTATAATGTGAAGGTCAAGGTGAAATTTCATCATGACCTGACATTGACCTCAAATTGAAGGTCTTGAATTACTGATCATCTTTGCAGTTTATAGTAGATTGATATCTGTTACCTTTCAAAAGATATACACAAAATACTATACTTTTAAGAATCATCCCGTTGTTACTTTTGAACAGACGGTCGGACATTTTTGGGCTTATTATAAAAAATGTAGAGTTCGTCGAGAGGAACAAATTATACGCTGTATGTATGCAGCAAAGTCTTATCGTTTTCCTAATATGTAAGCTTGAAATTGCAGCGTAATTTTTTTTTGCACTCAGTGACCTTTGACCTTGACTGCATATTAAAGGTCACATCAATTAAAGATTATTGGTGAAGGTCCCAAGTCTCTACGACTTCTGGTTCTCGAAATACAATTTTTCTAAAATTGTGTTCAATTTTTCAAGAGGAATAACTCCTTATAAGGGTTAATAACAAACTGATTGTACATGTTCATTAACATTGCCATCTGTTCCGGTACATGTTGCCGTTTTCAAATCGATTCTATCTCTTATACTTTTTGAGAAAAATGCAAACGAAAGAAATTAATTCAAGGGGAAATAACTCTCATAGGGAACGATGAAATCCTATTCAGCCTCACATGGTAAGACATCATGATAAGATCTACATTTTGTCTAATCAAGGTCATGATATCTTCAAAACCAACGAGGGGGGGCCATGTTGAAAAAAATCAATAAAAGGGAGATAACTCCTAAAGATGATGATGAAATCCTTAACAGGGTTATTTGGTAATACATCTTGGTGAGGTCTAGCGATGGTCCATATTTGGTCTTGATAACTTCAACAGAGACAAGAGGCGGGCATGTCAAAAAAATGTTGGAAGAAAAAAAAAAAAAAAAAAAAAAAAAGAAAAAGAAAAAAAAACATTAGAAAAACAATAAGGTCTTTCCCATGTAGGGGAAAGACCTTAATTAGAGAATGATAAGCACAAGTATGTCATCAAATAATTTGATGACATACTTGTGCTTATCATTCTCTACAGCATTATTTAATTTAAATGTGTAACCATATCCATGTCAAATTTTAGTAATTTATATTAGACATTTGTTCACACATACATGCATAGCATATGTGCATATGAGAACTTGAATTGAGCAAATATGATTAGTTATATCTATGAGAAATACAATCAGTTAACTTTATCTATGAGGGAAGCAAGTTAACTCGTACCAATGGAAACTCGTACCAAAAAAGTTAACTCGTACCAACGAAAAGTCGTACCACTGGGAAGTCGTACCATTAAAAATATTTTCAAAAATACGAATGTTTTATGGTGTTTTTTTCTTTGTAAACTTAATGAAAAGTTGAATTACTGGAATTTTATACTGGATTTTAATGACAACTTAGACAAAAATACGTTATTTTCTTAATTACCCTGCTAATTAATATTACATGTACATTGTATATTCCTTTGTAAGCCTATAACTGGCCATTCACAATACCATTATTCACAATACAGATGGACAGTCAAACTCGTAACTCATAAATAGAAATAAACTTAAAATATTATGCTGCCAACACTACCATTACGTCTACTGGCTATTCACAATACCATTAGAACCATAATTAACAAAAAATTTACCGGATAGAGAGTCAAACTCATAAAATGAAATAAACGCCATGGCTAATAAATAAAAAGCCAAGCAGGCAAGTACAAAAATGTAATAGCACACAAGACCGTGACAACATAGCGAACGAAAGACTAAGCTGAGGATGATTTTAGGAACCATTTCATATATAAATAAGTTGGTACGAGTTTGCATTGGTACAAGTTTTTTTTTTAGTGGTACAAGTTAACGTTGGTACAAGTTAACAATGGTACGGGTTAACTATAATTCATCTATGAGCACCCATGAGATCTTAAATTGAGCAAATATGATCAGTTATATGTTGAGTAAAAGTTTAGCTACATGTAGATCTACTCAATTGAGTTAGATATATATCAATATTGAGACTAATCTAAATGGTTATTTGAGCACACATGAGCCTATTTATACTATTGAGAGCAATATTGGGATACTGCATGAGCAAACTAAGCAAATCTTTATTGAGACAAACCTATGAGCGCTATATTTTTAAATTTGTTCTTGACAATTTTTTGTTTATTTTTTAAAAAAAATATAGGGACAACAGAGTTGGTGTACATGTATGTGGGTTCGATTCCCACCCTAGGCATTCATTTATATTGGCTGGTGCAAAGCGGGCAGTTTAGCTTAGTGGCCCCACACTGACTCTGTTGTTCATATGTTACTTAAAAAAATTAGGCGGCATCGTTCAGGTCTTGCCATCTTTATTTTTCTATTCGAAAATCAGACACAACAAAACCATTGAATAATTGTGAAAATTATACCACAGATAACTGTGGTAAAACTTTAATTGTTTTTGGCATAATTAAACTTGGCTGCCATCCAAGATCTAAAACGTTATTATATTGATGAATTATATATATCAGATTTGGATTCTTTTGGTTACAAAACATTTTGGATGGTACATGTAGGTAGCGGCCAAATCTTTATTCCTAAAGGCTTAAAGCTTTCAGGTCTGAAAATTGCCCAAAATCATCACATTTTGACAAATTTGGAACATAAAATGTACTTTTATGAAAAGAACTGATTTATTGAGTGTTAAGACTTTTTAAAATAGACCCAAATTACGAACCAAATTGAGAACTTTTTGGAGTTTTATAGTTTAGGCTATTTTGGGCAATAAGTGAAACTTGTCCTTTGAATCAGTGGTTTCACAATAACCATTATATACTAAGCATCTGTTAAAAGATAGCTCTTTCACAGTACATTGTTAAACTTAAAGATAAATATATACCGACAATGACCAATATTAATGATGAAATGAGATTATACATGTATATATACTGTTTTATATTGTTACATGTACATACATTAATGAAAATTAAAACCAAACTGTTGTCATTATTCATAAAAAAAGAAAAGGGAGGTATGATTGGTATAAATCAGACACCAGCTCTAGACAAAATGATGAAAAAGAAATAAAGCTTATAACCATACAACATTTTTACAATCAGAAAAAAAACTATACTTAAATCAGTTAGAAATAGCCATGAAATGTCAAATGTTAAACAATATATACAAGAAAACTAATGGCCACATCAATGTACAATCGGGAAATCAAGATATACACCAAAAAATTACAAGGCCTGTTTTACAGGTTTCTTACAAAGGACCGACACATTCATATGGTAGTTGTGTTCTATATGTATAGTGCAAAATGTTCTCATTGCTAAACCAGTGGTATCCAAAGTATTAAATCCAGAACAAAGTAAAAAAAACCTACCAGTTGAAAAACTATCCAAATGTTGTGATATTCAATTAACAAAAATACCATCATTAACAAATGGCTATCTACATATAATACATTGTAATATTTACAATGAACCATTTAATAATTAAAAACCAATTGTTCAAAGAACAATTGAAGGTCTTTCCACAAGTGAAGATCTATTTTATTATCAAAATATTAAAAATCAATCTAAAATGTCAGTTCCTATGGCTTTATAATATATAAATATGAATTTAAAGCAAAGGTCAAAATCTAGAACGTGCAAATTACCTATGACCTTGACCTCAATTTCAAGGTCATAAACCAAGGATGTATGGTTAATGAGTTATATGACTTTACGCATTATTCTAAATATAAGATGGGCAAAAACTCCTATTTATTGTTTACGCACCCTTTACGCACCCTTTCAACAAAAATTTATAAGTAACGGCATGTCGCAACTGACAATTTAGTGAAAATAAGATGTAGATATGTTATAAGGTTTTGAAAATAAGTAAAAATAAGCCAAAATAAAAAATTTAGAATATGACCTTGACCTTGACCTAATTTTCATTTTTTTTGGACCAAAGATCTCAAATTAAAAGACCCTAGGTCTCTATCACTTATGGTTTACCAGTTAGAAATGCAAATCACTTATATCAAATACATAAGGGGAATAACTCTCATATGGAGTATCAGGATAGCTTCGGTTAAAACTAAACTCCGAATCCTGAAGATGTAACGAGCAATTTGGTAAAATAAATTTGTCGTAATCTTTTACGGTTGCGAAGGAGTAGTGGCCACAAGAAAAACAGTGTTTGGGGAGATAACTCTTACTGCGCGGTTGTCAGTTTTAAAGCGTATAAACTATCCGATATCATATTCCAAATATCTAAGCGACATCTTTTGAAACAACAAAATTACGCAAGAAAAAAAATTAGGCGGAAGAAAAAAAGAAATAATAATCAGAACAAAATCAATAGGTCTTTCCACGGAAAGGTGGAAAGACCTAATTAGAAAACAGAACCTACAATGTACATGTATAGCTGCTAATTTAAAAAAAAATATAATGGATAAATGATTGACTGTGTTACAATAAAACCAAGATACAAATGTAACTCAGTGAAGCTATTTATGAACATTTAAAGAGTTGTGTTGACTGCAACAAAAATCTAGAATAAGGGATAGTAATCTTGCTGTGTTAACATCTATTTAATTAGCAATTGATCCAAAAGCTAAATGTTTCAGAAAAAAGACCTGGATACTACATGTACAAACATTGTTAATTAATGCCATTTGAAGAGCAGGATCTGCTTACCCATCCGGAGCACTGAGATCACCTGTTTTGGTGGGGTTCGTGTTGCTCAGTCTTTAGTTTTCTATGTTGTTTCTAGTGTACTTTTATTTGTATGCATGTCTTTTTCAGTTTTAGTCATGGAATTGTAAGTTTATTTTCCATTTATGAGTTTGCTGTTCATCTGGTATCTTTAGCCCCAAAGTTTCCCCTGGGTCAATTATTTTTTTCGCCACCTCTTTCGCCAAAACAATATATTTTTCCCCACTTTATTTTTTAATTAGCGACAATATTACAATTTATCTGTTTTGATATGATTGTCTTGAACCTCTTTTTCATAGTTCAGTGAGTGACTATATAGCTACTTGAAGAATTGTTTGCTATGTTGATTCTCTATTATAAGTTATACGCTAACGATTTTTGTATGTGTGCAACTATATGGTCATAATGCCAATCTAACAGTTCTCATTTGACCAAGTAATCATTGATAATTCACAAAGTTAAGTTTCCTAGTTCAAGTCAGTATCTCAGATATGATAGCATATTATATTTAATATTTGTACTATATTGTATGGTGAACATATCTGTCTGGTAGGTACATGTATAATATAAACACCTGTCATTTATCAATAATTCAACACAACTTGAGGTCCTCTGATGTTCAGTACTTCAGTACTTTGATTATATATGACCATTATTGTTCAATCTGATACACGTACCTATAATGTACAGTATTTTGAACAGCTTCAAATATATGGGGTCCGTAGTAATACCGCAAAGGATCTCCTTAGTGCACTAAGAACAAAAATGTGCACTAAGGACCTGATGGAATGATACAACTGTTACAAAGGACATGGCATATAAAAATAGACTTTTTAAAAATTCATAATTTTAAATTTTACGATTATACCTTTTTTTAATTAGAAAGTTATCGAATGTGTATTCGACACGTGCCTAAAAAAATTGATTGTCACCTTTTTAGTGTAATAGGTAGAAATTCACGTTCGCTCAACCTTGACCCGTCCATAATCTGCTAGTATACTGTTTAAACATGTATATGTTCCGGACCATATGAGTATTTGGACCATACGCGTATGGTCATGACCATATGCGTATACTCATATGGTCCGACCATACGCGCATGGTCCGACCGTACGCGTATGGTCGGACCATATGAGTATATACTTGTTTGGTTATAAACGGGCCGGACCATATGAGTATTTGGACCATATAGGTATATTTTTCAAAAATATGCGTGGGAAAACTGCAAAAAATAACAATGATTGCTACATGCAATTGTATTATTTACAATTCAAATAACATTAAATATTGGTGGCAAAGCTAGTTTTCTCGCATTATTATGCGTAGGGTGACACTAACGTCAACATGGTATAGCTTTTCTTGGTCCCGGGTCATTCCGATGTGTCTACGGTGAAAACCCTCTAGATTTCCAATATCGCTCCAATATCGTAAAATGACTGAAGTACATCATATCACTAGACAACAGGTTTAAATAATAAACTAGTGTCCTCGCCGGTGACGTCATTCATTTTTTTAAATACAAAACACGTATAAGTATAAAAAATTATGAATATTGCACTGCTAATGCTAGTTATATTAGGTTTCAAAAGTAAGCAATTTATTAGACTCTCCATCCTGTTGACTTTTACGTCAGTTTATAGTAAAACAGCTCATTAAAATATTTTTGGAAGTTAACTTCCCAGGTCGACATTTTCCCATTCACTCGTGATAACATATCGGTAATGAAAAAAAATGTGTTAACTATAATTTTGACTAGTGATGCAATTTACTGTGTGAAACTGCTTATTTTATTTTTTATTCTTGTTATTACTAATTTTAATGAAAAAATGACCTTTGGTAGTGTCTTTTTAATGACGTAACAACTAACACGATTATATAAAGAGGTAAGCATTTATGTACATGTTAATGACCATACGCGTATGGTCCAAATACTCATATGGTCCGGAACATATATATGGTATTTTAAATTGTTCTCTATTTTTTTTCCATTTGTTTGTTTCTGCCGTATTTATTCTGTCTGTTATAATTTTTACTTCTAAAGTAATAAAGTATTTTCAACTCTTTTCAGTTTGGGAATTTTTAATCCTTTTAATTTTAAAAAGACAAATAATTGTGAACACTTCACGGAAAAGTGAGCGGGATTTATATTTGGTTGCTTAACGCCCAGTTGCCAATACTTCATTCATTTTTCTGATGTCAGGGACCATGCCTCACAGCAAGGTTTTATAAGGATAGAACATATATAGAGGCAAATGCAAATAGATTCTATTGACTATATCTTTGCTGCTTTGGTCTCTGCATGTATAATGATTCATTATGTTTTATGGGATACTTAACTTCTGTTCTACAAATTTTATATTAAAATATATTCTGATTTTTCATTTTTAATGAGATTTTAGTTTCTGTTGATTAGAGGCAGTACAAAAAACATGTTTTAATCATAATTAAGGTGAACCCAGCCCCCCCCCCCCCCCCTTGTCAACGTGACACCCAACCACACCGCTTGAAAATCTTAAAATATTTTTTAATGTTATCTTTACTATATATTGAATAGGGTGACACGTTGTCGCTACATAATAACCAGATAAAATGGATCTTGTTTATACAAAAAATATTTCAAGATTGTGGTTTCTCAAACATATGGGAGTCACAAATTTTTTTTAATAAAGAATGGTTAAAAACTGTCATAAAGCAGAGATTGCTAGATCAATATATTCAGAACTGGAATTCCCTCATTCAAAATTCGTCAAAAGGTATAAACTACAAAAATTTTAAGAAAAACTTGAAATTGAAGAATATTTTAATATTTTGGACTTCAAAGACGCTATTGTTTTTTGTCGGTTTCAAACGACTTATACTAAGTTGCCGATTGAAACAGGAAGATGGCAAAACGTAATCAGAGAAAATCGCTTTTGCAGTCTATGTAACAATCGACAAATAGGTGACGAATATCATTTTATATTTGAATGCAAATTTTTCAATCAAAAACGAAAAGAGTTTTTAACTGCATATTTTACAAAACGGCAAAATACAGTTAAATTCTCTGAAGTTATGTCAAGTACAAGAAAACCAGTTCTGAAGAAGCTTTGTTTTTTTTTATAGAAAATATAAATACTTGTGTTTGTCGGCCCGTGCTTGTACTCCTGGCTTGTAACTTTTGTAACATCTCTCGCTTGTTTTGTACATATTGTAAATATTTATTGTTGTATTTGTTATCTCTGTACCGATGTAATGCATTTGCTTTATGAGAATAAAGATATATATAGTAACTTCTTTAAATATACACAAGTCATAATTACATTGGCCAGAGGGTAACTTGATAATTAGAGGATCAAAGGATTTAATTAAGACAATCCAAGACTGCTACCTCTATATTTTATTATACATATCTTTATTAGCCTCATTTAGGGTGATACAGCAATTGCAAAACGGGTAGATACGATCTGTAATCAAATAATTAAACTAATCAAAAGTTTATTTAGAGTAACCATATGCCGGATGAACAAAAAGTTTGCCATTTATTGAAAAACATATGGTTTTATATAACAAGAAAACTTCTCTAGTATTCTTAACATTTATCACGTATCCCCTCCCCCAAACCTCCGCTTCAAGCTCTAGATTCGCGCCTACACATTGTGAATTATATTTCTTACATCACGATGCTTATTACATTATAAAATAAAATGGTATTCATCTTCAATTGTTGAAATAAAGATGAATTGTTAAAAAAAAGCATTGACATCAGTTTTAAAGTTATTGTTCATAGGAGACAGTTATGATTTATAGTCTCTTTTTAAAACGTAATATAATTTTACCTCTTGGAGTTTTTCTATATAATTACTTCTGTAATCGGATTTTGAAGAACCCAACGGACACCACATACTCTCATGCATATGTCACTCATTCAAGGTATAATGATAATATATGTAAACTCTTGTGTTGTTAACAAGGAAACGAAATCTCAAAAGCATTTTTGTCTCAATTTGTATCTCAAAATAGGGTTCTTTAATTTAAAAAAAAGCTTGCATAGCAATTTCCTTAAAAACAAAATATAACAAAGGCAAAGTTTTAAAACACAAAATTCATTTTTTTTTTATTTTTCTTTCATAAACTTGAAATTTTACCACGCTAAAACCGTTAGGTTTATTCAACAACAACCATAAATTAATCAATAAGTAACGATAAAAAGACAATTGTGTATTGGATTAGGTTGATTGAACATGATGATTAGTGAATTTGCAATAAGCCGTTGGTCACGTGCCGAGTGGCACGCGTTGATTAAAAAGTCATTTAACTTCAAAATTACAATATCTATTGATACCTAACTTTACAGATATGAGGTATTTAATCATATCCTCCTATATATCCATATTCTCTGTGATCTTAAAACATCGTTTTAGTGTCCTCAGAGACATATATACACATGTGTATATATGTCTCTGGTGTCCTTAATGCAAAAACTTTCTTCTTAGTCAGCGCCATTAAGAATTCCTTTGCGGTATTTCTACACACCGAAATATATGGCCTTATTGGTAAAATACCCACTGAAAATACCACAGTACTTAGTGTCACTAATAGTCAAATTATTGTGCCGTGAAAACTGGAAATGAAGTTTAGCGGGACATAGGAAATTACAAAAATATTAGAATTGTTTACTTACATAGTGTAAGCGGGATGCGGGAATCTAAAAAAAATAAATAGTAACTATAAAGCGAGATCCGTGAACAGAACCCCCAATGAGACCCCATTAGTTGTGGCTTATTTTTGGTCTTTTTAGCTAGTTTCCTTCCCCTACATTACTTGTAATAAAATTGAGAAAGGAAATGGTGAATATGTCAAAGCGACAACCACCCGATCATAGAGCAAACAACAGCCGAAGGCAACCAATGGGTCTTCAATGTAGCGAGAATTCCCGCACCCGTAGGTGTCCTTCAGCTGGCCCCTAAAATATGAATAATAGTACAGTGATAATGGACGTCATACTAAACTCCGAATTATACACAAGAAACTAAAATTTAAAATCATACAAGACTAACAAAGGCCAGAGGCTCCTGACTTGGGACAGGCGCAAAATTGCGGCGGGGTTAAACATGTTTATGAGATCTCAACCCTCCCCCTATACCTCTAGCCAATGTAGAAAAGTAAAAGAATAACAATACGCACATTAAAATTCAGTTCAAGAGAAGTCCGAGTCTGATGTCAAAAGATGTAACAAAAGAAAATAAATAAAATGACAATAATACATAAATAACAACAGACTACTAGCAGTTAACTGACGTGCCAGCTCCAGACCTCAATTAAACTGATTGAAAGATTATGTCTTCATCATATGAATATCAGGTACAATCCCTCCCGTTAGGGGTTTAGTATCATACTATCATAAAATATATGAGAAGAACATAACCCGTGTCATGCCAACAACTGTTTTTTTTAGAAATAAATGTGTTTAGTTCCGATGCAAAGACCCTATCAGAGAATCAATGTTAAAGCCAAAATATGCAATCTTTAATGACCTGACAACAGTATCGTAACTATATCCCCTTTTAATAAGTCTATTTAAAGGTTTTGTTAGTTTCTGAGGAGAATACTGACATTTTTGTGCTTTATAAAGAATATTTCCATAAAATTTTGGATGTGAAATACCTGAACGTATAAGATGTCTGCATGTTGAGTTATATTTACGAATTATTTCCTTATACCGGTGATAAAATTTAGTAAATGTTTTGACCAGTTTGTGATATCGAAAACCCTGGTGTAATAATTTTTCAGTAATACATAAATTTCTCTCGCTAAAATCTAATACATTGTTACATACACGAGCGAATCGTACAAGTTGAGATATATAAACACCATAAGATGGTGACAAGGGAACGTCACCATCTAAAAATGGATAATTAACAATAGGAAATGAAAAATCATCTCTTTTATCATAAATTTTTGTATTAAGCTTCCCGTTTATGATATAGATATCAAGATCGAGGAAAGGGCAGTGGTCATTGTTATCATTAGCTTTATTTAAAGTAAGTTCTACAGGATAAATTTCTTTAGTATACATACTGAAGTCGTCATTATTTAGAGCCAATATATCATCCAAATATCTAAAAGTATTGTTAAATTTTTGTATCAAATGTTGTTTTGATGGGTCTTTGCTAATTTTAGTCATAAATTGTAACTCATAACAATACAAAAACAGGTCCGCAATAAGTGGTGCACAGTTAGTCCCCATTGGAATTCCAATAACTTGACGATATACGGAATCTCCAAAGCGAACAAAAATGTTATCAAGTAAAAATTCAAGTGCATAAATAGTATCAAAGCCTGTCCAATTGACATAGTTCTTTTGTTTATTGCTACTAAAAAATGATCTAAAAGAGTTTGAACATATGTACTCGCATTCCGACTTTTTAAATGCCCAGTTAATTAGGGATGTGAATTTTTTCTTAATAAGAATATGAGGCAAAGTGGTATATAGGGTAGAAAAATCAAAACTTTGAACAGATTCAAAATCACCAATATATGCATGCAATTTATCAAGTACTTCCAACGAGTTTTTGACACTCCAAAAGTAATTAATTCCACTATTTTCAAAGGCCTTATTTGAACAATTTATTATCAGGTTTTTTATTGTACCAAGTGTACTAGTAAGTAAAACAGACAATTTAGTAGTTGAACAATGGCTGGAAGATGAAATAAATCTATATTTGTAAGGTTTTTTGTGCAGCTTCGGAAGCCCGTACATAGTTGGGACTTTCATTGTGTTTGGTTCTGCTTGTAAAGAAGTAGCTAAAAGTTTATGTTTGTTACAGATGTCGTTTTCTGAAAATGAAGTCAGTTGGAATGTTGGTGAATTCGTGATTTCCTTTTGCAGAACCTCTATATAAAATTTACGTCAAACAATAATGATATTATTAGCAGCTTTATCAGCCGGGACAAAAACAAATTCCTTGGCTAGTTCTGTTAGTTTATTTTTGATACGCGAAATAGGGTTTTTATAGTTTTTGTTGAGGGTAAAATGTTCTTTAAAATGTTGTATTCGAATATCAACTATCTTCATTACTGAATTAAAAAAAGAGTCCAAAGATTTTTTGTCAGCTTTTTCCCGTTTTACCCATTTCAAACAGTAGGCGCGGAGTGAGTCGTTGATGATATTACGACACTCATTCCAGTTAATAGTTGACGGGGGACGATATTTAGGTCCTTTACTGAGGAATGATTTTAACTCTCGGTCGCGAACGATGTTAAGGTCTCCTGTTATAACATGGGAAATTGGTCCATAGGTGTATTCTGAATTACTGCAATTACACGACATAGGTGTATTTTCAGTGATATTTACATCTTTACACAATTGGCTATAATTAAACACATATTTTCGGGTAGATTTCTTGTAAATATAACAAATGAGAGGGAGTTCAGTATTATCAAAATATCCAGGAATTTGGTCTTTAACAGAATGGTCGTTAAAAATACCGGCAATATTTACAAAATCAAAACCTTTATTGACATACTTTATTTTAATAAAATGTTTTTTATGATCTTCAGGGCGATCAATTTTTGGAAACAGTTTAGAATAACAATATGCCATTATAATTTGGACAATTTCATACTTAGGACTGTAATATGAAATTGTGTTGCAATCCTCTAAAATTTTATTTAATTTATTTATAGGTAAAGAACAAAGCTTGGTTAACAGATAATGTCTGCCGTTGTTTTTTGAAATGGAAATTAGGTCCGAAATATTTGTATGGTTGGTCCGAAATTTTCTTTGATTGCGATTTTTTCTGCGTCCATGAGAACGATTTTTACGAACAGTTTTAGAAACTATATCCAAAATGTTAACATAATCGGTTCTTGATATATTGCCAATTCCCATGATATTATCATTAAGACCGAGAGGGTAGACTGTCTGTAATTTTTTAATCCAATTTAATTCATTTATTTTTCGTGATCGTACAAACTTGGAATGAGATTCACCAGGCTGCTTATTTACTACTTCTAAAGGTTGAACTGTTAAATATTTAATAGGATGACTGTGCTTCTTAAGATGTTGATAAATGATACTTTTGAATTTATTGGGTCTTTTAAAACGATACAGGTGTTCTTGCGTGCGTTTAGATAAATATCGCCCAGTTTCACCTACGTACTGAATACCGCATCCCGGTTTGTTTCATGTGAGTAAATAAATAATACTGTTTGTTTTTCAAGTAATATCAGTTTCAAAATTTAGAGAAAATGTGCGACCATTAAATGTGGACCTTACTGTATTGTTGGTGGAAAGACGGGGACACGTAAGTCATTTTTTGGCATGACACTTATCGATAGAAGGGTAACCACGATTTTTATTGTTAAAAACGTTAGCTATGGTGGTATTTTTAGATAAGCGATTCTGAAGATTGAGACGTGTAGATACCCTTTGAACGAGTTTAGTATTTAATATTTTTCCATTTCTAAGCTTCATATTTGTTTTTTGGTATGTAGATTTATTACAAAGGAGCAAAGACTGGCGTCCAGAATATGAACCATCACACAGTAGATTAAATTGTGTAAAAATGATAAAACTGTTCGGCTCAAGACGTCAAATGCTTATTGTCATAAGTTACCCGACAAATTTAACAAAAGATAGGGTATATCAAGGTAGCGACTGACGTCTGACTAAATAGATGAATGGGGCTGAATATTAAAATACTACTTTTTGATAGATATTCCTAAAGTAATGAACATAGAGAAGTTCTCGCTCGGACACACACTCCATAATCTAGTATAATATAAGAGCATAAACCTTAAGCACGGGGAGGCACTCTACTGTCTCCACACGGCACTAAAGACAAACTCTGTAAAAAATAAAATTGAGAAAGGAAATGGTGAATATGTCAAAGCGACAACCACCCGATCATAGAGCAAACAACAGCCGAAGGCAACCAATGGGTCTTCAATGTAGCGAGAATTCCCGCACCCGTAGGTGTCCTTCAGCTGGCCCCTAAAATATGAATAATAGTACAGTGATAATGGACGTCATACTAAAGTTGATCGTTTTTGTAAAGCAGCACTCGAGGTCTGACAGTATATTACCAAGAAATGCACAAAATATTGAAAAAGAAGGTTTAGAAAATTTAAATAATGGTATGCACACACACTCCCCTGTCAGCACAGACAATTATATTTTTGTAAACGCGCCAAACTCATTTCTTCCACAGTGAGACAAGCTTTACAATGTTGATGGTGGTGAAAATCTAGTCCAAATAATTATGACGTCTTGCAAGGCTATTTTATTTCTGGAACGCTTTCCTCTGACGAAGCCGAAATGTGAAACCAAATCAACAAGAAGTCTAACATTTATAATAGAACTGAATATAAAATCGAAATGTAAATGGGGAATGTATCAAAAGACCAAAGAGCAGATAGCAACCAATGGGTCTTCAATGCAACGAGAAAATCCCACAACCCGAGGAGGGGTTCCTAACCAAAGACAAATGGGGGGGGGGGGTCCAGCTACATGTCCCCATTCAATACAATACAATACAATATGCTTTATTTGAAAAACACTCTGTCACATTGACATGTGAAACAAGAGGTAAATTACAAAATACAATCACATACAATTAAAAAAAAAATAAAACAACTTAGAAATAAAATATATGGAAAATTACTTTATATTATAATATTTTAACATTATAATATTTTAGTTAACTTTGAATTGAATATAGACACATTTTTAAATAATAAGTTAATATTTGCATGATTTGTCAATGACAGTTAGTCCTTTCATTTTTGCTTAATTCTGATATTTCACATAGTACTCTGGAATATGCTGATTTCTGATATTTTTTAACTAATAAAGAATTGCATTCAAATAAATAATGGAATTCATTGCCAATTGCAGTTAAACACAGATTGCATTCATGTCCTTTCTTCTTTTGGAATGACTTATACCATCTTCCCAGCTCTACTGGGATTGTACATTGCAGCATCTTAATTTTGAAATATATTTACGTTCGAATGGTGTTAATTTTAAAATTCAAATGTATTGATCGTCCAATAAAGAACAATGTAGAAAGGGGGGTTCCAACATGTCCAACCCTCAGACCCTCCTGGGTCCCTGCCTGTGAGGCATGCTTTAGCTTGCCATTAAACAAAAATGTATACTAGTTGAGTGATAATGGACGGCATATTAAACTCTTTGATATTAAAAAAGAAACTAAAATAAAAATCATACAAAGGTCACAAAGGCCATAACTTCTGGCTCCTGACGTGGGAAAAGTGCAAAATGCAGTGGGGATGAAAGCCTTTACTGTAAATTCCTGAAATTACAATTATATAAATCATCTCACATCTTTGCGCATTTCTTGAAATTGGTCATATTAATAAATGCATGCAATATTTTCAGAAAATTTCAATATATATATAGGCTTTTTAAAAAAAGTCAATCTTGTGCATGATTTATCAATGATTATACTTGCACAATTAACGCATGTTGTTCTCAAAACTAAGAGGTGTCTATGCTATTTATGACAATTTTCATGGTTCAGTGGTTATAGTTAAGTTTTTGTGTTTTGGTCTGTTTTTCTCATACTTTATGCAATAGGTCTACTATATTTGTTGTATGAAATGATTGTAAGGTGTAGATGTCTAGTGGGATGATGTCATCTGACCTTGACCTCATTTTCATGGTTCAGTGGTCAAAATTAAGTTTTTGAGTTTTGGTCTTTATCTATTAAATACTATAAGCCATAGGTCAACTGTATTTGGTGTCTAGAAATATTTTTTGATCTATATGTCAGTGGCACAGGTTTTATTTGACCTTGATCTCATTTTCACGGTTCATTGATCAGTGTTTTTGTGATTTGGTCTATTTTTCTTAAACTATAAGTAATAGGTCAACTATAATTGTTGCATTGAAGCCTTGTTAGCTGTATATGTCTGTCTGGCATGGTTCATCTGACATTGACCTCATTCTCATGGTTCATTAGTCTTTATTTATTTATCTTGGTTAATGTTAAGTTTATGTGACAGTTGTGATAAAGCTTTATACTTAGGACTATCAACATATTATCAATGATTAGTAAAAGAAGGCGAGACATTTCAGCGTGTGCACTCTTCTTATTAAACACACATTAATATACATCATGTACATTAAACAGCAAAAAAAAATATTGATGCAAGATACCATTCAATAATAACTTTTACTCTTTTATGTATAGGACAAGAACTATAGAAGATACAGAGAAATTATAAACAGCAGAAATGATAGGCAATTTAAAATTTGCAGAAGCAAACTAAACCTAAATGGTAAGGCCACTTTTATTTATTTTTTAAAGTTGTTAAACTTGAAAGATGATAATCATGATTACTATAAAAATTAAAAGATGTGGTATATTAAATATGAAAACTATCATGGCTTTAAGAAAGCAATCGTAGGCCTGTGACGACCTTCAATAATGAGAAAATCCATACCCTATAGTCAAAGAAGGCAGCTATAAAAGACCCAAAGATGAAAAATTGAAACAAACCAACATGTCCAAACTGTAAAACTAATTGCCTAGTTTATTACAAAATAAATTACAAAAAATAAATATAACCGGTATGAAACAACAACAACAACAACCACTAAATTTTAGTGTCAGACTAAACTTACAAAAACTACAGGCTCTGAACTTTGGACAGGCACAATAGGAATATGGCAACCTATGATGTAAATTTCCTGCAAACACAGACTGGACTAATGCAGATCAACTAATTTTTTGCGACTACTTTATTTTGCGTTTTATACTTTCTAGTCTTACATCACAGCTAATTATTTTTCGCAAGGTTCAAGTTTACTTAATGAATTTTAATAAAGAAAGATACATATGAAAAACATTTATTGCTGTTTCTCTCTCCATTTATAACATTTTATTTGTTTATTTTGTGTATTTATAGGTGATCAGACATCTTGGTTTTCATGATCAATAGGTCATTACTGAAGAGGAAACTTAAAGTTGAAATTTATTTACAAAGTGCATAATTGGATTAATTTGAACTGGAATGTGTGCTTTCCTGCAAAAAAGAAACAGGAAATTTCATCATTATCACATGATAATGCCAATAAACAAAATGGAGTTCTATCATAGATACACAAAAACACTATTGCATAAAAGCAACAACATACCGGTATTATATATATTATTCGAAAGAAAGGAGAATGCAGAACAAAGGAACACCAGTTTTATCCACTCATTTATATCGCTCCCTCATATCAAATATACGGAAGAAGATCATTGAAGAACAATTTGCAAAAATGTTTTCTCTTTATAGAATTGAAGGAAAATGTTATAAAGTGAATGGAATAATGTATTCACTGAATTCTTACGTAGTGGATTGAAAACTGTACACAAGCTGAAACAGAAGAAAATTTTAATTTAAAATAACACGAAAAGTGTATATTTTATTATTTAATCTGCAAATATATAAACAAATTCTTTAGAACACCACAAATGGTATGACATTCAAATTGGTTGCTTATTAATGTATTGCATTGAAACAATTACAAAGAAAACAGAATCATTTGCTACAATTTTTTTTTATAAATCATAGTTAAATTTTATAAAAAGTATGAACAATACCTAGATCTAAACAGTCAGACTTTATCAATTTTCAATGTCATTAAAATGTTGAGTCAAACATTTATGAAAGTTTTGAATATCATTTGCATCAACTATAAAGTCTTGTAATAATTATATTCATACTGTTTGTATACATGGTATAGCGAAGAAATGTTTAACAAGAACAAATAAGGGAAATTTGATGTTCAGAAATTTCTTTAGAGGAAATTTGAAGAACAATGATTTCATTAGAGGAAATTTGTTGTCTTGAAGGAAATCTTTTTCCCTTGAAAAAACAATTTCCCTTGAGGAAAAAACAATTTCCCTTTGAGGAAAAATCTTTTTCCTTTAGGGAAATTTGATTTCCCTTGAGGAAAACAACTATTCCTCTAAGGAAATTGTTGAAAAAAGGGGCATAACTTTTTTAACAGTGGTGCTAGAGCCAAACAATTTTAGGACAAATATCAGGGAACCAATACCAACCAAGTTATCAACTTCATTTTGACTTAACTCCAAAAATTAAGGTGAACAACTTTTGCACTCAGCGGAATTGCAAACTTGTCCCGGAGACAAATCTGCTTTTCTGAGATGTTTTACAAGGTTCCAAAAATGTGTTATGCCCTACAGCTTTCCATCCAGCTAAGGCAGAAGTATATTCTCTTTTATTCTCATATATCCAGTATTTGCAACAAATTGTAATTTTTCTGAAGAAAAAAATTCAAATGGAAAATAATGTTTGTATTGTAATATAGTATGTTCCCATGGGAAGAAAAATTGTTCCTATGTGAAAAAAAATTGTTCCCATGGGAAGAAAAATTGTTCCCATGGGAAGAAGATTTGTTCCCATGGGAAGAAATATTGTTCCCATGGGAAGAAAAAATGTTCCCATGGGAAGAATTAATTCCCATGGGAACTTTTTGTATTCATCTTTTCCCATGGGAACTTTAAAGTTCCTATGGGAACTTTAAACTTCCCATGGGAAAAGTAATTTTTCCCATGGGAACTTCCAATGTTCCCATGGGAAATTCTAATATTCCCATGGGAATTATCAAATTTCCCATGGGAAATGTACTTTTAATCAGCTGCAGTGACAAGAGTGACAACAGTGACAAGTTGGGACATATGGCATTTTTTTAATTTTTCAATAATCTATCACTGGGCAAATTTTTTTGTTGATATCTTGTAAACCGACAAAGTCAGATTTGCCGATACCGGAATGGCAAATTTGTCCCGCACAGTGTTCTACGATCATCACGTTCTCACTACGACCGTACCACGAGTTATCCGATTGCAACACGCTTCTTCTGTGATTATAGCACGTTCTTACCACGATTATACCGTGATCTTACTACGCTCTCAGCAATAACGTCAACATCGTGTTCCATATGAGTACAGTTATATTCCTTCTATTTCTGATTAATACGTAGATTTCTCGAAAACAATAGTCATGCCACCAAAATCTACTAGAACACGTGGGCGAGGTGGTAGGGGTTGATGAAGAAGCAGAGGGAACTCTGATAGTAACGAATCTTGATCAAGTAGTTATGTCGGACCGACCAATCCGACCTAAATTAAAACCTATTGCTGGCCCATAAAGCTGAAATGACGACATGTCAGTGAACGATAGCAGAAATGACACAGATGTGTCAATAGATATAGGAAGATATGGTATGAGTGACAATGAGACAACTCTCCATCGCCAAGTAACTATTTTTAAAAGAAAACCATTTAAGGCCAAGGAACGGCCTTCAACACGGAGTCTTGGTTGACACCGAACAGCAAGCTGTAAAGGGACTCCAAAATTACTAGCGTAAAAACATATAAACGGGAAAATCAACGGTTTAATCTATATGAAAACGAGAAGAATGGTTGAGTCGTAAGAGAAAATGAACAAGAAATCCCAATTACATAAAGACAAACAAAACCTTGAGATATTTAATATATTTAATGTGAAAATGACAATGAGAATGATGAACGTAGTCAAGTCGAAAGAAGAGCGTGATGAGAACGGCAAGGGCATGCTAGAATCGTACTATGGTCGTGAATAGCGTAGTATAGTCGTAGTGGAAGCGTAGTTGGGTCGCAGTGAGTACGTGATGGTCGTAGTGAGGTCGTAATAACGTCGCAATGAGATCGTAGCGCAGTTTCTCCGAATAGAATCACGCTTTCGCTACGCTCTCGCTACGATGATACAGCGACCTTTGCGATCTTACTACGATCTTAGTGCGCTCTCACTACGACCTCATTTCGCCACGACCGCACCACGATTGTTTTGAACATGCTCAAAGTTAGCCACGCTCATCACGATCTTGAAGACCTCACCACGACCGTGATACGACCTTACTGCGATCTACACGATCGTACTACGATCATCAAAATTTGCATTTTTTTCACAGATCGTACTGCGATCGTGGCCTAGTGGGACTTGGGTATAAAAAATAGACCACGATCGCACTACGCTCACCGCGATCTAAAATAAATTCAGATCATGGTGAGGTCGCGGTATGAGCGGCATGAAAAGGTAAATTTTCGTTGCTTTCACGATGCTACTACGTCCTAATCACGCTTCTACAACGATCCCGCTCCGATTATACCACGTTCTCACCGCGCTTATTATGCGACCTCACTACGCTTATCAAGATCTTGCTACGCTCATCACGTTTACACTATGAGCAAATCACAATTTATGCGATTGCAACACGATAGCACCACGCTTCTACTGCGATTATAGCACGTTCTTGCCACAATTATACTACGTTTATATCGCAATCTTACTACGTTCTCAACAATAACGTCAACATCGTGTTGAACAGTTCCATATCAATAATCTTCCATTCCTTCTACTTCTGATTTAAAATACGTCGATTTCTCCGAAACAATACAGGCATGCCAACAAAATCTACTAGAAAACGTGGGCGTGTTGGTAGGGGTAGATGTAGAGTCAGAGGGAGCTTTGATAGTAATGAATCCTGATCCAGCAGAGATATAACCGACCATTCAACCTAAATTACAACCTATTGGCATCCGATACAGTTTTTCGATATAATGTCTTTTATATAGTTTTATCATTTTTGATATGAGGCAGGGGCGTAGCTAGGTATTTAGTCAACTGTCGGCACCAATCGGCAGGGAGTCTGGGGGCCGCTCAAGGCCCCCAGCAGGTCCAGGCCAGAGCCCTTGTAGGGGGTTCAGAGGCCCCTACGGAAAACGGATTTCAGCGTTTTAGCTGCAAATTTTATGTATAAAAATGTTAAATTTACTGGTTATTTAATTATGATAATTATGATATACATGATGAAAAGTTCGAAGAATTATGAAGTACCATAACATCTGACTGGTGAATTAAATAACGCAGTGCAATCCGTAATATAAAAATTATTTACAATATGCATTGCTCAGCGTAGATAAGCTTATCCTTTTAATTTAGCAGTACATCCTGTTTGATATTATCATATTTATTTCGTTCTGATTGATATATACGTTTAACTTAACTAATAGTACATATTGACGATCCTTCTTAGGCAAAAAATAGGCACGTAAACACTGATACTACTATATAATAGAACTATCCTTTTGGCTAGACAACAACCATCCATCTTTTGAATCTTAAAGCAATAAATACAACTTCCTGTAATAGGTGTCGTCCAGGACGAAGGTCTGGAAATTTAAAAATGACATGCATTGGAAAATGAGGGATTATTGGATAGGAGCAGAAATTTTGCCTTTCAGTAGACCAACTGCGAACTCCTCAAAGAGTTGCATTCTCTCTACAACTAGGCATCGGATTTAATGTCCCCATTCTGATCAGACGTGGCTGCGTATTTATACATCCTGCATAGCCAAACGGACGACCAACATTGGCAAGTCGGGTGAAGACAAAGTGGAAAGCTAGTTGAAAACTAACAACAACTAATTAAAAAGCTCATGTGTCTAAGTTGAGGTTCATTCAAGTGTTTGTTGATAGAAGCGAAATGATCTGAACCAAAGTTCTAGTGTATAGTTTCTATATAAGGTAAAATCGTAAAATCGTAGGCACGTGCCTAAACTGCCTAACGGCAGCTACGCCCCTGTGAGGAAGGCGCTGCCTTAAATGCCAGCTTAAGGAGGCTCGAGGGTATAAAAATTTCAGAAAAAAATTAAACATTTGTTTTTCATTACAAATTTTATTTATTACCTTTTGTAGTTGTTACTTTATCATATGGTACAAAAAAAATTCAATACAATTAATTCGTGTTGGCCCCAGATGACTTTTAAAATGTAAACATCATTGAAAAAGTTCCAAATTATCTCCCTTTGGTAGAAAATGCCATTTTTTGGCTTTAAAATTGAAATATCTCTGTTAACTCATCGGTGACCTATATTTTTCAATATAATTTCGATATATGCTGTACTTAAACTAAATTATTGTAAAATTTGAACGATTTCTGTAATAATTTCTTTTTTTTTATTTCGATATTACTTTTATTTCTCCTATTAGTTCTACAGGAAAAAAAAAACACTTTTACAAAGATGTATGATCTTTCGAAGACAGATTGTGAGCGCAAATGAACGGTAACCCCATTTTTTTTATTTTTATTTTTCTATTAACTATAAGATAAAGTTCATTTATAGAAAAATATAGAGAAATCCTATATAAATGATTTAGACCCGCGAACCCCCTTAAATACCAAGACTATGTCCTATAAATTGATTAATTGTTGGTTGCTTAATGTCCAGTGGAAAATATTGCATGCACACATTTTGACGGGACGTATTATGGTATACAAATATCCGACTTCCGTCTGTCCGTCGTAAACATGGTACAGTATAATGTCATGGTTGTTTTTTTCGTGATGGTCAAGCGAGTTATAAAATAAAACACAAAATAAAACATAAGTCACCGTGCTCGTTTTCGAGAACATTGAGGCTGTAAATTGGGGATTTGTGCAATTTTGTAAAAAATGTAGGCAATGTTATAAAATTTTTGGAGCATATATTCTGCGTCGTAAATTATTAAGATCGGGTTCAATTTGAAGCTGTGATAAGTGACAATAAGTAAAAAAAATAATCCCTACACGAATGACTATACAATTATTCAAGCCTTGCTTGACCATGCGGACCAGATGCTCAAAGTGGTATTTTTTTAATCCTATGTTAATTATAAAATCATATTTGATTGGACTTGTGTGTTATACTTTGCGTTTACCCAAAAAGGAAAGCAGGAAGAATTACATAAAGCCCGTTTCCAATTTAACGTCATTTTTCTGTTACACTAAATGGTAGCAATATCTGACATTGCGTCATTACGTTTCTAATTACGGAAAATTACACGATATTTTAGTAAATGCTAGCAGTGATGACACATATGTGTCAGGCATGGTGTAGCCTCGTAGAGAAAATGGGCAAGTTGTCTTAATTACATACAGACAGACAAAACCTGGAGAGATTTAATATTTTATGTGAAAATGAAAATGAGAATGATGGTTGTAGTATGAACGTAGTCAGATCGTAAGAAATGCGTAATGAGGACGGCAAGCGCGTGCTAGTATCATACTATGGTTTAAAACAGCGTGGTGTAAACGTGATATAGTCGTAGTTGAAGCGTAGTTGGGTCGCGGTGAGAACGTGATGGTCGTTGTGAGGTCGTAATAACGTCGCTGTGAGATCGTAGTGGTCTCAACCTTTGAGATCTTACCACGACCTTAGTGTGCTCTTACTACGCTTCTACTACGACCTGATTTCGACACGACCGTACCACGATTGTTTTGAACATGTTCAAAGTTGGCTACGTTCATCACGATCTTGAAGACCTCACCACGACCGTGATACGACCTTACTGCGATCGCACTATGATCGTCAAAATTTGCATTTTTTTCAGAGATCGTAGTGCGATCGTTGCCTAGTGGGACTGCGGTATTAAACTTTATTAGTTCATTAGAGCCACATGAGCTTAACAAAAAATATTACAACTTATCCCACAAATGTATACATATGTCCTGGGTAACAGGACTCAAAGTAGCAAAAAGGAGGGACTGAAAGTGCAGAGTGTACAAATTAGTCCAAATTATGTCTAATAAAAAGAAAATAATATATTCAGACATTTAAAACTTTTTTTCAGTTTAAAAAAACAAATAAAAACTGTTCAACAGTAAACGTTCTTTAAAAAAATATGAATAATTTGAAAAAACACATTGCACAAAGTTTATCTTTTAAAACATAAAAGTTATGTATTTCTGTCGAAAGGAAAAATACGTCCACAAATCCGAATTTTGAGCAAATATACAAAATTTCGACCTTATTTTACTGAAAAAAAAGTAGCACATGAAGGTATATTTTTATTACATATTCGATTTAATCACGCAAAAAATAGCCTATATGCAAATTTTCAGCAAACTGTCGATATGGATTCTATTTTATACTAGAAAAAATTTTGACCGAAAAGGACATCTTTTCTTTAGAAATTGTATATAAAAGATATTGCAGAGTTCTTAAAATCTGTTTATTCCCTGTTGGTCCTGGAAGAAAAATCTACTAGTAGTCGTCAACACATTAGTACCACCACTTTCTAAGAACCTTAATCGTACAAATGTATATGTTTCAAGGTAAAAGTGTGCAAGGTAATGGCGTTTTTCAGACTGTTTATGACTAAATCCGTTTGTTGTGTAATGCTTGACAGAGGAGGATGTAGGGGCGGGGTTGATAATATACTGAAGCATGATTAGAGCGAGTATCCTCTTGCACAAACCCCGGGCCCTTATGAACATTTCTTGATCCGCCAGTGGTTGATACTTTAGTCTGGAAGAGCATGATTTATATGCTGGTTTTAATAGGCTTTTAAATAGTGTGCTAGTACTAGTAGTTTTCAGTTACTACAAATACTCTTATTTTGGTACTTCGCGTTTATAATCTTTAATAAATAACAGTCTCCGGGACAAGTTTGCAATTCCGCTGAGTGCAAAAGTTGTCACCTTAATTTTTGGAGTTAAGTTAAAATGAAGTTGATAACTTGGTTGGTATTGGTTCCCCGATATTTGTCCTAAATTTTTTTGGCTCTAGCACCACTGTTGAAAAAGTTATGCCCCTTTTTTCAACAATTTCCTCAGAGGAAAAGTAGTTTTCCTCAAGGGAAATCAAATTTCCCTAAAGGAAAAAGATTTTTCCTCAAGGGAAATTGTTTTTTCCTCAAGGGAAAAAGATTTCCCTTAGGGAATTTGCTGCATAAATATTTCCTTTGAGGAAATTCTATTTCCTTAGAGGAAATTCTATTTCCTTTGAGGAAATTCTTTTTCCTTCGAGGAAATTTGCGGCTTCAAATTTTCCTTTGAGGAAAAACTTTTTCCTGTGAGGAAATTTGTAGCGTCAAATTTTCCTTGGAGGAAATACTTTTTCCTGTGAGGAAATTTTTGACAAACACTTTTCCTTAAGGGAAAATTCCAGACAACAAATTTCCTCTAAGGAAATTATTGTTCTTCAAATTTCCTCTAAGGAAATTTCTGAACATCAAATTTCCCTTAAGGAAATGTTTTCCCTTATTTTTACTAGTTAAACATTTCTTCACTATACCATGTATACAAACAGTATGAATATAATTTTACAATACTGAATAATTGATATTTAAGACTTTAATAAATGTTTGACCCAACATTTTAATGACATTGAAAATTCATACAGTCTGACTGTTTAGGTCTAGGTATGACAGGTATCAAATGTTCATACTTTTTATATAACTTTAACTTTAATTTATAAAAAAAATTTGTAGCAAAGGATTCTGTTTTCTTTGTAATTGTTTCAATCCAATACATTAATAAGCAACCAATTTGAATGTCATACCATTGAATTTGTTTATATTTGCAGATTAAATAATAAAAAAACACGTCTTTTCCTGTTATTTTAAACTGAAATTTTCTTCTGTTTCAGCTTGTGTACAGTTATTCAATCCACTACGTAAGAATTCAGTGAATACATTATTCCATTCACTAAACATTTTTGCAAATTGTTCTTCAATAATCTTCTTCCATATATTTGATATGAGGGAGCGATGTAAATGTGTGGATAAAACTGGCTTTCCTTTTTTCAACAACAAAATAGTATTTGTTCTGCATTTCTCCTTTCTTTAGACTAATATATATAATATGTTGTTGCTTTTATACAATAGTGTTTTTGTGTATCTATGATAGAACTCCATTTTGTTTATGGCCATTATCATGTGATTATGATGAAATTTCCTATTTCTTTTTTGCAGGAAAGCACACATTCCAGTTCAAATTAATCCAATTGCGCACTATGTAGATACATTTCAACTTTAAGTTTCCTCTTCAGTACAATGACCTATTGATCATGAAAACCAAGATGTCTGATCACCTATAAATACACAAAATAAACAAATAAAATGTTATAAATGGAGAGAAAAACAGCAATAAAAGTTTATTTTGTCATGTTTATTAACATTTTAAATATATTTCCTTTCTTACTTGTGAATGCTTTTGTCTATAGTTCTTATATTAGTTGATTTTGTGCATTTATCAATCTTTCAAGTTGAGGCAGTTTGTTCTTTATATTATATATATATGTTGAGCTGTTAAACCACTGTCTAAAGTAAGGGTAGGGTTGAGTGCTGATAAACCTGTTTATTATTACATGCATTAGTTTTTATGGATTTTTAACTTAAGCTGTCAGTTACTGTGAGTACTTAACTTTGTGTCTTTTCAATTAAGGGAAATGTATAAATTTCTTGCTTACTGTAAACTAACTAATTTTCGCGAGCGATTTATTTTCACAAACAATTTATTTTCGCATTTAGAAATATTACACGCATATAAATTGTCGGGACTGTTTTCATATGTATCTTTCCTTAAAGTAAAATTGAAAATCGCAAAAAAAATAAATAGCTGTGATGTAGACTAGAAAGTATAAAACGCAAAATAAAATTTAGTTGGTTTACCATTCATTGTAAGAAATGATGGTCAGAGCTTGTAATGAGGCACTGCGCAAGATTCCAAGTGTCTCATTTACTCTTATATAGTAAGTTACATGCTTGTAATAACTTAAGCCTGGGTACAGTAGTCCAGTCTGCAATGGTCTGTGTTTGCAGGAAATTTACATCATTGGTTGTCTGGTGGAGAGTTGTCTTATTGGCAATCATGCCACATCTTATTTTTATATAACCTTGCCATATTCCTATTGTGCCTGTCCAAAGTTCAGAGCCTGTAGTTTTTGTCAGCTTAGTCTGACACTAAAATTTAGTGGTTGTTGTTGTTTCATACTGTTCATATTTATTTTTTTGTATTTTATTTTGTTATAAACTAGGCTATTAGTTTTACAGTTTTAATTGTTTCAATTTTTCATCTGAGGGTCTTTTATAGCTGCCTACTTTAACTATAGGGTACGAATTTTCTCATTATTGAAGGTCGTCACAGGCCTACAATTGCTTTCTTTAAGCCATGATCAATAGTTTTCATATTTAATATACCACATCTTTTAATTTTTATAGTAATCATGATAACTGTCTTTCAAGTTCAATAACTTTAAAAATAAATAAAAGTTGCCTTACCATGTAGGTTTAGTTGGATTGTGCAAATTTTAAATTGCCTATCATTTCTGCTGTTTATAATTCTTAATTCTTCTATAGTTCTTGTCCTATACATAAAAGAGTAAAAGTTAGTACATGTATTGAATGACATCTTGCATCAATGATTTTTTTTGCTGTTTAATGTACATGATGTATATTAATGTGAGTTTAATAAAATCTGTACCATGAGTGCTTGATAAGCTTGTTGCCCTTTTAGTTGGTCTTTATGCTATAAATGAATTTTAATGATCAACTAGAAAAACTATGAGCACTGCACAAATAAGACCCCCCCCCCTTCCAAATAAAAAAAAAAGGACATGCACACACAGTGGTACTCATTGACATAAAACATGAAGATAATTTGGCTCCATTTAGAGATATCTCAAGTGACTTTAAGTTTAAGGCTGTGATTTTTTAACAAATACATTTCTAAAACCTTCCAAAGTTTGAAAATGGACAGATTTTAAATAACTTTCGAACAACTAAAGTTCCTTAACTCTGCATCTTATACAAAAATATACATGATAACTAGGGGATGATACTCCTGGCAGCTTGCATATTCTTCAAAGTTTTAAAGGAACATAACTGAAGAACTGTAAAAGTTTTACTAACAAAATTTGAAATTGATCTGATTTTGTGGTAAAAAGTATTGTTTTAAAGTTTAATAAAATTTGGTTGAGGTAAACTTAAGTTAGAGGCTGGAAACGAAAAATTTATAATTTTTCCGTTTTTAAAGAACATAACTCTAGAATAGTAAAAGAGACACTACCAAAATTCAAACTTAATCTGTATTTTGTGGTGATAAGCATTGTCTATAAGTTTTATAACATTTGGTTGAGACAAACTAAAGTTTAGAGAACAGGAAACCAAAAATTCAGCATTTTTTTCCCATTTGTAAAGGGGCATAACTCTAGTACAGTAGCACTGACATCACCAAAATACAAACTTGATCTGAGTATTGTGATAACAAGCTTTTGTAAAAGTTTAATTAAATTTTGTTGAGGCAAACTAAAGTACTGTAAGAGAACAAAAAACAACTTTTGGACAGACGGACAGATGATCAAGTGTTAAACTTAATCAATAATGCCCCCTCCACTATGGGTCATGAAAATGAAAAGGGAGTTTATGTCAAGATATAAAAACAATTTACCAAAGTTTCATAAAAATTGGTTAAAGCATTCTTGAGACTATCCAAATCCCAATAGTACAATGACATAAATCAGAATTTTTTAAAATTGAAAGGAAAATTATCATGATTATGTTATACAAAAATAATTCACCAACATGACCAAGTTTCATGAAAATTGCTCAAATATAAAAAAAAGAAGATGTGGTATGATTGCCAATGAGACAACTATCCACAAAAGACCAAAATGACACAGACATTAACCACTATAGGTCATCGTACAGCCTTCAACAATGAGCAAAGCCCATACCGCATAGTCAGCTATAATAGGCCCTGATAAGACAATGTAAAACAATTCAAACGAGAAAACTAACGGCCTTATTTATGTAAAAAAATTAACGAAAAACAAATAAGCACCACATAAACAAACAACAACCACTGACTTACAGGAAGCATTGTTAATAGTATACTGGGAAAATCCCCCGTTTATGAATAAAATCTATAACTTTAAATTGCAAAATTCAAAATCTTTAAAAATTAAAAAGGAGCTTAATTATATCAATAGATAATTCACCAAAGTATTATGAAAATTTCATGGATAATGTATTCTAATTCCAAGATTATCTAAGACATGGTTTGTTTGAATTAAAAAAGTTGGAATAAAGTACCTACTAGAATTCAGGAGAATTAAGAGCCAATCAGGCTACCTTCTAGATTATCAGACAATTGACTGTAGAAAAGGAATTTTCTTTTTCTTATTTAGCTATTTGTTATCTCTGTCCTTAATATCTACTGAACTAAGCCAATTTCTTCACATTTTTTTTGTCTTTTCTCTCTTGTTATTTAACAATAACAAAAAAAAAACAAAGAGAAACTGACAATGCCAAGGCAAAACATAAGATGCAAAAAAGAAAAACAAAACAAAACACTAAGCAACACCAACATCACCAAAAAACTAGTGTTGAATTCATGTACTCAGTCAGTCAGTGAAAGTTGGCAGATCCTGACCCACTATATTTATGTTTAAAAACCTAAAAATCATAGAGTACTAAATATATTTTGTGAATACTTGATTAAAATGTTGTCATAAATAGCATAGACACCTCTTAGTTTTTGAGAACCACATGTGTTAATTGTGCGAGTATAATCGTGATAAGCATGCACAAGATTGACTTTTAAAAGCCTATATATATTGAAATATTCTGAAAATATAGCATGCATTTATTAATATGACCAATTTTTAGAAATGCACAAAGATGCAGATGATTTATATAATTGTAATTTCAGGAATTTACAGTAAAGGCTTTTAACCCCAATGCATTTTGCACTTTTCCCAAGTCAGGGGCCAGAAGTTATGGCCTTTTTGACCTTTGTATGATTTTTATTTTAGTTTCTTTTTTTTATATTGAGGAGTTTAGTATCACGTCCATTATCCCTCAACTAGTATACATTTTTGTTTAATGGCAAGCTAAAGCATGCCTCACAGGCACGGATCCAGGGGGGTCCGAGGGTTGGAACCCCCCTTTTTTTTTGACGACCAATGCATTTGAATGGGGACATGTAGTTGGACCCCCCCCCCCCATTTGTCCTGGGTTAGGAACCCCTCCTTGAAATGGCTGAATCCACCACAGCCTCAGGTTGCGGGATTTTTCTCGTTGCGTTGACGACCCATTGGTGACCTTTGGCTGTTATCTGCTCTTTGATCAATCATCAGGTTGTTATCTTTGACACATTCCCCATTTTCAATTTTATTTTCAGTTCTATAATAAATGTTAGACTTCTTGTTGATTTGGTTTCACATTTCGGCTTCGTCGGAGGAAAGCGTCCCAGAAATAAAATAGCCTTGCAAGACGTCATAATTATTTGGACTAGATTTTCACCACCATCAACATTGTAAAGAGTGTCGCACTGTGGAAGAAACGAGTTTGTCGCGTTAACAAAAATATAATTGTCTGTGCTGACAGGTTAGTATATGTGTGCATACCAATATTTAAATTTTCTAAGCCTTCTTTTTGGATATTTTGTCCATTTCTTGGTAAAATACTATCAGACCTCGAGTGCTGTTGTTTTACAAAAACGATCAAGTAATGTAGGGGAAAGAAACTAACTTAAAAGACCAAAATAAGCCACAACTAATGGGGGTCTCATTGGGGGTTCCGTTCACGGATCCCGCTTAGTTACTTTTTTTTAGATTCCCGCATCCCGCTTACACTATGTAAGTAAGCAATTCTGATATTTTTGTAATTTCCCGTGTCCCGCTTAACTTCATTTCCCGTTTTCACGGCACAATAATTTGACTATCATGTGTCACGCTTACAAAAAATCCGCCTCGACAATCCCGCGTCTCGCTCAAACACCCCTAATAGGTACATAAATAGTTTACTATGCAGTCAGTAGCCAAATACACATGTATATATATATATATACGTTTAGACCACCTTAATTAGACTCATTTCACAGAAAAATCGAAAATACCCATTAACTAGTAATGAACATTTTAGATCACTAAACATTTAAGATTTTATAACTTTCAAATTTACGACCATATAGATTTAAGATCATAGACCATCATATAATCGAAAGATGATAATTTGTCAATGTGCATCTGTAACTCGGTATTGCATTTTTTTTTGGCACACGTCAAGAAACAGTTAAAAGAAGTGCTGCCGATCTGACAGAGCTTTGAAGAGCCTATTTTCGGGACCGTAGAAATACCACAAAGGACCTCCTTAGTGCACTGAGAACAAAAATGTGCACTAAGGACCTGATGGAATGATACAACGGTCACAAAGGACATGGCATATAGAATTATACTTTGAAAAATTTCATACTTTCAAATTTTATAATCATATCTTTAGTAATTAGAAAGTTATTTAATGTTTTATCGACACGCGCCTCAATCAATTGATTGTCATCTGTGTAATCGATTGAAATTCATGTTCGCTCAACCTTGACCCGAGCGAACCTTGACCCGTTTATAATCCACTTGTAAACTGATTAAACATGTATATCACGGCCGACACTCGGCTAACCGAGAGATTGGTCGGTTAATCTATATTTGAGTATGCGGCTATGTGGGCGGTTGGTTTGTTAATCAGTCGGGTTGGTTATACGTCTGTTAAGAGTAAAACGCCATTTTATGTTATACTCTTTTAAATATGCAGATATTTGGCATATTACAAGAACCAAATCAAAGAAAGAAAAGTGTCTGACAAAATGATATCTATCATAGAACATTTTCCACCTGTAAAAACATTTCAGTCTGTGAAGTTTTCAGTATAACTAAAAGGCGCAGCGCAAGTATGAAGTATTTATGCCGCGAGAAAGGAAGAAAGACCATTCACAATTTGTCTTACATTTGTTTTTCTCTTTTTAATTAAATTAAAAAAATAAACCTTTCAAATATAGAGTTCATAAGATACAAATATTCCCTGTGGACACCTTCCCCCTTTTATTTGTGCTCTCTATTTTAAACCCTCGAATTAAGCTTTCGAATCTATTTAAAATTAAAACCTTGCTTTCTAACCAATCTATTCATGTACCGGACCGGCAACTTTCTTTATTTAATACGAAAATCTACAGTGCCGTTATACACAGGCATGTTGTTTGCTTTGAGTCCCCGCCCGAAAAGAAAGAAATAGCCCAACTCAAAGATACTATATTCCTGCATTACGTGATTTTTACCACGGCGAGCTTACATTTGAATAAATACCGAATATGGAAAGTGAAACTACAATTCAAAACATAAAGTCCGAAGGCACAAATAGGAAAAAGAAAGGTTTTGGCAAAGGGTGCCGATAAATTCTCTCTGTGTTCAAAATATACCTGAAATATTTGCTAATTTTACTGCCCCTTTTCTGTTCTATGAATTCTAACCCTGAGTTTACTATCTGTTACTCCATGCCAAGAAATCCTCGCTAAAAATTCCGGTCGACCTCTTACGGCAGTCATTAGTAACTAAAGATTTGATTTCCTGTAAGAAATTAATTTATGGCCTTCATTTACGTGTCGCTTAGAACACGGCCATATACCAAATGGTCAATATTAATCATCCATGTAATTTGCTCTATGGGGTGTTTGCAGAATTTCAACAGAGGCAATTTCTTGGCATGTTATGCGCATAGCAATTTTTTCAATAAAAGGCGATAAAAACAATTTAGATATCATTTAAAGAACACAAAATAGTATTTTGGTTCTAAAAAATAAATTGACATTAGTAAATATTTCATAATTATAATATAACGTGAATAATACCACGATTTAGTGAAAATTATGGGAATAAAGTCTGTTAATGGGTTGGACAATTAAAATTGTGTCAGTTAAGCGTTATTTAGCAACGACAATAGTTTTGCTACCTTTATATTTTCCCATTGAAAAAGTTAAGAATGAAATCTTTTTGAGTAAAAAAAATGACAATACGGTGCAACAGTATCCTTCTATAGTAAGAGAATTTTTATTTCGACTTCTTTGCATTTTATTAAAGGGTGTGTCACTTCAATATAGCGTGATATGGATTGACCGCTGGAATGTACATGTATTTATTATTATATACGTTTTCAATCAGACCTTAATTTTTATGTCTGTTCAAAGTAGTACGTTTTGAAATCCGCCTGAAAGTGTCTTTCTAATACAACACATATAACGTATTGTCGTTCTTATATGCACGATATTTGTCACTGAACGTTAAACCCTAATTCGTCAGTATCATCCAATTGGTTCTTTTCTTCTATTACTAATAATATGTTGTTTACAAATCATTCTAGAGAATGGAAAGGAGCGAATGCAGCTACATTTGGTTATCTGAAGTTTTAATTCATTTTATTCCGTTTAGTTCCTTTCTACATAAGTGCAGAGGTCCGCATGTAAGCTTCTAGCATTTGTCACCAATTTGGGTACATCGCAATCCGTTACTGTTTCAACACCCAGGTGTGTTTCATGTCTGTATTCAATTCTTAACCAATTATTATTGTTTCTCTCTTTTTTAGCAATGCATCACTCTCTATACTGTCGTTTTCTGCTCATGTAGGAGGCTTTTATGTATAAAGTTTACTATATACGGTATGGGTATTTCTCATTGTTGAAAGCCGCATTGTTGCATGCCTATACTTGCTTACATGCACTTCGTTTTCAATTTGTGGTCTCATTTGCAATCATATATACATCTCCTTATTCTGACAAAGTAAACATAATGTAACTATTAAATGAATTATAAACCTTATGAATTGGACCGTTAGTTTTCTCAATTGAATTATTTCTTAAAGTACATATGACCTATTTATTTCTTACATCTACTTTATTTAACTTTGCGGATAAGATTCTATTATACTTTTTATTTGATGCTGAAAATACGAAAACGAAGGTATTCAAGTGCTATAAATAAGCGAAGTAAAACAACCATTATGTATATGAACATTATATATATTTTATTTATTATTTCAAATACAAGCAGACATACCATTTGTGACACCAATTTAATTTATTTCCAAATCTTAAAATTATATATCACCACACGTCTTTAGCGTCTCTCTAATTATACTGACAGAACGGGCTGTGGAGTTATATGATTATCGGCGATATGAATTTCAAATATGAATTTTGAAATATTCTAACTTATCTTGTCCACTCCATGATTCCATAAATGTGTCCTATTACTGTACTCAAGGATTTGTATAGTTAGAAGGATTGGAATCTTGCTGTACTATATAACGGATTTTTATATATTGAACCAAAAGTTAACTTGAAATTAACTTCTACAACATTGTGAATATATTGGTTTCTCAAACCGCTATGCCTATTACATTATAAAAGAAAATGGTCTTCGTCGGCAAATGTTGAAATAAAGATAAATTGTAATAAAAAGGCATTGACATCAGTAATAAAGGTAGCTGTCATAGTACACAGTTATGATGATTCTCTTTTTGAAAAATAAAAAAAACGGTATGTTATTTCATAAAATAGTATTTACCTCCTGAAGTCTTTCTATAATAGTTCTGTAATCGGGTTTTGAAGAAACCCACGGACGCCACATTTTTCACTCTCAAATATCTTTTAAGGTATAATAATAGTATGTACACTCTTGTGTTAGGAAATGAAATCTCAGAAGCATTTTTTTCTCAATTTGTATCTCAAAATTGACTTCTTAAAAAAAAAGAAAAAAAAGAAGAAGTTTATTTAGCAATTTCCTTCAAAACAAAATAAAACAAAGTCAAAGTAAACACAAAAATCAATTTTTAATTTTTCTTTCATCAACTTGAAATTATACCACGCTAAGCCGTTAGGTTTATTCAAAAAACTACCATTAACTGGGCGCACTACGTTTGCGCGCATTTGGGGATTAAAATGTTTTACGTTTGCGCGCAGCTTTTGATTACATTTGCGCGCATTCATTTTACAGGTAAACTCAGGTAAAAATATAAATAAAAATTTAATTAAATTATAATTGACTATATATTTTTTTATTTTCATAATAAATATGACTATCAATTACTAATTTTGAAAATATTTCTTAATTCAAACTATATATTGTTCATATTGAATTATAAAACCAATTATAAAGTTATCATCATTTATACTCCATTGCGAATATTTCAGAGTGAAAAGGATTTGAACGAATAGTGATCGTTTTTAAAATAAGTAAATAATGGAAGTTAGTTTGTAAAGTTACACTAAGGCACAAACATGGAGTTTCGACACGTACCTACATGTAAAGTATATGAAATTATCAATACTTTTACCTTTATGATTAGCTATGTTTTAGCATTTTAACATTTTTATCTGTACATTTTTCTAGGATTTAGTGCTTGTGCATAATAAAACGGACTTATCTTGCTCGAAATCCCACTTCCACCTCATCGTTGGTGAGTAGGGGACCAAGACTAACGAAATGAGTACTTATACTTGTAAATAATTGAACTAATTATAAATAAATAAGTATTATTACCTGTATTTTACCTGAGTTTACCTGTCAAAAAAATGCGCGCAATTGTAATCAAAAGCTGCGCGCAAACGTAATGATTTTTGCGCGCAAATGTAATGGTAATGCGCGCAAACGTAATGCACCGCATTAACTAATCAATTAGTAACGACCAAAGACAATTGTTTATTCGATAAGGTTGATTGGACATGATAATTGTGAATTTGTAATATGCCGTTGCTCACGTGTCGAATGGCACGCGCTGATAAGAAAAGGCATTTAACTTCAAAATTACAATATCTATTGATACCAAACTTTATAATTATGAGTAATATAGTTTACTTATATCTTCTTATATCCATGTTTTTGTGGTCCTTAAACATCGTTTTAGTGTCCTTAGTGCAAAAACTTTCTTCTTAGTGCACTAAGAAGTCCTTTGCGGTATTTCTACACACCGGTACATATATGGCTTCATCGCTAGGCTAATAAAGAATTACCTAAACTGATAAAAAGGTAATGAATGTGAATTTGTTAAGAACTTTTTCTGAAATATTTGAACAATGATAAAAACTTTACTTACTAAAAAGGTATGGCCAATTTTCGGTTTATTTGTTTCGTTATTTGGTTCCCATGTTCAAATAAATTGATGAATTTAATAATAAATCCTTGCTAATATAGAAAAGCAATTCAAACTTCTTATCTGGACTTTAGTCTAGCTGTATATACCGGCCCCTTCTCTATTTTGGGATTGAAAAAAAATATCTTAAAAAAATGCGATTTTGAGCCAATTTCTTTCTTTTTAATTTGGTAACACGTTAGGCAATCAGTGACACTAATATAGGATATTACCGATAATAAGGCCATATATTTGAAGCTGTTCAAAATTCTGTACATTATATGTACGTGTATCAGATCGGACATTTTTTTTAATTGCCGTATACAGTATATAAAAAGAATTACTATAAGTTATCTAGTATGAAATATGTCCACTGGCCCGACCGTGCAAGTACTGTATAGCCAGTCAAGGTTGTTAACACATTCCATTTGTTGTTGCATTGTCCACTGGAAATAAGCTCTTTAAAACACGAATCCCCGTTTACTCAATGCCAAATTTATTTGTTAGTATTTTTAATCTTTTTCTTATGATTTTATCATAATATCTTTTTTGATTTTTTTTGTGTGGTTGAATATGAAATTGACACCGATGCTACAAAGAGAATTTGTTTAATGTCATCTGTTGCAATATATACTAAGTATTACACGTGGACAGGATGTTCCCCAGAAAATAAGTAATACACACCCCAAGGGTACACGCTACTGTCATATGGAAAATTACTGGGTCACCTGTAAGATGGTAATCAGCCATGCAACTAATCTGGTGACTGACCATGTCACTACGCTATAAAAAGTTTAACGTGAGATTCGAAATGAAATATTCATTTTAATTAAAAATTTAAAAACTAAAGGATTTATCATTATTATGAAGTGAAATAATTCAAACAAATCGTATTATTTCCAAAAAAGATTATATACATATATGTTTTATCTATACCGGGAAAAAATTAAAACTGTATTTATGATTTAAATTTATTTTATAGAAATCCAGTTCTTGAAATGGAACTCACGCATGCCTAACTAAGATTTATAAATTTATTTAAAAATATAACAAATATTTAGTTTTGATATTAAATTAAAGTTACCTTTCCGCGCTATAATTTATTTGATATGACATGAATTAAACAATTTTTGTTGAGGGATTTAAGGGTTTGTCCATACAACGTGTATGCTGTTAGTATTCCACATGACTTGTTTTCGCCTTGAAGCTCATTATACAGAGTGTTTCATACAAGATTATGAAAATAACGTGCAAGATACTTTTTTCGATCATCGTGAAGTGACAATTTTAATTCCCATTCCTCCATGCACTCGACCCCTGTTCAATTGTATATATTTATAATTCCTCGTGCTTTTAATTACCCCTCTACGTCAGTAGTACTGTGATTACCGGTATGCCAACAGAAACCCGGGACTTGATTTACATGTAAAATCAGGGGCGGATCCAGCCACGATAAAGGGGGTTCCAACTACATGTCTCCATTTAATAAGGGCTGTCGTTATCGCTGGGTTTCTAGCTGTTACCTCACCCTATTCATAAAATTTAGATTTCAAAAGTGTATACCTTTTCATATATTGTGTAGGGTAAAATATTATCTTTTCCCATATTGTTTGCGTTTTGTTTGGTGTGTAATGTAACAGCGCAATACCTAAGTGTCAAAAGAGAGTTTTTCCCGACCTATTCACATATTTTTAAGCCGGAAAAGGTGACCTATTCCAACGGCACGTCCTTTCACCTTGTATATAGGAACTTGAGAGGATTCCCGAGATTACCATTAAATGCAATGATTGCTCACAAAAAGGGGAGTCCAACCCCCGGATTCCATCCCCTTTGACCCGCCACAGAATATGAAATTGCTATTTAAAAGTCACATACTAGTACTAGATCCGAGCACCTGTTTTGGGATATATATACATATAGCTAATTTACCGTAAATAACTGCGAGAAAATGAATAATACACAAGTTGATAATTGTCTCTTCTCTGCTAATTAATGTGCATGCAATATAATATTCACTCTGATTTACTTGTTAGACCACCGACACTAATAAAATTTACCGCAAAGTTAAAAGGTGCTCCCATAGATGTGTATTACATCTATGGTGCTCCGTTACTGGGAAGATCATATCGGATCCGATCAATTTATTGGTTCCATTCCCCTAAATTATAAGTCAACACTTCTCCTTAGAAAAAATGCCTTGCAATGCGCCATAATTATCTGGACTACTAAGTACTAACACTTCCATATAACTTCGAAAACAGACAATAATTTATTTTACTGGATGAGATTGGGCTGACGGATTTTTAATGGATTGGTAATTTTTATTTATAGCCCAAGTTTACAAGGCAAGATTATTCACCTTTTTCACCCTACAAATCAAATGGTTGCCTCCTTACACCTACACGACCTAAAGCATATTCATATGAACATTTGGTATCATTCATTTTGTGTGACAACTCTGAGTGTAAGATTGACGGGGAGGGATCCAGAACTTTTCATTTTTTTGGGGGGGGGGGGTGCTTGCTCCAGTCATGCTTCAGTGATTCCCTATATAATCAACAAAAAATTTCACACGAAGGGGATTGGGGGGGGGGAGGGGTGCTTTCCCCTTAATTAGAAATCTCTATTTTCAGGCATAGGCTCATATAAATTTGCCTTTTGAAGAACTGAAATAAATATGAGACGGCTAATGAGTTTTCAGCTGCTTTACATTAAAATATGTACATCATATACATACATGTGACATACACAATTATATATAGAGCCATTTAAAAAGCTAATTTTTGCAATACTTAAATAATAAAGGATCAAATCTTGATACATGTAGTTGAAATTGTTAGCTTTAAACATTAAACAATGAACACCCAAAGTTTAAAGTTAAACATAAGAATGACCATATAGTCTTTAATGTATATGCTATTGCCATGAAACTTAAGGTCATTGTAGGTAAACTGTCATCTATTCCCTTAAATCTTAGTTCACGCCAAGTTTGATTAAAATTAGTCGAGTATATCTACTCTATTAGGTCTCTAGTTTGGATAGTGTTTAACTTGCAAATTAAAATCATACTACTTCCAAATTTATTTCTTTAAATATTATGGATGAAATAGCAAGTAATTAAGAGGATGAAATTAAATTGGATGAAATGTGGCAATTTTTTTTAGGTAAAGTAGTAATTTGGTAAAGTTTGAAAAGGTAAAATATTAGTTTGTCTGAAGTTGTCAAACTTTATTTTAAATTTTATTAATTATAGACCCTTTAAAAATAAAATTATCGTTATTTTGAGTTATAGCTTATAAATTTTTCTATAATGTTGATCAGGGGCGGATCCAGCCATTATTAAACAGGGGGGGGGGGGGGGGGTTCCAACTATATGCTCCCATTCAAATGCATTGCTCAGCAAAATAAAAGGGGTGGTTCCAAAAGGTTTGTGACCACAAAAAGGAATGTTGGGATTTATTTTGGGAGTTTTTGTACAGAGTTTAGGAATTAGGGTCCAAAAGGGTCCACAATTAAACTTTGTTTGATTTTATAGAAAATTGAATTATTGGGGTTCTTTGATATGCCAAATCTAACTGTGTATTTAAATTCTTATTTTTTTGGTCCTGTTTAAATTGGTCTACCTTAAGGTCCAAAGGGTCCAAAATTAAACTTATTTTGATTTTAACAATATTTAAATTCTTGGTGTTCTTTAATATGCTGAATCTGAATATTTACTTAGATTTTTTATAATGGGCCCAGTTTTCAAGTTGGTCCAAAATTTCCAAAAGAAGATGTGGTATGGTATTAAAATGAGTGACTTATCCACCAGAGTTCAATGAAGTGAATGCAAGAAATTAAAGGCCAATGATGGGCCGGCCTTCAATAATGAGAAAACACTTACTTAGTCTTTATAGGTCAGCCAATAAAGATCCCAACATGAAAAGATTTAAACAATCCAAAAGAAAAAGTAAAATCACAAAAATACTGAACTTAGAGGAAAATCATTTGGAAAGTCCATAATCACATGGCAAAATCAAATAACAAAATGCATCAAAAACGAATGGACAAGAATAATATAACTGTCATATTCCTGACTTAGTACAGGCACTTTCAAATGTAGAAAATGGTGGATTAAACCTGGTTTTATAGCGCTAACCCTCTCACTTTGATGACAATCTCATCAAATTTCGTTATATTTACATTGTTGCGTTAACTAAACAGACACAATAAATAAAATAGTACAAATATGGGTACATCAGTCATCATCGTATAACAATTTTAAAAGGAACAATTTTACAGAACACAAACACATCTATCTACAAACACATTCATTGATTTGTGTGTCTGACGTCAGAAAATTTTATACGTCACATAGATTTGTCGTTCAATGTGCATACAAACAATTTTAAAATTTACATAGGCAATGTTAGCATATAGGGCTAAAAAATCAAAAGTATGTAAGAATAATTTTCAGAAATAGACCGAGATTGAAAGTTGTCCTAAAGTTATATATAGAATTTATAAGAATCCACATATAGTTAATTCCACTACGCGATTGAATGATTTTGACGTTTATGGTTCAACATATTTTGTAATTCATAATAGAAATATATCATAATGACATAAAATAGAACAATATCATACTGACAGGATCTTTTAAAGTACAGAGTCACGTTATAAGAACCAAAGAAATACAAAAAGTCGCATATACAAAACACGCCACCAAAAAATGAAAGACAATACAAACAATGACAAACACATTGACGAGATGTATAAGTACCGAGCCACGTCAAACGGATATCACATAAAACCATTCAACAGTAAAAGTAATATTAATAATAGAACAAAGACAAATGAAAGAACTATAAAACACGTTGTTAAGATGATAAACCACATCAGTACTCAGAATCTATACATCAAGACCATCGTGTATTAGTTGTGAAGTTCAACATATTCAAAGTCTATAACAATCAACCTTACCATAATATAGGACAGTGGTTCAAATAACACAACACATGAACATTTTATAACAACTATTGCAAGTGGCTCAACTTTAAATATCACTGCAAGGCACTAAACAACGAATATTAAATCTTGGACACAAAGCACTGCAATAAGAGAACTCATAAGTAAGAATATCAAATGAAAGTTTCTCAAAACTTTCATTAAAACATGATAAAATAAGCTTATTTATATTGCTGTTTTTTTCTCCATTTATAACATTTTTTTTTTAATTTTGTGTATTTATAGGTCAGGTATCTTGGTTTTTATGATCATCAACAGGTCCTGCAGGTCTATACTGAAGAGGAAACTTAATTGTTAATACTTTTCTACATAATCATGATAATGAGCTAATTAGATTAATTAATGTGAAATGAACTGTGTGTGTTTTCTGGAAAAAGAAATAGAAAAAATTCTACAAAATTGCTATAAACAAAATGGAGTACTATCAAAGATGCTCAAGAACACAATTGTGTAAAATGTAACAAACTACATATTCACTGATGGATTATGGAGAAATTAAGAAAAAAATAGTATCTTTGTCATGTTTGTTGTCGAAATAAACACCTGCTTTATCCATTCATGTACATGGCTCCATCATATCAAATATACAGAGAAGTTGTTTGAAGAACAAGTTGCAAACATTTATTCAGCCAATTGAAGGAAGATGTCTTGTGGATGGAATTATTTATGCACTGAACTGTTATGTAGGGGGACGATTAAATGTACACAGCCAGTCAGGGGTACTACTTGTACAAGTGTATTTTATTTACTTGAAGAAGTAAAAAAAAATATACACATATAAGTAAATTTGTAGGATACTTAAACAAGTGAATTTTATTTACTTGTATAGGTAAAAAAAAAATTGGCTTAGTTATGTCCCTTAAGCATTCAGAATTTTTTTTACTTGTACAAGTAAAAAAATCATCCTTTCTTCTTTTCTTGAATTCTTAAGATTTCTTTGCTCTAATAGGATTTTAAATTGTGTACCCTTTACAGATGTCTTTACTAATCATTTAAGTGTAATTTCATGGACAATGAAAGTCCCATTTGTTTGTTATCTTCTTAACACTGCTCATTTACAAGCCCCAAAGGAGCAATTTTTGAAGGCCTTGCGCAAATATACAAGATCTTTGCTCAATCAGTTTCTTTGATGAAATAATGAGATGAAACATTGAACTTTAATGAAAAAATTTGAGCAAACCTGGGAAAAAATTTGAAAGGCATGATTTTACATCTTGAAACTTGAGGATTTTTGTTGGATTGTAAGAAAAATTTACTTATACAAGTAATTTTTTTCGAAAATTAAGGGGAGATTATTCAAACATTATTTATTTACTTATATGTGTATATTTTTTTTTCACTTCTTTAAGTAAATAAAATACACTTGTACAAGTAGTACCCCTGACTGACAGCACTGAGCAGCTGAAACAAAAGACAAGTTAATTTTACATGAAAAGTGTTTATTTCATTTAATATGCAAATATGAGCACAATATTAATAACATCACAAATGGTATGATATTCATAGCGTTTTGCTTATTATTGTATTGTCTTAAACATGTTAAATAGTCAGCCTTTTGTTTTTGTATGTTTAATACTCACCATGAAAATTTGTATTAAAGTTTTAATTATCTTTATTATCAATAATTCAGTCTATGAAAAATTATATTTATACTGTTTGTACTGTTATGAAGTTTCCATAGAGGAAAAATAGGGGAAATCATTTCCTTAAGGGAAATTTGATGTTCAGAAATTTCCTTAAAGGAAATTTGTTGTCTTCAATTTTCCCTCAAGGAAAAGTGTTTGTCAAAAATTTCCTTACAGGAAAAAGTATTTCCTCCAAGGAAAATTTGAAGCTGCAAATTTCCTCAAAGGAAAATTTGAAGCCGCAAATTTCCTCAAAGGAAATAGAATTTCCTCAAAGGAAAAAGAATTTCCTCAAAGGAAATAGAATTTCCTCAAAGGAAATATTTATGCAGCAAATTCCCTAAGGTAAATCTTTTTCCCTTGAGGAAAAATCTTTTTCCCTTAGGGAAATTGGATTTCCCTTGAGGAAAACTACTTTTCCTCTGAGGAAATTGTTGAAAAAAGGGGCATAACTTTTTCAACAGTGGTGCTAGAGCCAAAAATTTTTAGGACAATTATCAGGGAACCAATACCAACCAAGTTATCAACTTCATTTTGACTTAACTCCAAAAATTAAGGTGACAACTTTTGCACTCAGCGGAATTGCAAACTTGTCCCGGAGACTGTTAAATGTTAGTTGTTTTTGTGTCTCGTATCGATCTTTTTGGTCAATCCAATTGCAACGGACTTTTAAACGTTGTTTTTATGTTATACTATTACAACACTGACTGTCTAAGTTTAGGGGTTAAACGCTCACACACATGTTGAATCCTGCCACATTATCATGAGCATGTAGTTGAGTGGTTATTGTTTGTTCATATCTGTCGACTCATATTTGAAGTTTTTAGAATGGGTTTGTTATATATCGCTAGGCCGTTACTTTATTTCGTCTTAATTGTTTCACATTTTTGTCGTTGCCCTTTATAACTAATATACAGTGTGGATATTTGTCATTTTTTAAGGCCGCACGGTTGGTTATAATTGATAATACTACTTCATTGAACTTCAGTTGATAGTTGCCAAATTAGCAGTCATACCACATCTTCTTACTTGTTATGATATTGTATACATGACTTTTAATTTCGGGTCTTGTCTAAACATTTATGAAATATTAGTCGCTTGACGTTAAAAACAAACAATTAACAATCAATCAATTTAAACTCGTGTTCAATAAGGAGAAAATCATTTGATTTGTTGGGTTAAAAGGGGGAGGTGGCAGGAGTATTTTGAATATGAATATGGTGGGCTGGTAAGAGCTGGAAAAAATAGGCATGATTAGCGACAAGTTAAATCTTTTACATGAATAAAAAATTTCGTAAAAGATCCTCCTGCCGGCCCCATTCCCATCCTTAGAATAACAAAAGGTCGTACCCTTACTGTAATTGTCCGTGTGTGTTTATTATTTATCCAGCTAGTTGTCCTTATAGTGTCCTACTAAGGGGACGACTATTTGATATTCTTGGGGAGGAGGATTTTGAAAATAAATAACTAAGCCTTGATAATCACAAAAATCAAAGGTTTGTTCTGTGGTAGTTTGAAAATAAATAACCTGACACACAATTTATTGAAAAATAGGTCTATTCGAAAGTATTAGATGGCACCAGATATTCATAATTTTTTTTCCAAACAAAAATCGGGAAACACTTCCGTAAACTTTACATAATGAATTATAAATATTATTTAAATATACTTGAAATGTGTGAAAATGGGTTTCATTTTTAAAAGTTGAGATATATTGTGGTAGAAATACGCGTTGGTAAATATTGGGTACGAGTTTGCGAAGGTACGAGTTGACATGGCTCCACAGCTATTTTATTCTAGATTTGTAAAACCTTTGACTTGTCAAACTTCTTGATTTGTAACTTGTATTTTTCTTTAGAAACGCAACATCTCTTTGGCTGGCAGCGGTAACTATTACACAGACGCGATCTCACAAAACGTGACTAAAACAAAGTGACTACATTTAAAAAATTAAGAAACGTAGAAATTCATGAAACTAATGGAGAAAATACGTTTACAATTTAAGAAATTGTGTTTACACATGTATTAAGAAATAACATTTCACAAATCAAGAAATGTAGAAATTCGTGTAACGGATGGAAAAAATACATGTTACAAATTAAGAAATGACATTTTACAAATTAAGAAATTGCATATGTTATACGAATAAGAAATTGCATGCCATTTCACAAATTAAGAATTGTATAATTTTGGCGGATATTCCCTTCCATAGTTTTGCACCCAACTAGAATACCCCAGGGCGAGTTTATTTATCTACTAGGGTAAGTACCGGAGTAACTCGAGTGAAAATTAAACGCATAGAGTACGCACTCGAGTGACGTCATCGACTAACTCTCTTCAACCCACCGCTGGACCACGATTCCTCGAGTTCCAAGATGGCGTCCGAAGAAGAAAACATGTAAGATGCAGTTGTTAAAATCTGCACAGTATGCTAATATCTTTGCAGATTATCGATTTTACTCGATAAAAATCAAATACGTGTGAAGTGGAATATTTATTATTTTTAACTTCATCATGCAATCCCTGATCACGTATTTCCACTATCTTCTGATCGGATGTAAAAAGTATTTATTGAAATATTTGTTTATATTACTATATAACTGCACAAGATGATAAACACACATTTTTTATTTTGCCCCCCAGTGCATTAGAAATACTGTTTTGGATAAAATCTATTATCATATCAGTGTGATTTTTTTTTAATCAAAAATGAGACAGTGTGTTCCTGTAACGGTTTTATGACCCCTGTCACCTATGAATTCACACTGCTCGAACTTTACATACTGTAATACACACATTATGTAATGCTATGAAATCACTGTTTTACTCTTAGATAAAATAAAATTGGTGATGAGGCAAACAAAAAGTATGAAGGTTGGGAACTAGTAGTAAGTGTATTAAGACATGGGGTTCAAAAGGGATGACTGAATTAGGAACTGCTACCCCTTTTCTTCTATCCCTTCTCCGATAATGGCCCAAAGGCTCTGTCCTGACCTGCTGTGGGACATTTTTTGTCGCTAGACCCCTTGCCCATGATTTACGTTTTGCTAAATTCCGGAATTCCCGAAACATTGTACAAGAAAAGAAAGTACTAAGGTACAATCTGCTGTTCTTTCTTAAAACAATCCAGAAAAAAAGTTTTATCGTTTTTTTTATCTTGTAGGATTATGGTACAATTGACTAATCCTGAAGGGGATATAGAAAGCTGCAGGATGTCAAAAGAATTAGTGCAGATGCTGAAACACCCTGAATGTGGTATGTATAATGCATGTTAAGCACTATATTAAGCACACTTGAATAAATATTTTTTCCCTTCAAATTTAACATTATTATGTATGCAGGAAAACTAACTTCATATTTTTTTGTCAACTACTTGTTCACACAATTTATTCACTAAATTTTGGATTTTTTTTTTAAATAATTTTTTTTTAACATAGACCAACCTTTTTCCAAATTAAATGGACACTCAAAATGTAATAAGAATTAAAAAAAAATAGAGCTAACATGTCTTAGATCAAGACAAGAACCATTTGACTTCCAAGAGGTCAATTGAGACCAAATGCAATAAGGGTAAACACAGACAGAACATCTATTTTTTTACCCCTCCCTTTTTTTCCTAAATCAAATGTTGTGTGGCCAAAAGGGTAAGACACCATAGAACTAATTACAGAAGACAATAACAATAAAACTCCTAAGACAAAAGTTGTCTGAAATTGTAATTATTAACTATGTTAAGATCTCCAGAAATTACATGGCCAGCAGGATTTTAACATGCAGAAATGTGCAAAACCAAAGCAAAAGTGCTGCCCTCAGGCTCTTAGTCTTATAATAAAATTGTAAGGTTAACATGAAAGACATGTACATTTTTTATGTTTGTCTTTTGTCTATTTTTAGATGCTACTGTAAAGCAGCAGGTATTAGAGGCGGTTTTTGAAGGGAAAAACAACATACCAGATGAGAAAATACCAGAGGCGAAAATATCAGATGAGAATGAATGTAGTGCTGCAAGTGGTGCAAGTTGTAATAGTAGTAGTATTGGAAAGGTAAATAAATAATAAATACTCGCAAAAGAGTGTGTTTTCTACAAATATGTTTAATTTTATTCATCAGCATTGGGAACTTAATGAAACAGTATGATAGTCAATTTTGATATTAGTAAAAAATTAAGATAAATAGTACTGACAATATTGTCTTTTCCATCCCCCTTAGGTTATTTCATCAGTCATATTGTACAAAACAATGTTGTACACAATAAATAAGAGGCAAACAACTTTTAATTTTGGTACAGATAATTTTTTTATTTTAAAGTTTCCAATTAACACTATTTTTGTATGCCCCGCAGCTAAAGGAAGGGTGCATCAAGTTTATTATGTCAGTATGTACGCGCGTCCGTCTGTTTGAATGTACCTCCCATAATTTGTTTCCTTTCTCCAACTTTAGTTTGCCTCAACCAAATGTTATGAAACTTTTACACAATGCTTATTACCACAAAACACAGTACAATTTGAAATTTGGGTGGCATCAGTTTTACTGTCCATGAGTTATGCCCCTTATATTATATGCAAGCAGGGGTATCATCTGTGTCCCATGGTCACATTCTTTATTCATTTGTACCTTTTTTTAAATTTTAGGAGAAAAAGTTACATGACCCAAATTTGTTGGCCAATTATGAAGACAAAGTAATGATGGACAAAAATTGTGATGTTTTTCTGCAAAAATTTTATCGAAATATTTCACCATCTTCAGAGACTGACATTTCAGTGTTATCATTAGATAGCAATGAAATAGAACCTTTTGTCCAAAAGGGGTACTCATACTCATGGGATAGCGAGGAATCCACTAAATGTTTTCCATCAGAGGACACATCTCCTATTTCTTCGTCAATGGGGGGATTAAATGTCAATGGCATTCAAATATCTAGCACAACATTTGTTTCTCAAATAGAATTCTTAGAAGTTGTATCAAAAAAACTTGCCTGTAAAAAAGTCAAAATTATGACAAAAAGAAGGAGACATAGAAGAAGAAACTTCTACCGCAGAAGATAGATTGACACAATTATTTTGATATTTCAGGTTCACAACTGGACACAGTCGGAAGAAGTTCTGTTGATTACTTTGAGAAGTGATATAGAGTCGAAATTTGTTGGTGCCAAGGCTCATGAAACACTATGGAATGAAATTCAAAAGAAAATGGAAAAACAAGGGGTAAAAATTTCTGTTGCTCAAATAATAAACAAATGGAAAAATATGAAAAAACGTTACAAGGAGGTTATTGACGCAAACAATAAAACTGGAAACAATGCTGTTAGTTGGAAGCACTATGACAAGTTTAATGAATTGTATGGGAACAAAGCTTCCACAAAACTGCAAGCATCTTATGATTCAGGTCTTCAAGGAGCATCAGCTCAATTACATGCTAAACCTAACGAGGGAGAAAACAATATTGCTAAACCATCCTGTTCTGGAAAAAATTCTGTTGGAAAGTCTGCCAAAAAAAGAAAACGGGGTGATCTGTATGACATTATTGAAAAAATTAATGATAATGCACAGGATTCATTAATTGAAATAAAGAATCATAATGAGAAACAGCTTCAAAAACTTGATAGATTTCTGGATCTCTATGAAAAGTCAATTTCTGGTAAAGGTAAAAATGATGAGACTGATTAGGACAGAAATAAATTGAATTATTTTGACATTGAGGGTTCTCATTTTATTTTTCCTGTTGAAAGCAAAGGAGCTGTGATTTTAAATTGTTTCTTCTATCATAGCTAAGCTATATATGTTTTAGTGAGATTATTTTTGGTTAAAAATATAGATTTATGGATTAAATCGAAAATTATATATTTGCTTTTTGAAATGTTTTTCCTGTTTTTTTGTATTATTCTTGATAAAAAATCAGGGTATGTGTTGGATAGAATTTATTTAGTTTTATTTTATGTTTTGCTCTTTGTCTCGCCTGTAACGAAAAATCATGAAGGCGACATAACGACGATAGATTATCAAAAAATCTACTGTGATGTTAAAGTGTTATACTTTCAAAAAGTGTTTTCGTTAAACATTGTTGGATATTCACAAAACTTTTCCTATATTAAGAATGGTGTCCAAATTCAAATTTAAAAAAAATAAAATCACAATTTTCTGAAATTTAGCAGATAACTGGACAAAGTGCTTTTTTGCTACAAAATTCTTTGTTAACCCTTAAATTAAAGTTTCATAAACTGCCATAAAATTGTCAAAGTAATGCTGGCATCTTTTTAAAACTGGCACACAATATTATTACCAGAAAGATTGTCTCTGGATATTTCTTTTAATATGTTTATTTGGTACTTTTCAGATATCTGGACTTTTTTTTGCGATTATTTTAATGTTAACTATGCTTAAGTTTTGTAAACTTTGATAAATTTGTTTAACCAAATTCAGATCCTCACAGATATATATGGGCTGGGTTAATTTTTGATTTGCAGGTGAGATGAGGTTGTGCAGAAATTGTTGATAAAATCAGGATATTTAAGTTTTGTTATTATTTTTACTTTTGTTTTAGATATGTTTATGTACTGTTAAAATGTGTTTTTTTCCATTTTGTTGATTAAACATTTCCATGATTACTGTGTTATTCTTGAAAATTATAAGATATATATATATATAAATATATAATCCATGTAAGTTGCATAAATGATCAGTATGAAATGTCTAAGAGACAACAACACAACCAAAATGTACAAGACCTAAGGCCACCAATGGTTACGCCTCTTTCAATTAATTTTTTATAGTGAGTCTTTTTATGTTGTAATGTTACACTACTGTCTCAGGTTATGATGAAAGATGGTGCCTGTTAAAACATTCAAAACCTGCTGCATATTATATGCACCTGCCCTGAGAAAGGAGCCTTATGTCAGTGGTTGTCGTTTGTTGGTGTGTTTCATACATGTTTTTAGCTCACCTGGCCTAAAATGCCATGTGAGCTTTTCTCATCACTTGGCGTCCGTCGTCCGTCAACATTTCACTTAAAGGACTTCTTCTCTGAAACCACTGTTTGGTCCAGATGCTTCCGATTGATAGGTAACTCCTTGAAATACGTATGTGGTATTTTATATTTAAAAAAAAAATAAATATCCCTTTTAATCTATAGTCTGTTTTCGGATGGCGGGGATTAGCAGCTGAACAACCGTGTGTTGCATCCTCTAAAACTCGGGGAGATAGAATAGAATAAGCAAATGATAATGCTCAAAGTAAAATGGTGTTTTTTTAACATTTTTCTTGAAGTTTGAAGCTTTCTACTGAGCCATCGATATAAATTGTATTTTTGATAAAGAAATTTATATAAGCACTGTACATTTAATTTGGTTAGACAATAATATAGATCTACTTATTATGACTAGCTATACTTAGTCTGTAGTTAGACTGATAACTTACGTAACAGAGATTATTTAATATAGCATTTACAACTGTCTTGATTACGTTAAAAACTGAAGCCTTGCATACACCAAAATAGTGTCCAATTTCACGATGTGACTCCATATTTGCCATATAACATAAAAATATAAGAAGTTTTTTGTCTGGTGCAATGGGCTCCTTCCCTCTCTCAATATCTGGTACGAGATCGTTTTTTAAAACATCTAATATTTGTTCGAATGTTTCTGCGCTGATCCTAAAATGAGATTGAAAATCAACAGGAGCAAATGTTGGAATAACTGTTTCTGCGTAGCATGTAATCCGTGGAACATGAGGTCTACGGAGCAATGCTGCTATTGTTATAGCTAAATTATTCAGTTGCGTGTGTCTAGCCATTGCTAGATTTTCTAGGCCCGTCATATTCTGTATGAACATGAAACATTGCATGTTGTTGTCAACTTCGTCCTCCATGTTGAGAGTTACTCTAGTATCGAGTTTTCCGTTCACGTAAAAGACTGCGCGCGCACAGGCATTAACATAACCAGAGTAAGTATAGAGTAGATAAATAAACTCGCCCCCAAGTTTGAACACCTTATTTGATTTCAGGACCACCATACTCAAATGTGAAATACTTTGATATATTTCGTAACTTTTTACCTTAAAGAATCCTGGTCCTGAGTAGATTTAGAAGTTGTCGTCAGCAAAAGATAAAAACACCGTTCATTGCGGGCTTCCGTTGTCGTTGATTTCTATATTTTGTGCAATGTCAATTTCATCATGGAAAACTTTCTCTACCATCAGAGGTTCATCAAGGGATAATACTAAATTTGATATTTATGCTATTGATTTATGATAGTTACGATTTAAAAATCAATGTTTTCATTTAAGTTGCAGTATAAAAACAATATTAGGTCAATGTCATAAAGATATAAACTTTTTGGTATTCCGAATAAAACTGGGGAAGGGAAGGGCGCAGTAAAATCTCGTCCTTCCCCAGTTTCTCAGTCTCAGTAATATTTTTTGTATGAGGCTGAGAAACTGGGGAAGGACGAAGTTCTACTGAGCCCTTCCCCATTTTTGCGCCGAGTACAAAAAAAAAATATTGTTTCTGACATTGACCTAATATTGTTTTTAAACTGCAACTTAAATTAATAAATTGATAGCTATTCAAATCGTAACACAAATGTCAAACTTATTTTCATCCCTTAATGGACCCCTGATTGTGGAGAAAGTGTTCCATGATGAAATTGACATCGTACACAATATAGCTGTGTTACTATATTTTATATGAAATAAACAGAACTATTTCCAGTATAAGAAAAACATTATATATTTTTCTGACATTGACCTGGTATTGTATGTTTGATGTTTAGAAGTACTTAAAGATGACAAAAAGTTTAGTATTGAAAATGACTAAAATTTTCAGTACTGAAAAATGACTGAAATTTTCAGTACTGAAAAATGACTGAAATTTTCAGTACTGTAAAATGACTGAAATTTTCAGTACTGTAAACAACTTTTTCCCAACATTACTGAAAATTATATAAAAATTAATGTACTGAATAGTGATGTTTCCTAAAAGTACTGTTCATATAGCGCAATTTAATGTACAGTTTAGTGATGTTTCCTTAAAGTACTGTTTATATAGTGGCATTTAATGTACTGATTAGTGATGTTTCCTAAAAGTACTGTTTATATAGCGGCATTTAATGTACATGTAAATGCTAGTCAAATTGTTGGTAGTGTATTTAGATGTCTCATAAACAGTGGTACCTGTAACAGTTTTATTTACGTACTTATATTTACTGGTTAAATGTTTTTGTCAGTGCCTTTGTTTCAGACCTTGCGAAAAAATACCAACAAAACAAAATGTATTACGACTTGCAAACATTTTCATTGTATCGTTGTCCACGCTACATGTACCAATATAAGTCCAAATGTTTTACTTTAATTTCCGTTTTGAATATTTTCCAATTCAAATGTTATCTATATATAACTATGTTGTTTTATTCAGGAGAACTGTATAATAAAGAAATCAAGTTACAGTGAGTTGACTGTTGGTGTTGTTCTCCACCAGTTGCAACTCATTCAAAATTTTTACCAAATTGCAATTTGTTTTATTAAACCAAATTGTTCAACTGGTCAGAATATTGAACAAATTGTTCAGTCAAAATGTGAAAGTGTAAGGTGATTAAATAAAACATACTTACAATCCTATAAGACTTTAACTCCACTTTAATGATATTGTGACAAATTTAGTTTATCAGTTTGTATAGTTATATTATAGCCATTTCCATGCTGAAGAGGAACTGTTTATTTTGAATTGCTATAAAATTGTCCAAACTAAGCTTTCATATAGTTTTTCTTCCTAAAAGTATTCTATATTTATAAGAATCAGATATCATTTTAAATAAAACATCATATATTCAGTAAAATATGTGTGAAATAACAATATGCTATTGATAAGTTTTCAGGGGAGATAACCTAAAATATAATTCTTTTGAATAAAGACTTTTTGAAAGAAAAGTTATTATCTCCCCCATGGAAACTTCCTACAAACATATATTGCAATTTTACTCATATTTTACTGAATATGAAATGTTTTAATTCACATAATGTCTGATTCTTATAAATATAGAATACTGTTAGAAAGAAAAACTATATGAAAGCTTAGTTTGGACAATTTGATAGCAATTCAAAATACAAAGTTCCCCTTCAGCATGGAAATGAATATAATATAACTATACAAACTGATAAACTATTTTTGTCACAACATCATTAAAGTGGAGTAAAAGTCTTATAGGATTGTAAGTATGTTTTATTTTATCACCTTGCACTTTCATGACTTGGCTGTGGTTTTCTACAGCAGTTGGTTCAAATTTCTGACCAGTTGAACAATTTGATTTTATAAAACAAATGCAATTTGGTCAAAATTTTGAATGAATTGCAATTGGTGGAGAGCAACACTAACAGTGAACTCACTGTAAGTGATAAAGGTTTCACAGATTGTATTCCTTTACAATCAACACTAACTTTTAACTCATCAAAAACCTGGATTTCAACTTAGCAAACTAAGTAATTTTTATGCAATCAAATTAATCATAGTATTACATGTAACAATCATTTTATGCATTTCACTATAATGCATCAACGGTACCAATTGTACTGTACCACATGCAATAGAAGTAAAACTGTGTTTATGCTGGTATCATTGAATTAATTCTTATCTATAATATGTTCGATGATAACTATTTATATTGTCTAGGATTATCTTAACTTTTGGTCCTCTTTTATTTTATTAGCTTGTCATCATTTGTATTTATTTTTTGTTTCAAAGGTAGCTATATTATGGAAATACATATCTTTATATAAACATAATAATAGTACAATGTATCATAGGGCTCATGTTTTCCCCTTCACTATAGTGTAGTTGAAAAATGAGAAATCGTTATAATATACCTAAGATGTTAATAGGGCATCAGACTGCCAATGATCGGTATCCCTACTAAATATTTGTCTTCAAACATCTTGCAGTTGTTGGTGAAATTTTAATAAAGTACCAGAACAGCAACATTTTGAGATTTTGCAATCAATATTAGATATAATACATGTAGCTTTAACAATACCCTTGTAACACCCAGGATTGTGTCCCCAAAAAAATGAATCCTCCAACCCATATGTGCTCACAAAACAAAACTGAACTCCGAATCAAAATATATTTGTTGGAAGACGCCAACAAGTGTCCTTTTCATAAACGCCCAAACGTTTTCATCATTACGAAAACTGTTTCGTTATTAAAAATATTGGTTGAAAACATATCAAATCGGTATTATTACAGGGACCATAGACTCAAACTTCACTTTATGTAGAAGGCTATTAATGTTTCGAAGAGTAGTAATTTTTTTGTGAAGAGAGGAAATCGGATTAATGTCTGCATTTTGAAACAATGGTTTGGCCGTTTTTTAATGTTTTTTGCGGGCCGGTTTCCATATATTAACAAAGACCACATCTATGGTCATTACATTTTGAAACGTTGTATTATATTCCATTTGGATCATAACATTTTGCCTTTGTTAAAATCTTTTTAAGGTTTAAAGGCTGTCTTTTAATTTTCAGGAATTTTTATGTAGGGAAAAGCTTTCTTACTTTTTTTCTTTTTTTGGTAAAACCGGCAAATTTGCTTTTATGACGTTGAATATGTCAGGATTGTACGGGTTCTGAGTGATAAGTTCTGTATTACTCATTTTACGTACTGTGGACCTGAGCTCCGTCATTGGTATTGCTTTTGCCTTTTCTATTCCCTTATCTATAAGTGGGTTTGGATAATTTTGTTCTTTCAAAAACACCTTTATATAATTCAAACATAATTCCTGCGTGAATTCATCACTTACAATTATACATACACGTCGTGCAAGACAAAACGGGATGTTTTGTTTCGTATGTTGAGGATGAGATGAATGAAAATTCTGGTATTGGTGGGTGTCCGTACTCTTATAATATATATCTGTGGTTAAGGTTGTTCCATTCTTAAATATTAAAGTATCTAGAAATGGCGGCCTATGTTCGCGTGATTATATGGTAAATTCAATCGAAGGATGTAATGTGTTTATCAGATTATGAAACTTCTCTAAATTGTGATTTTTGTTTAAAATGATAAAACAGTAGTCTAAGAATCGCTTCCATTCCGATTTTATGTACACTATAAAATCAAGTTCACTTTCAACTTTTGTTCCCATAGCTGTACCAGAGATCTGTAGATAATATTTTCCATCAAAAGGTGTTATTATCTAGTATGATTGTCAATCCCTCAAACAAAAATTATTAGAAAATCTTTGGTCAATAATATGCTTATATGACTCCAGCCAAGATTTAACAGCATCTAATCCTAGTTTGTGCAGTATATTGGTGTAAATACTTGTTACGTCAAAGCTTACCAATATTGCATCTTCTTTGACTTCGGCTGGTAAATGATTTAAAAATTCAAATAATCACGAATAAAACTAGGTACATATTGGCATAAAGGTTTCACAATTAAGTCAATGAAATGGCTCAATCTATGAGTTGGACAATAGACCGAAACTTTAAATCTTTTGGTGAATTTATTTCGATATATGCGCAAGTTTGTTGTTGAGCTGCCTTAAGTTTCTATTTCCTTACTTTTGTGGATTTTACCTCAAATTTCGTAGATAGGCAACTTTCTTATCAGTAGTACAATGATGAAAATTTGAAATAAGTTTGTTTATTTTTCTCTTAGTTTTCATTTCCATATTTTCGTTGAGTTCCCGATAATATTGTTTATCTTTGAGCTGTTCCTGAATTTTGTCTCGGTAATATATTCTGTGCATTATTACTAATGAACCACCCTTGTCAGCTTTTTTTTATGATTATCGATTCATCTGTTTGTAATCTGTATAAAGCTTCCTGTTGTTTAATAGATAAATAAATTTTTACTGTGTTCTGTGGTTTCAGTATTAATGGAAAGTTTGACAGATGATTAATGTACAAGTCTAAATCTTTATTTTTTTCTTTTTCCGGTGCACATGTAGATTTATTCCTTACAATTGATTCGTCATCTGTCTTTGATTCTTTATCCCAAAAATGATTTTTTGTCTTAATTTTCGGCAAAATCTTTGATATTAACTGAGAGTGTATCAGTGTCAGCTGTAGGCTTTGGAGTATATTTCAGTCCTTTATTAAACACTTTCATTTCATTAGAAGCAATTTTGCAATTAGACAAGTTAATTAGGTTTGGGTGGACCCTGTTACTTGTTTCAGATTGGTGTCGGAACGTTCCTTTATTTGGTAGGCGGTTTTGTTCCGACCCACACCTAAAAATTGAATCCGTTCCACATCGTTCTGGTCTACATTTTTATTTTAGATGGTAGACTTTTATTTCCATTGTTTGGAGTCTTGTTTCTATTAAGTTTTAAGTTAGGTCTTTTGATCTTTGGTTTCGAAGTTGACTTATCAATAAATAACTTCTATAGACAACTTTGACCGAAGTTGGGATTTTCTAAACGACCTTCTGTTAGCTAAAGTGTTGTAATAACTATAGTTTTTACATTGTCTTAATTTGTTGTGTGTGGCCTTATCAGGTGTTTATAGTTGTTTGAATTCGTACAAAGTGTTAGAGTTGTGGAATTTAGAAATCACTGAAATAATCAAAGATACAGATTGACTGATTAGAACTTTCTATTTGACTTATATAGTAATTTCGTAATTATCATAATCTACGATGAATAGTTTCTACAATATATATACAGACACCGTAATTAGACAGCGATACATTTGTATACTTGTATTCTCAGAAGTTCTCAAGAGCTGTCGATTGGCACTTATATTTACAAACAGCATCATATTAAATTGTGAACTTATTGGACATATACATTCCATTGGATTAAGTACAGCTAAGGGAAGAATCAGTTCTTTTATTTTGGTAAGTTTCCTTGGTTTGATGGTACTATACACAACAGCTGTATTCTAATTTAGTTCTCAGCATTGCTTGTATTTTTGTGTTTGATATTGTTGAATTTGTTTTAATGAATTCTAAAGATTTATTGCCGTTTGAAATAATGTTGTCATAATGTAAGTTCCATTGCAGATTTGATTCTACAGTAACGCCAATATATTTAGCAGATGTAACGGATTGAAAAAATATTGTTATGTAGGACGTCCTCATGTAAATTTGTTTCTTTTTATGTAAAATTGTGAGTGTATTATATTTATCTGGTTGTAAATCCCAAAGGCAATCTGCGTTCCACTTTTCTGCAGTGGCTAGATTGTAAAATGGTGCAGTCTGGTTGAGATTGTATTTCTCTATGAATGATGCTGTCATCAGCAAAGGCTTTTATTTGCGATGTGTTAAATATTCGGAGTACTCATTTATATAAATTAGAAAAACTATAGGGACCAGTTACATGTTATACTGGAGATATAACTGACACTGACATAGATGAAAGACAATGTATAACGACTTCGTGTTCCATCGGTTAAGAAAGATTTGATCCAGTTAAGTGTAATTTTTAAACCTTAGTATGACCAAGTCTGTGTAAGCAGTATTGGCTAAAGAAATGACAAATACGTCCAGTAGAAGCAGATACACTTATATTTGCATCGCATTCTGTAGTAGAGGTTAGCCTAGAAAATGCATTTAATTGAGATTCCGGTTCCGTGTTTAAGACAGTAGGATTACCTATTATAGTTAATTTTTTACAAAATGTGACTTGGATGGAGTTGTCTCATATGAACTCATACTATATCTTCTTATTTTTATTAATCGTAAATTTTAAGAACGCCATTACGAGTTGGTTGACCGTTATGGAATAACCGTTTCACAAATGATATCGGATATGTTTCTTACGTTGTAACTACAATCCCCTTCCCTTTCATTAATGTGACATATCAAATTAGACTATTTTCCGGATTTGTTATCATATAAGCAACACGACGAGTGCCACATGTGGTGCAGGTTCTGATTACCCTTCCGGAGCACCGGAGATCACCCCTAGATTTTTGGTGGGGTTCGGTTTGCTTATTCTTTAGTTTTCCATGTTGTGTCATGTGTACTATTGTTTGTCTGTTTGTCTTTTTCATGTTTAACCATGACGTTGTCAGTTTATTTTCGATTAATGAGTTTGACAGTCCCTCTGGTATCTTTCGTCCTTCTTTCACAAATAATACATTATGGTCTTGATGTATATATTCTGGTTACTGATGTTGTTTATCATTTTATCAACGTGTTATATTGTTCTTTCATTTATCTTTATGTGACACCTGCTGAAAACATCTTGCCAGGTCAACAACAGAGGGCTTCACGCAGAACTATGAAAATTGCTTTACATGTTTTGTCAGATGATACCTACTTCTTCTGGGTTTCAAATAGTGAGTTGATTTGTAATTATGACCACATCAGCGATAATTCATATCAACACGGAGGTGCTGAATACTGGGTTGGTGTTCCTTTAGGTGAGAAACCCTCCTCCAACGGTGATATCGATCCAAATATTGTAAATAAATACAATAATGAAATATTACACGCCTGACGCACGTTTTGTCTTCAAATGATCAATAAGTTAAAATAGAATTTCAAAAAAGCCAGAAAGTCCAAATAAAGTACAAAGTTTGATGAGCATCTAGGACTCAAAATTCCGAAAGCTATTTTCAAATACCACATGAAACTGCATGTAACTGAAACCTGTCAATTTTTAAGTAAACAAAATACGTAGTTTCATAGGGTTTTGCTCTTCAGACAAGCACAAATACCATTTTCAGAGAAATATTTGAAATTCAACTTTATATTTGAAAGTTTCTAACTATTTCATTATCTATTCATGTACTTTTTTGGGTTTTTTCTTTTACATCTTGTAAAATAAGAAATTTTCTGTCCTTAAAAGAGGGACGAAAGATACCAAAGGGACAGTCAAACTCATAAATCTAAAACAAACTGACAACGCCATGGCTAAAAATGAAAAACACAAACAGAAAAACAATAGTACACATGACACAACATAGAAAACTAAAGAATAAACAACACGAACCCCACAAAAAACTAGGGGTGATCTCAGGTGCTCCGGAAAAGTAAGCAGATCCTGCTCCACATGTGGCACCCTTCGTGTTGCTTATGTGATTACAAATCCGGTAAATAGTCTAATTTGGTAGGCCATATTCATGCATGAAAGGGAAGGGGGTTGTAGTTACGACGTAAGGAACATATCCGATATCATTTGTGAAACGGTTACTAGTATTCCATAACGGTCAACCAACTCGTGATGACGTCCGTAAAATTTACGAAGGGGTGATTTCAACTTCACCATTTGGAACTCTTGGTTTAATAGCTTCCTTGTGAGCAGTTACCCTCTATCACGAAAATCATGATTGGAAATGCAAGCGCGGGAATATCGTATCAATTGGGAGATATATACCCCGTATGCAGGTGCTGCTGGAATGTTGCTACTTAGAAATGGAAAGTTCACAATTGGAAAGCTGAAATCATCTCTTTTGTCGTAAAGTTTTGTTTTCAACCGACCCTCATTGTCAATTTCTAGATGTAAGTCAAGATATGAAGCCGACTTAACTGTATCTGTAGTATTCTTTATCTCCAATACGATGGGATAGATGCGTTCCACATAGTCACCAAATTTTGAATTGTTTAGTGAAAGAACATCATCTATATAGCGGAAAGTAGAGTTAAAGGATATTGCTAACTTCTTATCTTTGACCTTTATTCGTGATTTGATAGAAATTGCACTGTTCGAATATTTGACGACCGGGCAAAACAGTAAGTACAGATGAAATACTTTCGAAAGATATATGATTTAGCCGTATGCGAAATTTTCAAATTATAAGGGAAACCAATTTAGTGGGAGATATTGTGTAGATAATTGTGGAAATCGTGATACAAGCATGAAATTTGGTATAGAGGTTGACTAAACGATAATTGAAAAAAATCAGCTGCTGGCCATCAAAAATTTCCATTTTTTCAAGATGGCCACCGCTCATTTTAAAAATGGCGTCATATCCAATTCGCTACATTTTGTAAATCCTTTGAAAGCTTTGCTATAGGCATGATAGGTATAATTCAAAGTCAATTTTAATAAAACGTAAATAACAGTTCCTAAAGTACGATAAAACAAAACATAAATGACGAAAAAGTGACTTCCGGTTAAAAATGGCGGCAATTACGTTGAAAATGGCAACATTTCGTAAATCCTTTAAAAGCTGGGTTTTAGGTTTAATCCAAAGTAAGGTTTGATAAAACGAAAATAACAGTTCCTAAAGTACGATCAAACAACACATAAAAACGAAAAAGTTACTTCCGGTTCCAAAATGGTGTCTAAAACGTTGAAAACGGCTACATTTCGTAAGTCCCTTGAAAGCTGTGTTGTAGGTATAATCCAATGCAAGATTACTGTTCCTTAAGTACGCTGACACAATACATTCACAACGAAAAAGTAACTTCTGGTTCCAAAATTGCGACAAAAACGTTTAAATTTCATTATTTTTTTCATTTTCATTTAATTGTAAAGAGAAATCACTTTATTTGTTAGGTTCAAATACCTAGTTTGGTTAGAAAAAGGCAGTTTGCATTCCGTAATATTATCTGACAGTTGCCAACACAAACGCATACAAGGTAGGCCAGAACGGAATCGTTTACAGTTATCAACAATGTGGGAATTTTTTGCATCCGCCTTTCAAAAGTTTCTGATACGAGGGTGCAAATGCAGCCAAAGAAGTTCATTTTGGTTTCCAACTGTCAGTGTTTGTTTTTCTTCCATCCAAACCCAGTGTTCATGACTTGGTACATTGTATGTGTACCTGTCGAATGCACACATCCGGTTGAGCCCACCTTGATATGCTTCTCTTTCGATGTGATCCGGAAGATACCATCTTATAGGGGGAATAGCATCATAAGGGCGCTGCTTCCTGACAAATGATTCAACTCGTGCCTTGTTAACAGCAAGTGTTGATGTTGCCGTACATAATGCAAGCAAATGCTTTTATGATGTCCATGTCTCTGGCTTTATACAAAACTAAAGCGAGCAACAACACCCTTAACATCTGGAAATAATTCCAATGTCTGCCAAGCTGACCTATTCACTTTCCCACCAAATGCTGACACAGTGCCACATTCACAGAATGCATTGCAGGAAATAATAGCAGCTGCACGAGGACCAATCACATTTGATATGTCATATATATGAAGCCACCGAAAGTCTTGATTCCCTCAAAAACCTACCCACACTTTGTCCATACCTAATACTGCGAGAGCTGCAATTCTAATACTACTGCATCTGTATCAGTACTACTTAATATTACTTTTATCAACCATTTTTTGCAGCAAGCTTATCATGGACAAACATACGTGTATCTACTTGTTCTTGGTTATAAAGGGATAGCTGGGAAGTATCCGTATTGAAATTGCAAAGAACATTTCACCTTGAGTAACATTAACATTTTTATAAGTCTCTTAAGAAGCAATTATGTCGGCAACAAACTTGAATCATTTCGTTTTGTTGTCATCTTCACAAAGAAAACGACTCCAAATCCTTGACGTTCTATGAGAACCAACAACTTTCAGTCTAGCACCAGCACCTTGCATTTTTCGCGGTACAGCCTTTAAATTATCAAGTACAATGTCTTCTCTTCAATACTTATCGGTGCAAGATTTTATGTGAGGCAGTATGACATCGATTGCATAATCATCAAAAAAGTTTTGCATGTGGTGGCTTGGAATTGACCATTGCTGGCCCCCCAATCGGTAAATGCGTCAGAATTTGGATCAGTTGATGGCAAATTGCACAATGTTTCAAGTATACCCATTTGCTGCGATTTAATAACTGTTTAAAGTGACATCCGTAGACTAAAAAAAAAGAAGTAATTTTGTTTTCATTAAAATAAAGAAATCTTCCAAATCAAACTGTCTACTTTGACAAAAAATAAAAAGACTAGAAAAGAGATCGCAATCACTTTTCATTTTCTTCAGCTTTGGTTTTTGACATAGCCATTTTCAGTTTCATTTTACGGCTACAATAGGAAATTGTTCTTTTTTATCTGGTTATAGAATGCAGATTTTCCTTCGTTTTGCATTTACTTAAAAAGATCTCCGAATTGTTCGGACCCAACATCTTGGAGTTTATATACATATCTCACCTGCCTCCAAGTCAATAATTTTCTTTAAAAAAAACTTTTGTACAAATCTTACGACTGTTCTAAAAGAAAGTAAAATCAGAAGATGGATTTCCAAACTCGGTCATCACTTAAGAAAGCCTTTGACTCTTTAAAAAAAATCCTTTTGTATTTTCGTTAGAGCCTTCATGATGTCGTCCATCTGTTTAAGAATGACTAAAACCACTATTTCGTTCAAAATCATCTACCAGTCTACTGACATCCATCCATCCATCGTCTCAAGGGGATCTTCGATGGCACCAACATCGCCCTTCACAAACGCATTTTTCTGTGTTAGTGCCTGATCAATTGTGATATAAGAAAAAAAACTTGCTGGTCTTACGAACAGTGAAATTATAATGTTCTTAAACTATCCTTGATTTCTACCAAACTGAGACAAAAGCTTGTTTCTGATCATAAGATATTATTCAGAAGTAAATTTTGTAAAAAAAAATTCACTTTTTCTGTATTTTACTTATAAATGGACTTAGTTTTTCTTCCAGTTAACATTACATACAGTCTGCAGTTAAAGTTTATAAAACTTTTATTAGATTCATAAACTATCCTGGATTTTTTACCAAACTTGGAAGCTTCTTTCAATCAAAAGACAGTATCGATAGGGAAATTTTTATTGATGTTTTTCCTCATTTTTGTTGAGTCTGCGAAAGTAGGCGAGACACTGGGTTCCGTGGAACCCTTACGAATTTGGTTTTATTAAAATCAATTTATTGTTGGTAATGCTCGTGAAGGGAAGTCATATCTCGGAGATGGATCCGTAACCGTCAAACATACTTTTCATAAGCTGGACCAAAAAATTAAGGTATCATGCTTGATATGGACTGTTTGTGAGGTACGATATCTGACTCATAAAATGGGCGTACAGCCGAAAGAACAAGGGTTTTTAATTCACAATTGAACACCAGATATTAAACTGTGGTCGAGATGACTGTCTGTCCTTGCACCAGTCTATCAATTAATCGAACGACACAGAGTCATTAATGGTTCAAGCAAAACACACGCAGTTATCCGATTCGCATCTCTAGACCTAGGTTCATTTGAATATATATGAAAATAATATGACGCTCTAGATGTTGCAATGTCCGTTACAGTTAGTCACAAGTCCATCCACTTTCAGGCAATATATCCCCATGAATTTTAAAACAAGCCTTTTTAATGTACTTTCCACCAAACAAAACGATAACCTTGTCTTCTCCGTACAAATCTGGCCATTCACACTGAACTTACCTACCCAATGCCAAAAGTGGTTGATCTACAGCTATAATTGATGTTTGGCCAGGATTTTGCAAGTTTAACCACTTATTTTACCTATCCATCGTATGATTGATAAATTCAATTGAATGGGCGTGTTTTCAAACAGTGGCATCATAGAAGTTACAGTTACTTGAATAGAAGAGTATATTTTTTTAGAGGAATGAAATGACGACCAAAATATGTTTACGAAATTCAAATCCTTCTCTGTTACATGAACTATGATTTACATCAGTGTGCCCTGGTAGTGGGTGCAAATCGCTCTGTATGTTTATAATTAGTTTGCGCATGCAAACTCATTTGTTTCATAACCTTAAATAATTTTATCAAACCAATTCATAATATCACTAAAAATCAAAAAGCACCAAGTAGATAGTAAATAGTTCAAATGTTTATGTTTGAGTTTTGTTACATTTTCGTGCATGCGCAAATCATGAAGAGTCAAATATTTATTTCTATTAAATACTACAAATGCAAGGAATGTCGTCACCAAACCATATAATATTTTTCACTATAAGAAAGTCAAGGAACAAGTTTTGTAGAAAAATAAGTATTTTGAACTAAAAAAAAAAACAGAAATTTTTGAAAAAGGCCGTGGCCATCTTGAAAAAAATGAGTTTTTTTCATGTCCAGCAGTTTTTTCTTAAAAAGTATCTAATAATGATGCTTCATGTTAATTTTTATGCTTGTATCATCATTTGCACAATTCCCTCGATTTTCCTTGCTAATATCTTCCACTAATCATGCTAATTGTACATAACATAAAGATATTTTTTTCAAATAGAAAAAAAAAGATAAATATGTTTACTTCTTCACACAACTTCTGGTTGCTTGCAAATACAGTACAGACCATTTCTAACCTCTTATCAAATCTGTCAGAATCTTTTAGGAGAACTGTTCTAGGACAGTATGTAGAACTGTCACCCTGGTAACTTTTAAATAGTTCTAGCTAGAACAGTTCTAATCTAGAACTGATTTGGTCAGTTCTACCTAGAACTGATTCAGACAGTTCTACACAGAACTGATTCTGACAGTTTTACCCTAGAACAGTTTTAGACAGTTCTTACTGACCAAATATTTGGTCAGTTCTACGATTATAACAGTTCTACGGCTAGAATAGTTCTACATTGTACGACTAGAACAGTTTTACGATTAGAACTGAGTTGGTCAGTTCTACGGCTAAATTGATTTCATCCGTTCTAACTTCTATCCATAGAACAGTTAAATGGGCTATTTGTCTTAAATATAAATAAGTCAAAAGAATATGATTCTTATTTTTAAGATTCCCTAACTGCAGTGACGTTAGTTAGAACTGTTCTGCAATCCTTACATATTTGGACAGTCCTACGGTAGAACAGTTTTAGAAAGTTCTGCTGACAGTTCCACGGTTAGAACTTATTTGGTCAGTTCTACTGACAGTTCAACGATTAAAACTGATTTGGTCAGTTTTGATGACACTTCTATCCTAGAACTGATTCTGACAGTTCTACCTAAAACTGACTCAGTCAGTCCTACCTAGAACTGATCCTAACAGTTCTACTTGGAACGGTTCTAGGGTTTTAGGACAGTTTAGAACAGTTCTATGACAGATTATTCTGACAGTTCTAATGAAAGGTAATAAAAGAGGGACAAAAGATACCAGAGGGACAGTCAAACTCATAAATCGAAAATAAACTGACAACGCCTGGCTAAAAATGAAAGAAGATGATCTCCACTGTAGTTTAAACGTAAATCACGCAGATGCATGGTTGCATTCCATATGCCAGAAAATACGACTGTTCGACGTTTGTGACGTGACATGCCAAACAATCACGTCCTTCGATATATGACTTCATGCCGTAAAGACCGTTACATTGGAGAGCCAGTGTAGAAACATATTGCACATTTTAATTTTCGGTCATTTATTTTTGAAAGAGGTACAGCAATGATGAGAAGCTTGCATCAATTCAAACATGGACATATGTGTTCCTCCAGCACAGTGGGTATGGACATATATGTCCCTCCGGCAGCAAGAGGGTTAAGGAATAACTGTAATATTTTTTCTGTATAATTATGAAGAAATAACATAAAAAATGTGGTGAAAACTGAATAACCCGCGTAGTGAGTTATTTTACACTGTGACCCACATGATTCATGTTATTTCGAATAGACAGAAAAAATATTACAGTTATTTCTTATAATTTAATTCTAAATTATATTTTAAACCGGAGTAAACCATGAAAAAACGTTGATAACGTCACGGCCACATGACAAACTTATGTCTATGGGCTGATAAACAAAACGACGTCAGCCAATCAGAAGACGCGTTACATCCAAAAGTTCAGGAATGATTGTAATATGTTTTTCTGTCTATGTAGAAATATCATAAAAAAAATGTGGGGAACACTGAACAACACGCGTAGCGGTTTATTTAAAGTGTGCACCACATTTTTTTTTATGTTATTTCGAATAGGCAGAAAAAATATTACAGTTATTTCTTATAATGTAATTCTTAAATCTATTTTAAATCGGAGTAAATCAGGAAAAAACGTTGATGACTTCATGGTCACATGACAATATTATGTCTATGGGCTGATAAACAAAACGACGTTAGCCTATCAGAAGACGCGTTACATCCAAAATCAAATTATTATGAAATAATGTTAAATTTTATTTGTATGATATTGTTCGCTTATCACGTGGTAAATGAAGCGTTACTACCGCTGATATTTTACTGATTTGTTTATTCAGACCTTACATTTATATAATTAATGCTTTAAATGATTTGGTCATTTAACATTCTTTCGATTTATTGTAAATGTCAATGATAAAAAAAAAAAACACTATGCATTGCAATGCACAGCCGTTACTCTTAGGAAAAAGAGTATTATTTAACTAATTGTTGATCTGTGGGTATCTACATTAAATGATCATAAAGCATTGGTCACACCTTTCATTATAGCTCGAACGGACGCCAAATGAATGAAAAATAAGTTTTCCGTTGACAAAATAACTATTCTTTTGGAGTCCGTTTGTGTTCTAACTAAATAAAACGGACTCGTAACTATGGCATAACGGACATATGATGTGTGAACAAAATGTCACCAATAGGGACACAAAAACAACACAGACCCCACCAAAAATTAGGGGTGATTGCAGATCCCTCTTTACATGTGGCTCTTGTCGTGGTGCTCATGATGTTACAAAGCTGGTAAATAGTATAATTCGTGATGGCGTCCTTAATATTTACGAAGTGATGATAACAACTTCACCATTTGGATCTCTTGGTTTACAAATAAAAGGTCACAATTGGGAAGCTGAAATCATTTCATGTGTCATAAAGTTCTGTTTTCAACCGACCCTCATAGTCAATTTCTAAATATAAGTCTTAATCCAATGGCAAAATCAAAAGCTCAAACACATCATACGAAGGGATAACAAAGGTCATATTCCTGACTTGATGCAGGCATTTTTTTATGTAAAAAATGGTGGATTGAACCTGGTTTTATAGCGGTAAACATCTCACTTGTATAACAGTCGCATCACATTTATCAAATGGAAGTAATCGTTATATTATTGTAATACTATAAACAGTATTCGGCAACTAGACCGTACTGAACAATACGGAATCAACACAAGGCGTTCTTTTCTTAATTACCTGTAGTAGTACTGAACTGTACTGTATTTCTCGCAGTCGTCTATGTTCATGTACTGAAAATGTACAGAACAACTGAAAATGTTCTGTTTAAAATGACCGTTTTTAGTAGTAAAAAAACGTTATTAGGGTAACTGATTCTAACGTTAATTTTCTGATAACTGCGATTTTTACGAGCTAATATCAGTAGTAACATCCCGTTTCATGAAGTATAGAGAAACACAAAACACGCATGTCGGATCAAACACGAGAAATAAAAGTAATTTTAAAACACGAAACAGGAAAAATTAAAAGGCCGAAAACTTTGTACACATTAACCCTTTACCACCTTCTGATAATTTGTGGTGGTGTTTACCTAGTGATGGTATTTACTTTTTGTTAAAATCTATTCAATTATATTATACAACTTGCTAGCGTGTCACGAGTAATGCAGGTAATAAGGAAGAAGAGATCATATTTTCCTGATGTATATGAATTTTTATCACATTTAATGGTTAAAATTGTTTGCATAGGTTATTGAGTTGAATATGGAAAATGTTTATTCGAAGTAATTTTAAAATGTAAGAATTTGATAGATTAGTTGACAATGAGTGAATGTGATCTAACGTTATGTAACTGCATTTATAATTACCAAACAATGTTGTATTTAAGGGGGCACTAGCTGTCATAATCCTGTACACCGATTTTAATCAAATTCTCATATTTGATTTATAAAAAATATAAAACATTTATCCAAACTATTAAGAGTCTTAAATAAACAATTTACAGGACACGGACATGAAAAAACGTAGCTTTGATTCATGTGTATTTTGGTCAAGACCCCATCTAATTAATTATCGAGTTGACCTCTAAAGTCATCCGATTACCATATAAAAGATGTAAACATAAATATAGATATGAATAGATTAGGCAAACTCGTGCTGTTGGATTATTCTAGGTCTATCTAATTTCATATTATAGAAGAAAAAGTGTTGATCATTGTTTTTACTTGTATAAGAATGATTTTTGTGGATCGAATCAGCCAATCAAATGATTTACCTTTGTTTTACTTTCAAAGTTGACATTTTTTTTCTTTAGATGATTTTACACATACAATTCACGTGTTATCCCTCTCAAGCGAAGGGGTTGAATTGAAGTTCACATAAATACAGATTCAATGAGCTCGAATTATTTACTTGCAACTGAATAATTCACAACCAAGGTTTTTTTTTAACTTATTTGGAACAACTCGAACCATACTGGCTGCTAAAAGCGAACTGTCATTTCACTTTTTGCATTTCATTAATGATTGAGCCAAAAATAATAATATATTAGATTTTTTATATATCTCGTAGCTAGTGCTCCTTTAACATTTAAATATTAAATTAAACATCACAAAAAAAAATCAAACATCTTATTAGAATATTAAGCATGTCACTTTACTTTTCTGGGGATATGTGCATTTGAGTCGATTTAAGAAAATTAGTTTTGAAATGTCATGTAACTATCAATATCGTTTCTGATGGTAAATAAGATGGTAAAACATGTTTTTTTTTAAATGCTTGTCATTGATTAATTTGTTTTAAAAGTGAATACTCAATTCTTACTGTAGCAATATCTCCAGTCATTTATCCATAACGCTCTACCCGATTGATCATTGTGTATGATAAAATTACCACAGTACTGTTTTACACTAAATGGGCATTTTTCAATAAAAACGTGATTTCTTGTCCCAGCCACATTTAAAAAAAACGTGTTTTATCTTTGCAAGTAATTTTTTGTGCAGTCAGTACATTGAATTAGATTTAACATTTTTAAGCAAAGAAACAGTCTATTTTTTTAGAGGGATTGATAACAAATTGATTCCTGAATGGTCCAAAACAACCAAAAATGGCATGTCCCTAGACCGCCTGTTCAACATTCATACTCTTAAATATCGTAAAGAAATGTAGAAATAAATGTTATTTTTTCTTAATATAAGTTCTTTGATAATTCAAAAGTATGTTTAAAGCCAACATATTTTAATAAACAGCTTTTAACATAGGATTTTTAATTTCAGAAGGTGTGTCCCTGACAAAAATATCCGTCTTGTTACTATTGCAATATAGGGATTGTGTGGGGAAAATAAAACACGTGAATATGTCCCCTACAAACAGGTAACTTACGAATCAAGTATGGGAGTAAAACGTTTCGTAGTGGACACTACCACTACCATGCAGTCTTTTTTAAGTCTTTTTTCAAGTATATTCGTGCAAAACAAATAACAAGGGTTTAGTTTCATGTAATTTTTAGCATGTTTTTATTAACATAGAATAGGGTTGATGTCAACTACGAAACTTTTTGTCCACTACGAAACGGTTTTGTCAACTACGAATCGCATCAAAATGTCCAGTACGTAACATGAGTTGTATCTTCATATGTGAAGTACTGTCTATTCTTTGTCAATAAAAAATGGTTCTCCAATTTAGAAAAAATGAGATCTTTCTAGTATATAAAGTAAACAAACTGGAATGTCTATAGGAGACATTTAAAATTGCAATAAGATGTGTATTTAAAAGCAGTCTCGTAGTATTTCAGATTGCATTTTTTTTTTACAAACAGGTCTATATTAGAGGTATTCAAAATATCTCTTGAAATAAAAATTTTGACAAGTTCATTTTTAGGTCTGAAAAGCACGTTTTTATTGAAAACCGACCATATATCGATCAGTCATGATGATGTTGGGTAAATAATAATGATTCAACATTTAACATTCAATATACTGTCCAACGACAAAAGGGTCGTCAGAGAAACTTAAGTCACGTAAACAGTTAATGAAAATCTTTTCATGAACAAATTATGGGCTTAGTGCATTTATTTTACACATGTTTAAACATAAAGTGAAGGATTAAAAAATGAAATTGGCCTTCACTTCGCTGAACAGTTGCATTAAGAAGTGAGTGGAACAACTGGTCGGCTCGGAATACAAGTGATGTTTACAGGTACATGTAGAATAGCTTGTCATCGTATGAACTTACGTGAGCTGGTACGAAGTTTAATTATTTTGCAATCGTTCACATCTATCAAAAAAATTTGTTTGTCTGTTCACGTTATTATGAATCAAGAAAAACCACAAGAAAGTATTGTATGCATTATAATAAGGATTTTCAGGTTAATGTGACATACGAATGTTTTTGGTATTAAGATTGAGAAAACTATTTAAATCAATGAAAGGTTATCATAGTTTTTTACAAAACTTTTGAAATAGATATTATGTATTTAATAGTCAAATAATAGTCATAATGTACTCTTGAAGAAGTAATGGCTTTCACATACATATAACTTTATTGAATAAACTCATAAAATCATCTCTGAAAGGAAATCTCTTATTAAGGTCTTTCCTTTCTTAATGGAAAGACCTTACTGAATTTCGTTTGTTTATTATTAAGGTCTTTCCTTTTCAAAAGGGAAAGACCTTACTGTATTTCTTCTATTTATTAGGTCTTTCCACTTATTGGTTTTCTTCTTCTGATTATTTTTTTTTCTTCCGCCTAATTTTTTTTCCTTTGCTGTTTTTTTGTTTCGCAAGATGTCGCTTAGATAAATGAAATATGATATCGAACAGTTTATGCACTTTTGAAACTGACCCTGCTAAACCGAATACTTTCTCATATAAGAGTTATCTCCCCAATCACTGTTTTTCTTGTTATCACCTAATCTTCGCAACCGTATAAGAAACCGACAAATTTATTTTACCAAATTGCTCGTTATATCCTCAGGATGATTTGATTCATTTTGACCGAAGCTATCCGGAGACTCCATATGAGAGTTATTTCCCCTTTTATATTTGATATAAGTGATATGCATTTTTAACTGGAAAACCATAAGTGGTAGAGGACTAGGGTCTTTTGATTTGAGGTCCTTGGTCCAAAAAAATGAAAATGACGTCAAGGTCAAAGGTCAAGGTCATGATTAAAATTTTGATTTTGGCTTGTTATCTCTTATTTTTAGAAATCATACAAGATATCGACAAAATATTTTCACACAATTGTTAGTTACGACATGTCGTAACACATAATTTTTAGTCGAAAGGGTACGTAGACATTTGACGCGAGTTTTTCCCCTTTTTATATCTAATATCATAAGTATGGTAATATAACTCATTAACAATATAAAGTAGAGGACTAGAGTCTTTTGATTTGAGGTCCTTGGTTTATGACCTTGAAATTGAGCTCAAGGTCATATGCTAATTAAGCGTTCTAGATTTTGACCTTTGCTTTTACCTCATATGTACACATGATAAAGCCATGGGACTTTTTGCATTAAGTTGTAAGCAATGTGACCTTAAAAAACACAACCGGAAGTGACCTTTTGTAAACCGGAAGTAGCTATTTTTTGTACTAAATCAATGTAAAAGGATACAGAACCATATATTGTTGGAATCAGTGTCAAGTAAACTATCAAACAATACCGGAAGTAAACTTTTTAAACCTGAAGTAAAAGATTATCTCCCTTTTCTATATACTTTTTTATAGAAACCATATATTTTTTTAATAAGCGTTCAATAAGCTGTCATTTGGCGCTAAAAAAAGGTCTTAACTGGTGGAAAGACCATCAATGGTTCTCTGAACAATTGGTTTTTAATTATTATTATTATTATTATTAGGTCTTTCCACTTTTCTGTGGAAAGCCTATTGTATTTGTTCTGATTATTAGGTCTTTCCACTTTTCTGTGGAAAGACCTATTGTATTTGTTCTGATTATTATTATTATTATTATTATTATTTTTTTTTTTTTTTTTTTTTTCTTCCGCCAAATTTTGTTCTTGCGATAAATGTTTGTTTCGCAATATGTCGCTTAGATATTTCTCATATGGTATCGTATAGTTTATGCGCTTTTAAATTTCACCCTGCTCAGGCGAACCATTTTCTTTGTAAGAGTTATCTCCCTTTTCACTGTTTATCATCAGAGTGCATCTCCTCCGTAACCGTAGAAAAATGCGACAAATTTATTTTATAAAATTGCTCGTTATATCCTTCGCATGATTTGTCCTATTTTAACCGAAGCGATATGAACACTCCTTATGAGAGTTATTCCCCCTTTTGCATTTGATATTAGTAATATGCATTTCTAACTGGTAAACCATAGGTAATAGAGACCTAGGGTCTTTTGATTTAAGGTCCTTGGTCCAAAAAAATGAAAATTAGGTCAAGGTCAAAGGTCAAGGTCATATTATAAATTTTGATTTTGGCTTATTTTCACTTTTCTTCAAAAACCGTATAACATATACACATGTTATCTTTACTAAATTGTTAGTTACGACATGTCGTAACTTATAAATTTTGGTTGAAAGGGTGCGTAATCAATAATTGGGAGTTTTCGCCCATCTTATATTTAGAATTATGCATAAAGTGATATAACTCATTATCCATACATATTAGAAGACCTTGCATCTTTTGATTTGAGGTCCTTGGTTTGTGACCTTGAAAATGAGCTCAAGGTCATTGGTTAATAGGACGTTCTAGATTTTGACCTTTGCTTTAAATTCATATTTATACATCATAAAGCCATAGGAAGTGACATTTTAGACTGATTTTTAATATTTTTATATCAAAATTGATCTTTACCGATGGAAAGACCTTCAATTGTTCTCTGAACAATTGGCTTTTAATTATTATTATTATTATTATTTTTTTTTTTTTTTCTTCCGCCAAATTTTGTTCTTGCGATAAATGTTTGTTTCGCAATATGTCGCTTAGATTTTTTTCATATTGTATCGTATAGGTTATGCGCTTTTAAATTTCACCCTGCTAAGCCGAACCATTTTCTTTGTAAGAGTTATCTCCCTATTCACTGTTTGTCATGTGTGTGCATCTCCTTCGTAACAAAATAAGAAAGCGACAAAATTCTTTTTACAAATTGTTCGTTACATCCTCAGGAATTTTTGGCTAATTTGGATCGAAGCGATTCGATGAAATTTTATAGGAGTTATGTACCTTTACGGAATAAATTTGTCGGTATGTTTTTTTAACTCATAAACCGTTAACCGTATAACCCTGGAATGTTTTTATTTGAGTCCCCAAGGTCCTAACTTAGAAAATTAGGTCAAGGTCAAAGGTCAAGGTCATATTTTAGATTTTCATATGTCTTTGATTTCCCTATAATTCTTGAATGGTTATAGATACAGAAAATTTAAGCAGTGAAAAATGTTCAGTACTTCAAGGGGCAACTTTGTTACATTATGACTGTATTGGTTTTACCATTATGTAAGGGACATAACCCCCATTGATGGTTTATAAAAAGCCATTATTAGGCAAAACACTTAAACAAAAGGTCCTTGACCCATAGGGTCTTTTGCAATGACATTGTGAAGCAATGACCTTGACAAAGGTCACAAGGTCAAAGGTCAAGGTCATGTACATATGTGATTTGGGGCACGACTTGAAGATTTTTATGTGTGTTTGCCAACCAACCAACCAACCAACCAACCAATCATGATCAATCAACAAATCATGATCATGATCAATCAACCAATCATGATCATGATTAATCAATCAATCAATCATGTTTCCGTCTCATGTGTTTAATATAGGGTTCAAGATCTCCTTTGTTTCTTTTTCGCTGTTTCAATTGACCCTTTCCAACGTGTTTAACCAACCAACCAATCAATCAATCAATCAATCAATCAATCAATCAATCAATCAATCAATCAATCAATCATGATCAATCAATCATGATCAATCAATCATGTTTCCGTCTCGTCTCGTGTGTTTAATATAGGGTCCAAGATCTTCTTTGTTTCTTTTTCGCTGTTTCAATTGGCCCTATCCAACGTGTTTAACCAACCAACCAACCAACCAACCAACCAACCAACCAACCAACCAACCAACCAATCAATCAATCAATCAATCAATCAATCAATCAATCATGATCAATCAATCAAGTTTCCGTCTCGTCTCGTGTGTTTAATATAGGGTCCAAGATCTTCTTTGTTTCTTTTTCGCTGTTTCAATTGGCCCTATCCAACGTGTTTAACCAACCAACCAACCAACCAACCAACCAATCAATCAATCATGTTTCCGTCTCGTGTGTTTAATATAGGGTCCAAGATCTTTTTTGTTTCTTTTTCGCTGTTTGAATTGGCCCTATCCAACGTGTTTTACCAACCAACCAACTAATCAATAAATCAATCAATCAATCATGATCAATCAATCATGATCATGATCAATCAATCATGTTTCATGATCAATCAATCATGTTTCATGAAAAATTGAAATTTAATATTGTTCTTGCGTCACTTCTGAAAAAAAAATCCACATGTACTCTGAAACTACAAATACAATCGACCTCAAAATTTGCAGTCAGCAGGGCATACATGTACTAAAAGTTTGTAAAAATATTTGGTGCAGATATCTCTCAAAGCTTTTCCTAGAGAAAAAAAATTGCAATGCCGTAAAAATTGCTTGCTAGGTCCGTAAATTTCAGTAAAAGCCTACAATAAAATGTCCGCTCCGAGATTGAAATACTAATCTGTGTTACAAACAGGTGCTGAAAAATGTACATTATCAGAAAATAATCAATAAATGTGTTTTAAAGCTACACCGGATCAAATAAATCCAAATCATGCACTGTTTGTGAACTGTCATCAAAATGTCAATTTCCTACAATGACAAAAGAAATTACATTGTGTGCATTCCGTCTCTATACATGTTGTCTGTTCAAAGTCCCCACCTAAAAAGGAATAAAAAGACTATCTTTTCGTTATTATAAACCCGTGTCACGTGATGTGGCGCGCGCGCTGTACCTAAAATAAAAGAAAAACTTTCCAAACTAAACATGAAACTTCTCCGGTAACAATAATATAGACCCCATACAGAAACAAACAAACAAACAAACAAACAAACAAACAAACAAACAACCCCCCCCACACCCCCAATTCAATTAATTTTAAAGGGGGAAAGACCCCCTACAATTGCTTTTTTAAAGCAATTGATTTATATTTATTATTATTATTATTATTATTATTAACATGATTAAGGTCTTTCCTTTTTCTATAAGGAAAGACCTTACTGTATTTCTTCTTCTGATTACTATTAAGGTCTTTCCTTTTTCAAAAGGGAAAGACCTTACTGTATTTCTTCTGTTTATTATTATTATTATTATTATTATTATTAGGTCTTTCAACCTTTCGGGTGAAAGACCTATTGCTTTTGTTCTGATTATTATTTTTTTTCTTCCGCCAAAATTTTTTCCTTCGCTGTTCTTTTGTTTCGCAAGATGTCGCTTAGATAAATGAAATATGATATCGAACAGTTTATGCGCTTTTGAAACTGACACTGCGAAACCGAATACTTTCCATTATAAGAGTTATCTCCCCGAACACTGTTTTTCTTGTTATCGCTTAATCTTCACAACGGTATAAGAAACCGACAAATTTATTTTTCCAAATTGCTCCTTATATCCTCAGGATGTGCTGTTTTATTTTGACCGATATGAGAGTTATTTCCCCTTTTGTGTTAGAAATTTTGAAATGTATTTTAAACTAGAAAACCATAAGCGATAGAGACCTAGGGTCTTTTGATTTGAGGTCCTTGGTCCAAAAAAATGAAAATTAGTTCAAGGTCAAAGGTCAAGGTCATATTCTAATATTTGAATTTGGCTTATTTTCACTTATATTCAAAGACCGTATAAGATATCAACAAATTATTTTTACTAAATTGTTAGTTGCGACATGTCGTAACACATAAATTTTTATTGCAAGGGCACGTTGAACGTAAAAGGGAGTTTTCTCCCCTCTTGTATTTAAAAATACGCGTTTGGTGATATAAGTCATTAACCAAATATAATTAAGACCTATGGTCTCTTGATTTGAGGTCCTTAGTTCATGACCTTGAAATTGATCTCAAGGTCATAGCTTAATTTGACGTTCTAGATTTTGACCTTTGCTTTTATTTTATATGTATACATGATATTAAGCTATGAAACTTTTGGAAAAAGGTATCAAACCATTTAACCTTGAAAGAAACAACCGGAAGTGACCTTTTGTAAACCGGAAGTAGCTATTTTTTGTACTTTATTAATATAAAAGTATATAGAACCAGATATTTTTGGAATCAGTGTCAAGTAAATATTCAAATATAATCGTAAGTAACATTTTTCAAACCGGAAGTAACAAATTATCTCCCTTATTTAAAAAAAATGTATGGAAACCGAATATTTTTGGAATCAGCGTACTAGAAGCTATCATTTGTCGATTGAAATGACATTTTAAACTTAGTTTCACAACTTTCATATCAAAGTACATTGTTTTGATGGAAAGACCTTCAATTGTTCTCTGAACAATTGGTTTTTAATTTTTTTTTGTTTTCTTCCGCCAAATTTTGTTCTTGCGATAAACATTTGTTTCTCAATATGTCGCTTAGATATTTGGTATATGATATTGAACAGTTTATGTGCTTTTGAAATTTACCCTGCGTAACCGAATACTTTTCTTTCTAGGAGTTATCTCCCCAAACACTGTTTTCCTTGTGCTCACAACCCCCTCGCAACCGTAAAAGATTACGACAAATTTATTTTATAAAATTGCTCGTTATATCCTTCGCATGATTTGTTCAATTTCGACCGAAGCAATATGAACGCTCCATATGAGAGTTATTTCCCTTTTTGTATTTGAAAAATGAAAATTAGGTCAAGGTCAAAGGTGAAGGTCATATTCTAATTTTTGAATTTGTCTTATTTTCAGTCATTTTCATTAACCTTATAAGATATCGACAAATTATTTTGTATAAATTGTTAGTTGCGACATGTTGTAACTAAATGATTTTAGTTGAAAGGGTGTGTAAACAATGAACGGGAGTTTTAGCCCCTATCATATCTTAAATTATGTTTAAAGTGATATAACTTATTAACCATACATATTAGAGACTAGGGTCTTTTGATTTGAAATCCTCAGTTTGTGACCTTGAAATTGAGGTCAAGGTCATAGGTTAATTTGACGTACTAGATTTTGACCTTTGCTTTAAATTCATATCTATACATCATAAAGCCATATGAACTGACATTTTAGACTCATTTTTTTAATATTTCAATATCAAAATAGATATAAACTGGTGGAAAGACCTTCAATTGTTCTCTGAACAATTGGTTTTTAATTAAGGTCTTTCCTTTTTCTATAAGGAAAGACCTTACTGTATTTTTTCTGTTTATTATTAAGGTCTTTCCTTTTTCTATAAGGAAAGACCTTACTGTATTTCTTCTGTTTATTATTATTATTATTATTATTATTATTATTATTATTATTAGGTCTTTCCACTTTTCGTGGAAAGACCTTTTGTTTTTCTTCTGATTATTATTTTTTTTTTTTTTTTTTTTTTTTTTCTGCCGTCTGAGATGCTTTTTTGTCTTACAACATATAGAATGGATTTTTTGGCCAATGATGTTGTACAGTAATGGGGGTTTCGAAACTTACCCTGTGTGACCGAACACTTATTCTTATAGGAGTTATCTTTCTGCGTCCCCTTTTTCTTTTTATCGCTATATCTCTAAAACCGTAAAAGATTTTAGCAAACTGTTTTCACCAAATTGGTCGTCTACTCTTGAGAATGATTTGAATTATTTTGACTTTAGTGATCGGAAGACATCTTAAGGGAGTTATTTCCCTTTGAAAATTTAAGATAGGCGATTTGTTGGATCAATTCATACGTTATAAGTCGTAGAGGCCTACAGTCTTTTGATATGAAGTCCTTGGTCCATTTGAAGGAAAATGAGGTCAAGGTCAAAGGTCAAGGTCATGTTCTAAATTTTGAATTTTGCTTGTTATCGTTATACCACAGAAACTGTGACAGTAAATGATATGATGTGTTTGCTAAATAACTGTTTACAATAAGGCGCAACTTCAACCTATTTGAGTCAAAGTGCTTTGGTTAACCCTTATAGGAGTTTTCTCCCCTTATGTATTTCAAATCAGTTTTTCTCCACAACCATACAAGTGATTGACCTCCGGTCTTTCGTTTTGTGTTCACTGACCTATGACCTTGAAATTGAGATCAAGGTCAAAGGTCAAGGTCATGTTATAAATTTTGAATTTTGCTTGTTATCATTATGCCACAGAAACTGTGACAGTAAATGATATGATTTGTTTGCCAAATAACTGTTTACAATAAGGCGCAACTTCAACCTATTTCAGTCAAAGTGTTTTGGTTAACCCTTATAGGAGTTTTCTCCCCTTATGTATTTCAAATCAGTATTTCTCCACAACCATACAAGTGATTGACCTCCGGTCTTCCGTTTTGAGTTCACTGACCTATGACCTTGAAATTGAGATCAAAGTCGAGGGTCAAGGTCATGTTATAAATTTTGAATTTTGCTTGTTATCGTTATTCAAAAGAAACTGTTACAGTAAATAATATGATTTGTTTGCCAAATTACTTTTTACAAAAAGGCACAACTTCAAACTATTTCAGTCGAAGTGTTTTGGTTAACCCTTGTAGGAGTTTTCTCCCCTTATGTATTTGAAATCAGTATTTCTCCACAACCATACAAATGATTGACCTGGGGTCTTTTGATTTGAGATCACTGACCTATGACCTTGAAATTGAGGTCAAGGTCAAAGGTCAATTTGACATTCTAGATTTTGACCTTTGCTAAAAATTATTTTGTGTTCTTGATAAAACAATTAAGTGTTCTACATATACCTTTTAATCTTATTTTTTTATATCAATTTGAAGAACTAAATTACATCAACAGGGAGTGACATTTTCTAACATCCTTTTTTAAATTTCATTCTTATTATCGAGGTGGAAAGACCTTCAATTGTTCTCTGAAGAATTGGTTTTTAATATTGTTCTTACATCTCTTCTGAAAAAAAAATCCACATGTTTGTTATCAGTTAAACTCTGAAACTACAAGTCTAATCGACCCCAAACTTTGCAGTCAGCAGGGCATACATGTACTAAAGGTTAATAAAACAACGTGGTGCCGATATCTCTCAAGACTTTTCCTAGAGAAAAAAAATTGCAATGCCGTAAAAATTGCTTGCTAGGTCCGTAAATCTCAGTGAAATGCTACAATAAAATGTCCGCTCCTAGATTGAAATACTTATCTGTGTTACAAACTGGTGCTGAAAAATGTACATTATCAGAAAATAATCCTTAAATGTGTTTTAAAGTTACACCGAATCAATTAAATCCAAAACATGCACTGCTGGTGAACTGTGATCAAAATGTCAATTTCCTACAATGACAAAAGAAATTACATTGTGTACATTCCGTCTCTATACATGTTGTCTGTTCAACATCCCGACCTAAAGAGAAATAAAAAGACTACGTTTTCGTTATTATAAACCCAAGTCACGTGATGTCTCCTCAATCTGGCGCGCGCGCTTGACCTAAAATAAAATATAAAACTTTTCCAAACTAAACATGAAACTTTCCCGGAATAATATAGACCCCTTACAGAAACAAACAAACAAACAAACAAACAAACAAACAAACACACACACACACACACACACACACACACACACACACAATCAATCATGTTTCAAAGGGGGGAAAGACCGTTTACAATTGCTTTTTGAAAGCAATTGATTTATATTTATTATTAGGTCTTTCCACTTTTCTGTGGAAAGACCTATTGTTTTTCTTCTGATTATTTTTTTTTTCTTCCGCCTAATTTTGTTCTTGCGATAAACATTTGTTTCGCAATATGTCGCTTAGATATTTGGTATATGATATCGAACAGTTTATGCGCTTTTGAAATTTACCCTGCGTAAACGAATATTTTTCTTTGTAGGAGTTATCTCCCCAAACACTGTTTTCCTTGTTAGCGCATCTCCTTCGCAACAGTAAAAGATTATGACAAATTTATTTTACAAAATTGCTCGTTATATCCTTCGCATGATTTGTCCTATTTTGACCGAAGCGATATGACCGCTCCATATGAGAGTTATTTCCCCTTATGCATCTGATATAAGTGATATGAATTTCTATCTTATAAATCATAAGTGATAGAGACCTAGGATCTTTTGATTTGAGGTCCTTGGTCCCATAAAATGAAAATTAGGTCAAGGTCAAAGGTCAAGGTCATATTCTAATATTTGAATTTGGCTTATTTTCACTTATATCCAAAGACTGTATAAGATATCAACAAATTATTTTTACTAAATTGTTAGTTGCGACATGTCGTAAGATGTAAATTTTGATTGCAAGCGTACGTTGAATGTAAAAGGGAGTTTTCTCCCCTCTTGTATTTAAAAATACGCGTTTGGTGATATAACTCATTAACTAAATATAATAAAGACCTATGGTCTTTTGATTTGAGGTCCTTGGTTTATGACCTTGAAATTGATCTCAAGGTCATAGATTAATTTGACGTTCTAGATTTTGACCTTTGCTTTTATTCTATATGTATACATGATAAAGATATACAACTTTTAGAAAAAGGTATCAAACCATTTAACCTTGTAAAAAACAACCGGAAGTGACCTTTTGTAAACCGGAAATAGCTATTTTTTTGTACTTTATTAATATAAAAGTATATAGAACCAGATATTTTTGGAATCAGTGTCAAGTAAATATTCAAATATAATCGGAAGTAACATTTTTCAAACCGGAAGTAACAAATTATCTCCCTTATTTAAAAAAAATGTATGGAAACAATATATTTTTGGAATCAGCTTACTAGGAGCTATCATTTGACGATTGAAATGACATTTTAAACTTAGTTTCACAACTTTTCATATCAAAATACATTGTTTTGATGGAAAGACCTTCAATTGTTCTCTGAACAATTGGTTTTTAATTATTATTCTTTTTGTTCCGCCAAACTTTGACAAAATAAACCTCCGTAACTGTTCACACTTTGTATCGGTGTCATGAATACCTATCCGGAACTCACCCTGTGAGTCGAAATATTTTGTCGGTTCGGAGTAATCCCTCCAAAACCCAAAAACCTTGTTATCGTTCCAACACCGTAACCGTAATAGGTAGAAAAAAACCGAAGGGTGAAATTTGTTCAGGACCAGACCCTGGTTCTTCGTTAATTTTGGATCGAAAAGATTCAACAACTCATTGGTAGGGTTATGCCCCTATTAAAATTAACTGGTGTCGGTTGGCCACCAAAACTTAGAAACCGTAAGTCGTAGACACCTAGGATCTTCACCAATCATCATCAATTCATGTATCTTTGAAAAATACCTCAAGGTCAAATTTGTATGTTGACCTTGACCTTTGACCCGTCACCTTGTTATGGGATAATCTCAGAAACTATTATACTTACAGAAGTTTTAAATAGTGGAAAATGTTTGGGTCATTACGGCGCAACTTTGTTACATATTGACCGAAGAGATTTGACCTTTTTTTAAGGGGCATAACCCCCGTTTTAGGTTTCTGGAAAGAGAAAATCAGGTTTTACTATATAACCAAAGGTCCTAGACCCATGGGGTCTTCAGCAATGACATTAGGGACTAATGACCTTGACAAAGGTCAAAAGGTCAAAGATCAAGGTCATGTCCCAGATAGCGAATTTAGGGTTTTTGACCTTATTTGATAGATTTTTAGTATGTTTTCAAGCTTTTTAAGGTTGACCTTGACCTTTGACCTTTCACTTTTTATTGGATATCTCAAAAACTATTATACTTATAGAAATAGTAAATAGTGCAAAATGTTCAGGACATTGAGGACAATTGACCTTGAGAAAGGTCAAAAGGTCAAAGGTCAAGGTCATGTCCCATATAGCGGATTATGTGTGTTTGATTTTATTTTAAGGGTTTTAAGTGTGTTTTAAAGCTTTTCAATACATTCTACATCTATTGAAACGTGTATTTTACATTACCAAAGGAAAGACCTCTCAATTGTTCAAGAACAATTGACAGTTTAATTATTATTCTTCTTGTTCCGCCAAACTTTGACAAAATTTTCCTCCGTAACCGTAAACCATGTCGTTTTCATGTTCACACTTTGTATCGGTGTCATGAATACCTATCCGGAACTCACCCTGTGAGTCGAAATGTTTTGTCGGTTCGGAGTAATCCCTACGAAACCCCAAAACCTTGTTATCGTTCCAACACCGTAACCGTAATAGGTAGAAAAAAACCGAAGGGTGAAATTTGTTCAGGACCAGACCCTGGTTCTTCGTTACATTTGGATCGAAAAGATTCAACGACTCATTGGTAGGGTTATGTCCCTATTAAAATTAACTGGTGTCGGTTGGCCACCAAAACTTAAAAACCGTAAGTCGTAGACACCTAGGATCTTCACCATTCATCATCAATTCATGTGACTTTGAAAAATACCTCAAGGTCAAATGTGTATGTTGACCTTGGCCTTTGACCTAACACATTACAAAAGGAAAGACCTCTTAATTGTTCAAGAACAATTGACATTTTAATTATTATTCTTTTTCTTCCGCCGTTTTCAAAGTCAATCGTCAAGAAAAGTACGCAACATATCCAAATGATCTTTGGTACCAAGTATCGGGTTAATAAAAGCTATCTTAGTATTAGGGGCACTAAAGTGTAATATTTACCTTATAGGAGTTATCTCCCCAATTACAAAAAACACTGTTATCACTACTCCTCATAAACTATATGGCAAATGTTTGTTTTTTAAAATGTTCCTTGCCAGATGGCGCAACTTCAAATAATTTTAATCGAAGCGACCCAGTGACTTATTATAGGAGTTATTTCCCCTTGAATATTTTACTTTTCGATATGCAAATAAATCTCATGAACCATAAGTTGTAAAGACCTCGGTTTTTTTTTATTTGAGATCTTTGGTCCAAAAAAATGAAAATTAGGTCAAGGTCAAAGGTCAAGGTCGTATTTTAGATTTTTATTTGTTTTTTATTTCCCTATAACTTTGGAATGGTTATAGATACAGAAAATTTACATAGTGAAAAATGCTTCGTACTTCAAGGGGCAACTTTGTTACGTTATGACTGTATTGGTGTTACCATCATCTAAGGGACATAACCCCCATTGATGGTTTATAAACAGCCATTTTTAGACAAAACTCTTAAACAAAAGGTCCTTGACCCAAAGGGTCTTTTGCAATGACATTGTAGAGCAATGACCTTGACGAAGGTCACAAGGTCAAACGTCAAGGTCATGTACTAAGAGGCAAATTACGTGATTTTGGCACTATTTAAAAAGTTTTATGTGTTTGAATTCCAACCAACCAATCAATCAATCAATCAATCAATCAATTATTCAATTAATTAATCAATCAATTAATCAGTGCATGCATGTTTCCGTCTCATGTGTTTAATATTGGGTCCAAGATCTTATTTGTTTCTTTTTCGCTTATTTCAAGAGACACTATTCAACGTGTTTAATTAATCAATCAATCAATCTACCAATCAATCAATCAATATATATGACAGTTTATTCATGACAGTATAATTAAAAAAATGGCAGGAAAGACCTATCAATTATTCAAGAAGAATTGAACTTTAATTATTATTCTTTTTCCTCGTCCGTTTTCAAAGTCTAAAATCAAGAAAAGTACGCAACATATCCAAATGATCTATGGTACCGTAAATCATGGGTAGAAAATCTATCTTGTATTAGAATAACCATGATTTCCTATTTACCTTATAGGAGTTATCTCCCCAATTACAAAAAACACTGTTATCACTACTCCTCATAAGCTATAAGACTAAGCGGCAAATGTTTTTTTTAAATGTTCCTTGCCAGATGGCGCAACTTCAAATAATTTTAACCGAAGCGCTCCAGTGACTTATTATAGGAGTTATTTCTCCTTGAATATTTTACTTTTCAATATACAAATAAATCTCATGAACCGTAAGTTGTAAAGACTTCGGGTCTTTTGATTTGAGATCCTTGGTCCAAAAACATGAAAATTAGGTCAAGGTCAAAGGTCAAGGTCGTATTTTAGATTTTTATTTGTTTTTGATTTCCCTATAACTTTGGAATGGTTACAGATACAGAAAATTTAAGTAATGAAAAATGCTCGGTACTTCAAGGGGCAACTTTGTTACGGTATGACTGTATTGGTTTTACCATCATGTAAGGGACATAACCCCCATTGATGGTTTATAAAAAGCCATTATTAGGCAAAACTCTTAAACAAAAGGTCCTTGACCCAAAGGGTCTTTTGCAATGGCATTGTAGAGCAATGACATTGTAGAGCATGCATGTTTTCGTCTCATGTGTTCAATATGGGGTCCAAGATCTTATTTGTTTCTTTTTCGCTTATTTCAAGAGACACTATTCAACGTGTTAATTAATCAATCAATCAATCAATCAATCAATCAATCAATCTATATGACAGTTTATTCATGACAGTATAATTAAAAAAATGGAAGGAAAGACCTATCAATTATTCAAGAAGAATTGAACTTTAATTTTATTTGCTTTTCTTTCGCAAAAGAAGATAAGTTCGTATTGTACTTACCTTCGTCAATGTACATGACTTATAGTATTCTATCTTTTTCTGGTTTTAATGCTTGACCAATGCATGGACATGTTTTTAATTTTATTAATTTACTATTCAAGAGATTGCAATGAATGAATGATGCATGTTCAAAAATTGAACATAGCTCTAGCATACTCTATATTTAAAACTTTTTTTTAACTTTTGAAAAAAAACTTTGTTATGGCTGACCTGATAAATAGTTCTTATAAAAAAGGTTCTGTATACTTCCATGCACTAGTGCTTGTTAAATGTGTGGGTTTTGTTCTTATCAGGAGAATTATTTTATTTTAGGCAGACTTTTTTTGTCGTTAGTTATCTCGTTATCTTACTACTCATTGGAAAAATCTTCAAAAAGTAGTAAAAACAATATGAGAAGTGAAGTTAAGGAAGTAGCCAAGTTGATTGTATTTACAATCGGCACAAATGTGTTAGAAAACTCGAAAGCTCTAACAATATCTTACAAAGTATAACGTCAGAGAATCTCCCTTTTTCTCCTACACGACATTCGTATTCACCGTGATTTTTTTTTCAAGATTCGTGAACACCTTCAAGAATAAAAATGAAACAAAACTAACATTGTTTTAAATGACCGACCGTACAAGGGCTGTATAGCCAGTCAAGGTCGTAAAAAACTTCCATCTATATATATATATACAACTCGTCTAAACATCAACCCAACAATGTTAGATCTGTAAATTTGCTTTCGCAAATTGTTTTGTTCTTCCCTCGCCGGGATTCGAACCCATGCTACTGAGATATCGTGACACCAAATCGCCTGCACTGTAGCCGTCCCGCTAGACCACACGACCACCTGGGCTTCACAATAATAAAGCTTTCAGTGGCCATGTGTTACCTTTCCTCGTCAGTTTTAATCTAGCGTCGTACTACAGTACATGATATATAAGGCATGGATATTTTATTGTTACAGATCAGCTCAATTATCTATAGTAAAGGATCCTACAAATTCATGCAAGATACAGTCACAGAATATAATTATATTTATAAGTACGTCTGAGTCAATATATATATTGTTTTAAATCTTCACAGTGTTCATTTCTAGAATTAAAAAAATATAAAAATATCGTTTATTTTTTTCCAGGCACTTTGATACAAAAGGGGAATAATTTATCTATCATTTCAGTGTCTAAATGTCGCCGCGAAAGGACTTGAGGCATTACTTATCTATAATTGTCGCATCGGTACACCCCGTTAATATTTATTGATCTCTTTAAAACATATTTATTCGTGGAAAGCTCATGAATATCAAGATTGCTGTTTCTTGATTTTAAGATTAATATAACATTTTCAAAATTGACAAGAAATTGATTTATGTTGTGGGCATGGCTGAATTGTGTGTCACTTCTGTTATTATTTATTATAAAAGGGCAAATGTAAAGGAGGAAAGAACTGTTACAGGAAGGATATTAACATCTTTGTCAACCAAATACAACTTTATTTTCATTCATTGGTATATTTTTTTGGGGTGTGCCGGACTCTTTAAGTTGAAGGTTCACATTCCATCTCTGAATGTCAAATGTTACCATGGTAACGAGAAGAGAAGTTCTGAGACGACACCAGAAATTAAAAATTTGGATGGTATAAGGAATGATCATTATTAGTTTCGGATTTGAAAATTTCAATGGGTTTTTTTTTATGAATAAATAGCCGATTTACTCTAGAACACCCTACACCTACCGTCATTTTTACCTATTATGTCTGTTTGGGGTTTTTTTTCACGCATCGTTGTCAATATAATGGAATGTGATGCGACTGTCATACAAGTAAGAGGTTAAGCTAGCTTTAACCCAAGTTCAATTCATCATTTTCTACATAAGGAAATGCCTGTACAAAGTCAGGAATATGACAGTTGTTATCCATTCGTTTGATGATTTTGAGCTTTTAATTTAGCCATTTGGTTAGGGAATTTCCGTTTTAAATTTTCCTCGGAGTTCAGTATTTATGTGATTCTCCTTTTAAGCAATGAGTTTCATTTAACAATTTATATATAACTGTCTTCTCGTATCACGATTAGATAGGGACGAGGTAGATCTTAATGTTGAAAACATATGATAACATATGACTATTTAGATTGGGCAATGTCTTTTTTCATTTAGATCTAAACTTAATTAAAAGACGGAAGACCATTACTATGGAAAACTTATTTTGACAGAATATGTTTATAGAAATAACTTGCAATCCATCAGGGACATAATGTAACAGCATGAGTACGCCATTTCGTCTGTCAAGGAAAAGATTTGCGTCTAATATCCCAACAAATACAAGAATTTCAATGACTAAATATTAGTATAGGTTGAAATAGTATTGAGTCGTTGATCACAACGTTCATAAAACTAATAAAACATTGTATACAATAATACCAAAATTTAAATAGATACCATTACAATGAGTTATTATTTTTTAAGTTTCGTTATGGGAATTCATTGTATGTCCGAATGCATACAACAAGGCAATTCAATCAATCAAGATTGATGTAACATTTTAAATAAAGATAAGGAAATTGATCATTCATATTAACGAAAACAAAAAAGATCAATTTTAAGATCAAAATTCACTTACCAAGGCAAATAAAGTTCCAGAAAGGATAACACTTGATAAGGCTTGTCATGGTACATGTAGTACTGTCAACCTAACAATTTCTTATCAGGAAGTAAACGTGCATTACTTTCATATACATATATATATACACAATTTTACTTTGTACAAACCGGCTGTAACGGTGCTTGTGTGTGTACGTGAGTGGAGACACTAAAGACCTTGTTGATAAATATCCTGTATCAACTTCACAAATAATACACAATGGTCTTTAAATATGGATTCGAGGTACTGACGTTGGTTATCATATGATTACGTGTAAAAGTATTCTTGTATTTGTCTGTCTTAATGATTACATGACTTTTTTTTGTTGTTGTTTAGTATATTATTCACGGTAAGCGAATAAGTAACGAATAAGTAACAGGGTATTATCCGAGCGCTGGAACGGGAACATATGCGCTAATAGGCTTTTTTCATCTTTAAGAACACATTGTTACCACCAGGGACATGAACACAATTGAAAATCCTTTTCTAAAAGGTGCAACGTATAACAAACGTATTATAAGCGAATAAGTAACGAATAAGTAACAGGGTATTAAACGAGCAATGAAACGAGTACATACGCACTAATAGGGTTATTTCATCTATAAGAACACATTGCTACCATTAGAGACAGGAACACAATTGAAAAACGATTTATTTCAAGGTGCAACGTAAACCCCGCGTATTAAAAGCGAATACGGAACGAATAAGTAACAGGTTATTATCCGAGCGCTGGAACGGGAACATACGCGCTTATAGGGTTATTTCATCTCTAACACATTATTACCACCAGCGAAATGAACACAATTCAAAATCCTTTTCTAAAAGGTGCAACGTATGACAAACGTATTATAAGCGAATAAGTAACGAATAAGTAAGAGGGTATTAACTGAGCGCTGGAACGGGTACAGTGGAGATCACTTCTAACCTCTCATTAAATCTGTCAGGAGAACTATTCTAGAACAGTACTTAGAACTGTCAGCCTGACACCTTTTAGTCAGTTCTAGGTTAGAACTGTTCTAGCTAGAACTGATTTAGTCAGTTCTACCTAGAACTGATTTGGACAGTTCTACCTAGAACTGATCCTGACAGTTCTACCCTAGAACAGTTTTAGACAGTTCTAGCTAGAACTGACCAAATATTTGGTCAGTTCTACTTCTAGAACAGTTCTATGGTTAGAATTGATTTCTAATTCTACGGCTAGAATTGATTTTTATAAATTCTACGGCCAGAATTGATTTATAAGTTCTACGGCTAAAATTGGTTTATAAATTCTACGGCTAAAATTGATTTAAAAATTCTACGGCTAGAGTTGATTTATAAGTTTTAAGAACTCTTTGCCTTAATATAAAGGTTTGGGTAAAAAAGCGATTTAAATTATATAGAGTTTTGCTATTTTGCCGGTTTTATTTCAGATTTATAATCGGCAAGAGAACATATTTAACCTGTTAACCCCGCCATATTCGGCATGTATGTGCCTGTTCCAAGTCAGAAGCATGTAATTCAGTGATTTTTCCTTTGTTGATGTGTTACATAATTTTTTTCTTTCATTTTTTGTACATAAATTAAGCCGTTAGTATTAGGAGGGGGGGGGGCAGAATTATTTTACATTTGTTATTCCGGGAGTCAGGATGGCTCGTTATCACATAACAAAATTATCGGACCTCATTAACCAATATAATATCAGTTTACCAGTAGTTTTCATACCTCGGACGACCTGTTTAACAAAAATCTTTTGAACGCATCAATCTAAACTGCCATTATTTTCTTTTTCTTTCTGCAAATCTATATAGCTGCACAGTACTTCAGTTTTAATTTTAGGTCTAGAGGGACTGTATTATACAAGTTACAGCAATTTTGGAAAAAAAAAAAATTGTTCGCATCAATTTATAGTGCCAGCATGCATGGGCAGATCCAGCCATTTTTAAAACTATCTGCTCCCATTCAAATGCATTGATGTTAAAATAAAAGTAGGGTTCCAACCCCTGGTCCCCTCCCCTTGATCCTCCAATGAGCATGTCCTCGTTTTATTCAAAATATTGAATCATAAACAAATATCAGTAGTTTTTATACTTCAGTCTGAGTCGTGTAATAAAATCTTTTGACTGCATCAACCAAAACTTACCATATTTGCTTTTTATTATGTAAATCTATATAGCTGCACAGCAATTTAGTTATAATTTTAGGTCCAGAGGGACTGTAGTATATAAATAACTGCAATATTGGAAATCAATGACCACAAATTTTTTTTTCGCATCAATTGAGGGTGCCAGCATTTCCTATTTTTATTCAAAATATCGCATCAGAAACAAATATCAATAGTTTTCATACCTCAGACTGACTCATGTAACATAATTATTTGTCTGCATCAATCAAAACTGACCATATTTGATAGCATCAACTAAAACTGACCATATTTGACCACATCAACCAAAACTGACCATATTTGCTCTTTTTTATGTAACTCTTATAGTCGCATAGTAAATCTGTAATATTTTTATGTAAGGATGGAGTGTATAATCATGATAATACAAATGATTTATATTATAGAGTTATTGCATGAATATTTGGGAATATTGTTCCGAGTAGAATTTTATATTGCACGAGCTTATATTTTTATAGCAGGATGGATTATTTTATATAAATGAAAGCAATATTTGAAAACAAAATTATGCTCGCATCAGTTTATAGTGCCAGCATGTCCTCTTTTTAATCAAAATTTTGAATCGTATACTAATTTCAGTAGTTTTGATATCTCAGACTGACTCATGGATATAACAAAATTATTTGTCCGCATCAACCAAAACCATGAAAACTGACCATATTTGACAGCATCAACCAAAACTGACCATATGTGACAGCATCAACCAAAACTGACCATATTTACACTTTATAATGTAAATCTAAATATATATATAGACGCATAGTAAATCACTTATAGTTACATATCACGATGGATTGTATAATTCAAATGACAGTAATATTGTAACACATTGGCTACAAAAAAATTTCCACATCAATTTAGAGTACCAGCAATTTTCTGCAAGTCCTCTTTTTATTCAAAATATTGAATTGTAAACACATTTCAGTAGTTTCGATATACATAAATCAGACTGAAATTTAACAGAATTATTTGACCACATCAACCAAAACTGAACTTATTTACATTTATCATGTAAATATATATAGTCTCAGTCATTGTAAACCAATAATATTTCTATGTCAGGACGGATTGTATGATAAAAATGACACCAACTTTGGAACACAATACACTTTATTGCTAATCCTGGCTGACCCGGCCTCTTGAACTTTTGAAGCATACAACAATCACTTTTCCATTGTGGCATCAGATATTTTGTTTTATGATGTCAAATTTTTACGGGAACCTGTGTGATATCCAGTAATGGTAGACAAATAGCGATAAGGTGTATTTATACCATATCTAAAAATTTAGCGCGCCGTTATTTCCTCTCTGTATTCATAATAATGAACCGTCACTAAAGTAGTCTCAGGTTTGTAATGGTTTTTTTTTACAAAACTATTTTACGGCATCATCCAACACTCTAATGACTGATTCATATACTTTATTTTAAAATAAAAAGTACATGTATGGGAAGTTCTCTTCTTGGAATAGTATACTGGTAATATAATTTGAAGAAGGCAAAGAAAAATGCTCAATTTTGTTTGTAGCCGAACGTCCAGGGGCAAATGTTTCATTCATGTTCAGATGAGTATATTTTTCTGAGTTGCAGACTCACAGATATCATTTATAATCGTTATGGATAAGTCTGGCTAAATTGACGAGATGGTGCAAATGTATATATATTTTTTTTACGTTATAATACAACACTTTTTTCATTAATATCCCATAATTCATCCACTGTACAATTTTCGTTTGAACATTTGTCAAAACAGAATCTTAAATGAATGTAAATTCAAGGCAAACAAGGTAAATTACGATTAAAATTCCATGAATTAAATGCAGAGTTATATTTATGAAGAGACTGTTAATAACGGGGAATGAAGAAACGTAAACAATGATGTTCCTATGCAATCTTATAAAAATATTTCTCCGATGAGTTGCATAAGCTTCTATTCACTTCGATATGTGTACATGTAACGTTTGATAAGTGAAAAATATAGAAAATCTGTTATTATATATAGCAAAGTAAATGGAAGTGAATTATTTCTTCTAAATTCTAAAGTCCCTTACTGCAGTGACGTCATTTAGAACTGTTCTACAGTCCTGACTGATTTAGTCAGTTCTGCAGACAGTTCTACGGTTAGAACTGATTTGGACAGTTCTACCTAGAACTGATTTAGACAGTTCTACACTAGAACTGATCCTGACAGTTCTACCTAGAACTGATTTAGTCAGTTCTACCTAGAACTGATTCTGACAGTTCTACTTAGAACAGTTCTAGTTCTAGGGTAGAACAGTTCTAGGTAGAACTGTTCTAGGACAGGTTAGAACAGTTCTATGACAGATATTCTGACAGTTCTAATGAGAGGTTAGAAGTGATCTCCACTGTACATACGTGCTAATAGGGTTATTCCATCTCTAAGAACACATTACTACCACCAGAGACATAAACACAATTCAAATCCTTTTCTAGAAGGTGCAACGTATGACAAACGAAGCGAATACGTAACGAATAAGTAACAGGGTATTATCCGAGCGCTTAAAAGTGCAACGTATAACAAACTTGTTATAAGCGAATAAGGAACGAAAAGGTAACAGGGTGTCAGTCGAGCGCTGAAACGGCTACATACGCGCTTATAGGGTTATATCACCTTTAAGAACCCAAATCTACCACCAGAGACAAGAAAATAATTGAAAATCTTTTTTTAAAAGGTGCAACGTATAATACTCGTATTATAAGCGAATTATAAGCGAGTAATGGAATGTATTTAACAAGATAATAGTCTAGCTCCTGAAATTAAGTGGTTGTCGTTTGTTTTTGTGTTACATATTTGTTTTTCGTTTGTTTTTTGGTATATGAAATAAGGCCGTTAGTTTTGTTGTTTGAAATGTTTTACATTGTCATGTCTGGGCCTTTTATATTTGATTATGCGGTATGGACTTAGCTCATTGTTGAAGGCCGTACCGTGACCTGTAGTTGTTAATTTCTGTTTCATTTTGGTCTATTGTGGGGAGTTGTCTCATTGGCAATCATACCACATCTCCTTTTTTTATACAAGCGCTAAAACGGTGATTTCACCCCTTCAAACCAAGAACTATTTTCAAACATACGGATATAAAGCAGTTAAAAGCTAGAACGTATAAAAATCAAATAAGGAACAAATAAGTATCGAACATAAAGTAACAGGATCGGTTGAGCACAATCACATATAAATAGGTAAAAAAAAGGTCATTTTACCTCAACAAATTTAGAAATATTACCAGAGATAAGAATATAAACAATAAAAAAGGGGGAAGGATATTAAAAATCGAATAAGTAACGAATAAGGAATGAGGAATAAGTCACGAATAGGTAACGAATAAGGAATAAGGAATAAGTAACGAATAGGTAACGAATAAGGAATAAGTAACGAATAGGTAACGAATAAGGAATAAGGAATAAGTAACGAATAAGTAATAAGGAATAAGTAACCAACTTGACGTCCATCATTATATGCAGTGCTCACAACATTATATGAAGTGCTCACAACATTATATGAAGTGCTCACAACATTATATGAAGTGCTCACAACATTATACGCATTGGTCCAAACATAATATGCAGTGATCATAACATTATATGAAGTGCTCACGACATTATATGAAGTGCTCACAACATTATATGAAGTAATCACAACATTATACGTTTTTTGTTGATGAAGGTGATGATCGGTGATGGTGATGATGATGTTTGATGTATGATGAGAATGATGTATGATGAGATGATTCGATAAACTTCGATTTTTTTTTAGCGGAAATTACCGAATACAGTCATAATTAGTGCCCCGAAAACAAATTCTTTAAGGTAAAAAGATACGAATTATATCAAAGTAGTTCACATTTCATTTGGTTAGTATGGTGGTCATGCAATCAAATAAGATGTTCAAACTTGGGGCATTTTAGTTGGGTACAAGAAAAGTTCGTCCTGGGACAACGAGTCTGATGAGAAGTATCTAATTGATACTTTTTTTATTCCATTTTTGAGCATGTTGAGTACATGTATATATAAAATTATAACGTCAACTAGGGGCGAGTTTTTTTTCTTCTTGTTCTTCGGTAGTGAGCTTCATTTCTGTTCTATTTTTGCATTGAGATCATCTGGCTCTCTTCAACCTGTTCTTTTTTCAATAAAAGAGGGACGAACGATACCAGATAGATAGTCATCCTCAAAGATTGAAAATAAACTGACAACGCCATGGCTAATAGACAGACACATAATAGGTAGTTTAGCCTAAGAGATTTATAAATGCAGAAATAATAAAGTATGAGCTGTGTGATAATATATAAATAGCACATAGCTGAGAGGGAGATGGAGCAGATTGTTACCCCGAAAAAACATTGTCAACCGCGGTGAAGCCATGGTTGACAATACTTTTTCGAGGTTTACTAATCTGCTCTATCACCCTCACAGTTACATGTATGTGATATTTCGTTTATAATACTGAATGTCCTCTCATTATTGTTTTTGACAGATTAATTTTATTTTATAAGAAATTTATATAACTGACGTCACGTACATTTCAAAGTTACGAGGAAAATGCAAGTTCTGATTTATTGACAATATTTGAGTCTCAAAGCAACATGTATAGATTCAGTGTAAAACTTAAGTTTTTAGGGACACCATCAAAAACCCAATATGTAGGATAAAGCAAAAATTTAATTTACATAGTTAAGTATGAGGCTGCTGGTTTTTTTTTTTAAACTCATGATCAATTTAATAACAAAATTACTAAATAACAAAAGGAATGCAGCACTAACAGAATACAGAGGGGCAATCAATGAACAAAAGACAAGTTAATAAGAAACATTGATCCCAAAATAGCAGGGGCTACCTCAGAGGGTGAACAGAACTTGTTTCTTGCAAGACACTCGCCGTGGAAACAATTTGATATGAAGACAATTTTTTTATTTTGAAATTTCCTACATGAGGCATTTGCCTCAATGTAGGTACTGACCTGTAATAAAAGTGAGGTCAGTGTTTCTGACACAATATATCTCAAGTTAAATGAAACCCATTTTCAGACATTTCAAGTATATTTGAATAATATTTATAGTTTTATTATATGAAAAGTTGGGAAGTGTTTCCCGATTTTTTTTTGAAAAAAGATGAATTTTATGAAGAATCTGGTGCAATCTCATACTTTCGAATAGTCATGCAGATTTATTTATTTTCAATATATTGTAAGTCAGGTTATTTATTTGCAAACTACCACAGACCAAACCATTTATTTTTGTGATTATCAAGGCTGAGTTATTTATTTTCAAAATCCTCCTGCCCCCTCCCAGAATATCAAATGGTCGTCCCCTTGATAGGACACCATAAGGACAACAAGCTGGATAAATAATAAAACGACACGGACAATATCAGTAAGTGTACGACTTTTTGTTATTATAATGATGGGAATTGGGCAGGAGGATCTTTTGCGATTTTTTTTATTCATTTAAAATTTTTAACTTGTCGCTAAGCATGCCTATTGTTTCCAGCTCTTACCAGGCCCACCATATTCATATTGAAAATCCTCCTGCCCCCCTCTCCCTTTTAACCCAAAAAATCAAATGATTTTCTCCTTATTGAACACGAGTTCAAATGGATTGATTGTCAGTTGTTTGTTTTTAACGTCAAGCGACTAATATTTCATACATGTTTAGACAAGACGTTAAATTAAAGTCATGTATACAATATGATAACAAGTAAGAAGATGTGGTATGACTGCCAATTTGGCAACAATCAACCGAAGTTCAATGCAGTAGTATTATCAATTATTATACTTCCTGTGAGAATGTCCTTCTATAGTAAAGTTGCTCTATTTTGGCATAGTTTTTAAAAGAAATATATAGCGTTACCTGCACTATGCAAAAATAGTATGCCTTGCTGTTGCAACAGACTATTGATTTTCACGTCAATCATTGTCAATTTCGCGTGCAAAGGCGGAGCTTAGTTGCTTTAACAAACAAGTGGGTTGGATTTATTAGCCTGACAATTAATTACCAAATTACGTTTGAACAATAAGGGGGAAATAGTCGATACCATTTAAAATCTGACATTTTAAGAGACTTTAAAATACTCTAGTTTCTTTTAGAACGTTTTTGTTTACTTCAGTTTACTGCCGTTGAAGCCAAAATTGTTTGAATACTTTAGAAGTCATTTGTTGCAGATAAATAGTTATGACCACATCACTGTTTTTTTTTGTAAGTTATTGAGTACTAAGGAAAATGTTAATGAGTATGAAATGGAAGGGGTATGGAGTAAACCTTGTTAAGACAAATTCCAAAACAATACCGGGCAATCAAAGGTATGACACGATGCCTTTTTGGTACTTCTTCATCTTGAAGTCAACATGACTTCATGCCTTCAACAAGAGCAAAATAAAAGTACCTCATAGCAAGTTTAAGACAACCTTTAGCACCAACTTAAGCAGAGTTCTACTTGTTTAACTAGTCAATAATGATTTATATTCAGATAGTAAGAGTTAAAATCAATCATTTCACCTCAAAACACATACTTTTGAATCTTTTGAATCTTATTTTCATCCCTTAATGGACCTCTGATTGTGGAGAAAATGTTCCATGATGAAATTGACATGCTATGTTAATATACTTACAAAATAAATTCGAATAGTTGCAGTATAAATACATGTATATGCAGAGTTACATAAAGAGCATTTTTTTACATTGAAATACACTACTATTCAAAATAGTAAACAGTCAGTATAATAATGATATTAATGTTGTGTTTAACATTGACTATTGAAAATAGTAGCCAGGGTTTGAGACAATAGTGCACTCCCCTTCGGGTCGTGCACTATTGTCTCTCACCCTGGCTACTATTTTCGCATAGTCAATGTTAAACACAACATTATTTATATAATAATGTTGTGTTTAACATTGACTCCCCTTCGGGTCGTGCACTATTGTCTCTCACCCTGGCTACTATTTTCGCATAGTCAATGTTAAACACAACATTATTTATATAATAATGTTGTTTTTAACATTGACACCATCTCGAATAGCTTGACAAGAAAGTGATTTGTGACGGTTTTTATCAACGAACTGTATGTAGTGATTGTTTAAAAACGCACAACGAACGCGACACATTTGATTGAACTAACAATACAGTAAGAAAAACATTATTTAGTATGATATTGCGTTTATTCTAAGTTCTAGGGAACAGTTGAAGACACGTCGTAATTCAACGTATAGTTATTTATTATTGCTTAAGGTATTAATATGCAAAGGTGTATGCACGAAAAGATATTCAGCATTGTTTACCTCATAAAACGTATGAAATTGCACCATGTCTGTGCGTTTTGCATCTAGCAGTTTTATCAAACGTTCTATGCAATATCTAAAACTTACAACAACTGTATAATTGAATTAATAAACTAACATGCACATTGACATATTTATATATACTCAAACAAGTTCTAGAGAGGCATTCGAAATTGTCATACCAAATGTTGTCCTGATTATCGCTTCGAATGCATCAACGTCCGGATTCATTTGTATCGGGGTTATACGGGGTGATTATTTAATGATATTTCGTATTGACTTGATATAGTTTTGTCATTTTACACTACATAATGTGTTTGTTTCATTATTTGATGTGGTCCTGTCATCCTTTGATGTGGTTATCCCATTTCTTGATTAGGTAAAATCACGTGGCCATTTCGGAAAAAAATATGTTCTATTTTTAAACAGATTTAAATATGTCTTTTGTTTTATGTGCTTTGGACGGGTATAGCTATCCATTGAGTTAAAGTTCATATTAAAGTCCGAGTGGTTGTTCAGAGTTGTTTGGTATGAAAAAGGAAAAGGCAGACAATGATAAGAAAAGAATACTAAAAGTTACAGTATTTCGGACATAATTGGCATATCCACAAATCATTTGGTCCTGCAATTCCCCCCTTTAATTCTCAAATAGAAGCAGTATCATATATAATTTTGTAAAATATTCTGCGGAACCCTGTGTCTCGCCTGATATTGTTGCTGTCAGTGTAAATTTATAGATACATGTTTTTCTGTAGATGCTTTTTCTTTATATTGAGGAATGACTCCTGGTCCGAGACCACAATTGTCGTCCCTTGATTTTCGTTGTTCACGAATATAGTCCCTAGTGTTAACAGTGGGTTACTTGCCAATAATTTTTATACCCCTTCCAAATTTATTTCTCCATGTTCAATGCCTCAAATTGCAAGTAGGGGGATGAAATTACACTGTAAAAAAAATTGGGTCCAGAATTTTAAAGGAAAGTAGTGATTCGGTCCAGCTGAAAAAGGTTAAAAATTAGCACTTCGGAAGCTGTCAAAAGATTTCAAGACACCCTAAACACAAAATTGTCCATATTTTGAGTTTGAGGCGATGAAGTTTTCTATAATTTTGATATAATTTGTCCCAAAAGTAGTACAACACACTGTAAGAATTTCATTGAGAAAGCGCAGGTGGGATTTTTTTAATTTTCATTAATGTTCTAAAAGAAATGCACTACGAATTAATTGTGTTCTCGGACCTAAGAGGTGAAGTCTGTAAAAATAGAATCTGTAATTTGGCAACTTCCCTAAATGATTTGGTGGTGTCAATTTGTCAAATAGCATGAAACTAAAGGATTTAAACTTTTATTTTATAGAATTTCTGCAAAAATGACTAATTTTGGCATTGTATGGTCAAAATAGGCATTTTAAGGCTTTTTCAATATTGATGCATACATGGCATCCTGACTTTCTATCTGACATGTTTTCATGTGTCAATACTTGTGTTTCTAGGCCTTTATCTAGTTCTTTTACTTGTTTATGAACTCAGAATCTACAGAAAAGAAGATTATCTCAGAGAATATGTACAAAATGTGTTGTATAAATGACCCTTGTCTAACGCCCTGTTTGGATGAAGTCAAAAGTGGGGTTCTTGGTACATAAAATTTGAAGTCCACAATTAAGACCTCACTAAATTTGTATCCAAAGCTCTTTACAATATCTATTGTACCTGTTCCATCTCACATAATATCTTTTTTTTCTTCTGTAGGATAGCAAGGGGTTTAAATATAAGCCTGTTGAGACTAAAATTGCATTCAAGTATTTCATTAAAAAGGCAAAAATCTTTGTATCAGACCATACTCTCTGTAAGAAAAGTTAATTGCAAGAGCCTTTTTGTGCTCAGATTTGTTGTATCATGTCTCATGAGTATAGAAATGATAAAAAAGACACAATTTTTTATTTCTTATAGCCTCAATATGCATTTTTAAATGTAAATATGTGGCACGGCCTAAATTGACCCTTATTTTTTCCCAGTCTTACTTGGCTTAAGACCCTTTTAAACTAATATGATATGTTATTTTTGACTTTTCTTTCCATTTAAAGTACATTCAATACATATGCAAGGATTATTTATAACAAAAAAGCTTCACAAATTTAAAATTGCTGGAAAATATTACATCTTCATGTAAGGCCCCCTTTCATTGAAAAACCTCAATTTTTAGGTCCAGGCTGATATAAATTTCACTTTTGAATAATTATGCTAAGTCTGATAAATCAAATGAGTACTCTATTGCTTTAAGTACATAATAAATGATATATTAGGCCATTTAAAAAGTATTTTTTTGCAACATTTTAATTTTCAAAGCCCATAATGTTGATAGTTGAAATTATTCAATTTTAACGTCAAAATTTAACACGCAAAGATGAGTATTGAATTTAACATATTGTCTATAATATATATCCCATTGTTATGAAACTTTCCAAGCAGTGTTATAATTAATTAAGCTTTGGTCATACCAAGTTTTTTTAAGATTTGTCAACTCTTTCTATCCTATTAGGTCCGAAACCACAATTGTCGTCCCTTGATTTTCGTTGTTCACGAATATAGTCCCTAGTGTTAACAGTGGGTTACTTGCCAATAATTTTTATACCCCTTCCAAATTTATTTCTCCATGTTCAATGCCTCAAATTGCAAGTAGGGGGATGAAATTACACTGTAAAAAAAATTGGGTCCAGAATTTTAAAGGAAAGTAGTGATTCGGTCCAGCTGAAAAAGGTTAAAAATTAGCACTTCGGAAGCTGTCAAAAGATTTCAAGACACCCTAAACACAAAATTGTCCATATTTTGAGTTTGAGGCGATGAAGTTTTCTATAATTTTGATATAATTTGTCCCAAAAGTAGTACAACACACTGTAAGAATTTCATTGAGAAAGCGCAGGTGGGATTTTTTTAATTTTCATTAATGTTCTAAAAGAAATGCACTACGAATTAATTGTGTTCTCGGACCTCCTATACAAGTTTTAAAACACTTCACGGTGGTTTACAAATTTATTATGTCAAAACAGTTTGAATCGATATTATTTAATTAAAAAAATTCATACCCCATAGTAAGCTCTAAAAGGTCTCGAAATGAAAAATGTAAAAAACTAGAAACCTAACAATTTAAACAATAGAGACGCTGATGCCACTATCGACGACGGAATATAGGTGCTGCTACTGTGATGTCGCACGGGATATTGAGGGCTCGGACTAACCGACAAAGCATCAATACTATAAAATAAAAATTCTAACATTGTTTTGCTAGCGTGAATGGTTATTTGAACATATACGAATATCAATATTTTATTTTTATCAATTGAATTCTCTCATTTACCTCGCACTTATTGAGATTTTTTCTGAATATCTGTTTCATTTGTGACAACGGATATGTTCAAGTTGTCGTAACCATAATAATAGGGTGCCTGGTATAAAAAAGACGTCTAGTTAACGAGTTTAAGTTAAGTTAAACGGATAACACACGGCTATATTTATATTCAAACTATTGGAAAATCATTTAATTTATATTTTCCAATCATGAATGTCGTCGTAAGCTACCTTGGTCACATTTTTCAAAATTTTGTGCTTTCTAAGGGTACCCAAACATACCTACTCATACAGGCCATCTTCAACGCGAAAAATAAAATTATTGCTTTCTGTGTTATTTGTTCAAATGATGCTGATCATTTAGCTTAAAAATTAAATTTATCATATAACAAAAGCTAAAAAGATTTATATAATCTAAGTGTAAGTATTTCATGATTTTTGTAAGACTATTATTTTAGCTGAAATTTGTCACATTTTGAACGAAAGAGAATTTATTGCGTGTAACTTTCACAAGATTTTTACTCTGATTTCATCAATAAGACATGGTTCATATGTGTGCCAAATATATTTCGTGTAATGTTAATCGGTGAGAAGAAAATAGCAATTTAAAACAAAAATTAAGTGATAATTCTGCCTTGATCTTAGGCCACAGACCACAATAAATTCCTCTGTCAGTTCTTTATAACCTTTTGCATCATTCAAAAAATTGCACCATGCACTTTTGTCAAATTTTTTGTGTGTGTAATGTATAGTCCTAGTCCAAATATGTATCCAAAATTCAGAAAGATTGACGCAATCACTTTTACAAATTTAGCCAATACACATCCATACCCCTATTGACAAGTCAAGAAATGTTCCGAAAACTGTAAATATTACCTTTTTGCACTTGGCCTAATCACTCATTCCAAATTAAAATCAGTTAAAATACAACATCCAAAAATTCATTTCACCTCTCTTCATTCATTTCCACCAAAAACAAATCTAAGAAATGAGTGAGGAAGGGAAAGAAAAAAAATTCAGGAAAAATACACTCTAATTACATGAATTAAAAGGAACTATATTCGTGGACAACGAAAAGGACAACGAAAAGCGGGGTCATTAATTGTGGTCTTGGGCCTATTAGGGGCCTAAAACTTGACCAATTCTAACAAGACTTGGCATGATTCAAACTTAGTATATTATAAAACAGTTTACAAAGTTTCAAAGCCATATGATACCAAATAAAAAAAAAATGTGGCATTTTTTATATCTGAACTTTGGGTGATGAATTGTGGCGTTGAATTAGAACAATTTCAACTATCAAATTTGAGCTTCTAAAAACCAAAAGATACCAAAACTAACTCTTTTTAATGTCTCTATGTATAAGTTAACATCTATTTAAAGCAACAGAAAGCATACTTCATAAATCAGACTTATGAAAAATGGCCAGAAGTTAATTTTATATGAGCCTGTGCCAAAAAATAGAGGTTTTCAAATAAAGTGAGGCCTTATATCAAATGTAATATTTTTCACTTACCACAATTTTCTGAAGTTGTTAAGGTATCAAAAAAACGTTAACATGTTATAAATGTACTTTTAATGGAAATATAAGTTTCAAATAGCATAACATATGTGGATAAAATGGTCTTTAGTAATGTCATGCTTAAAAAAACAGGTTTTCAATTTAGGCCGTTCCCCACATTTGCATATCAAAAAGCATATAAATGATATAGGAGATGGAGATATGCTTCTTTTTGCTTAAATCTGTGCTTAGATATTATAAAACATGGAGCCTGGATGTAACAAGACTGTCGCATTCAACTATATATGTAGACAGTATGGTCTGATGCAAAGTTTATTAACTTTACTGTTTAAACCTGAATGAAATTCCAGCCTCAAAAGGCCAATATTTTAACCACTAGCTATCCAACAGACGAAATTAAAGGTAATCTGAAACAGATATGGTTAAGCAACCAGTAATAAGAGTTTTTGATATAGATTCAGTGCAATCTCTTTAGGAATACAACTTTTAAGTGCATATAACTTCACATTTCACCTGCTGCGTATACTGACCGTTAGACTTAGACTATTAAAACAGCCCATTTTGCACTCTTTTTTTATGTTTTCATCTACTTTTTTTTGTGTTCAGAGTTCATAAATGAGTGATGAAGGGAAATAAAAAAAATAAGGAAAAAAACACTCTAATTAGAAGGAACTATATTCGTGGACAACGAAAAGCGGGGTCATTAATTGTGGTCTTGGGCCTATTAGGGGCCTAAAACTTTACCAATTCTAATAAGACTTGGCATGATTCAAGCTTAGTATATTATAAAACAGTTTACAAAGTTGCAAAGCCATATGATACCAAATTAAAAAAATGTGGCATTTTTTTTATATCTGAACTTTGGGTGCTGAATTGTGGCGTTGAATTAGAACAATTTCAACTATCAAATTTGAGCTTCTAAAAACCAAAAGATACCAAAACTTACACTTTTTAATGTCTCTATGTATAAGTTAACATCTATTTAAAGCAACAGAAAGCATACTTCATGTATCAGACTTATGAAAAATGGCCAGAAGTTAATTTTATATGAGCCTGTGCCAAAAAATAGAGGTTTTCAAATAAAGTGAGGCCTTATATCAAATGTAATATTTTTCGCTTACCACAATTTTCTGAAGTTGTTAAGGTATCAAAAAAACTTTAACATGTTATAAATGTACTTTTAATGGAAATATAAGTTTCAAATAGCATAACATATGTGAATAAAATGGTCTTTAGCAATGTCATGCTTACAAAAACAGGTTGTCAATTTAGGCCGTTTCCCCACATTTGCATATCAAAAAGCATATAAATGATATGGGAAAGGGAGATATGCTTCTTTTTGCTTAAATCTGTGCTTAATTAGATATGATAAAACATGGAGCCTGGATGTAACAAGACTGTCGCATTCAACTATATATGTAGACAGTATGGTCTGATGCAAAGTTTATTAACTTTACTGTTTAAAACCTGAATGAAATTCCAGCCTCAAAAGGCCAATATTTTAACCACTAGCTATCCAACAGACGAAATTAAAGGTAATCTGAAACAGATATGGTTAAGCAACCAGCTGTAATAAGAGTTTTTGATATAGATTCAGTGCAATCTCTTTAGGAATACAACTTTTAAGTGCATATAACTTCAACTTTCACCTGCTGCGAATACTGACCGTTAGACTTAGACTATTAAAACAGCCCATTTTGCACTCTTTTTTTATGTTTTCATCTACTTTTTTTTGTGTTCAGAGTTCATAAATAAGTTAAACAACTGAAATAAATACCACAAACACAAAAAGATATCAGAAAAACCCTGTAAGAGAGAAATTAAGCATGCTGTTTTTGAAAATAATATTGAAAAAAGTGAAAAAGCTACATTTTGGGCATTTAACCTGAAAAGTGACTTTTTCACAAAATTTCTATCAAATGAAAGTGAAAATCATTTCTTCTCATGTAGTTTGACAAATTAATACCAATAGATCATTCAGAGAAGATGCCAAAGTAAAAATTTAAAATTTGCTGAAATGCACCTCTTAGACCACAGACCACAATTAATTCCTCTATCAGTTCTTTATAACCTTTTGCATCATTCAAAAAATTGCACTATGCACTTTTGTCAATTTTTTTGTGTGTGTAATGTATAGTCCTATTCCAAATATATATCCAAAATTCAGAAAGATTGACGCAATCACTTTTACAAATTTAGCCAATACACATCCATACCCCTATTGACAAGTCAAGAGATGTTCCGAAAACTGTAAATATTACCTTTTAGCACTTGGCCTAATCACTCATTCCAAATTAAAATCAGTTAAAATACAACATCCAAAAATTCATTTCACCTCTCTTCATTCATTTCCACCAAAAAAAATCTAAGAAATAAGTGAGGAAGGGAAATAAAAAAAATAAGGAAAAATACACTCTAATTAGAAGGAACTATATTCGTGGACAACGAAAAGCGGGGTCATTAATTGTGGTCTTGGGCCTATTAGGGGCCTAAAACTTTACCAATTCTAATAAGACTTGGCATGATTCAAGCTTAGTATAGTATAAAACAGTTTACAAAGTTGCAAAGCCATATGATACCAAATTAAAAAAATGTGGCATTTGTTTTATATCTGAACTTTGGGTGCTGAATTGTGGCGTTGAATTAGAACAATTTCAACTATCAAATTTGAGCTTCTAAAAACCAAAAGATACCAAAACTAACTCTTTTTAATGTCTCTATGTATAAGTTAACATCTATTTAAAGCAACAGAAAGCATACTTCATGTATCAGACTTATGAAAAATGGCCAGAAGTTAATTTTATATGAGCCTGTGCCAAAAAATAGAGGTTTTCAAATAAAGTGAGGCCTTATATCAAATGTAATATTTTTCACTTAACACAATTTTCTGAAGTTGTTAAGGTATCAAAAAAACGTTAACATGTTATAAATGTACTTTTAATGGAAATAGAAGTTTCAAATAGCATAACATATGTGAATGAAATGGTCGTTAGCAATGTCATGCTTACAAAAACAGGTTGTCAATTTAGGCCGTTCCCCACATTTGCATATCAAAAAGCATATAAATGATATGGGAAATGGAGATATGCTTCTTTTTGCTTGAATCTGTGCTTAATTAGATATGATAAAACATGGAGCCTGGATGTAACAAGACTGTCGCATTCAACTATATATGTAGACAGTATGGTCTGATGCAAAGTTTATTAACTTTACTGTTTAAAACCTGAATGAAATTCCAGCCTCAAAAGGCCAATATTTTAACCACTAGCTATCCAACAGACGAAATTAAAGGTAATCTGAAACAGATATGGTTGAGCAACCAGTAATAAGAGTTTTTGATATAGATTCAGTACAATCTCTTTAGGAATACAACTTTTAAGTGCATATAACTTCAACTTTCACCTGCTGCGTATAATGACCGTTAGACTTAGACTATTAAAACAGCCCATTTTGCACTCTTTTTTTATGTTTTCATCTACTTTTTTTGTGTTCAGAGTTCATAAATAAGTTAAACAACTGAAATAAATACCACAAACACAAAAAGATATCAGAAAAAACCTGTTAGAGAGAAATTAAGCATGCTGTTTTTGAAAATAATATTGAAAAAAGTGAAAAAGCTACATTTTGGGCATTTAACCTGAAAAGTGACTTTTTCACAAAATTTCTATCAAATGAAAGTGAAAATCATTTCTTCTCATGTAGTTTGACAAATTAATACCAATAGATCATTCAGAGAAGATGCCAAAGTAAAAATTCAAAATTTGCTGAAATGCACCTCTTAGACTACAGACCACAATTAATTCCTCTATCAGTTCTTTATAACCTTTTGCATCATTCAAAAAATTGCACCATGCACTTTTGTCAATTTTTTTGTGTGTGTAATGTATAGTCCTAGTTCAAATATATATCCAAAATTCAGAAAGATTGACGCAATCACTTTTACAAATTTAGCCAAAACACATCCATACCCCTATGGACAAGTCAAGAGATGTTCCGAAAACTGTAAATATTACCTTTTTGCACTTGGCCTAATCACTCATTCCAAATTAAAATCAGTTAAAATACAACATCCAAAAATTCATTTCACCTCTCTTCATTCATTTCCACCAAAAAAAATCTATGAAATGGGTGAGGAAGGGAAGGAAAAAATATTAAGGAAAAATACACTCTAATTAAAAGGAACTATATTCGTGGACAACGAAAAGCGGTGGCATTAATTGTGGTCTTGGGCCTTCAAACACGCCTTTCTCGTGCCGTGAAACGTTTTGTAGCTTACACTATCAGGTCATTAACTAGAACAATTGTCATTTACTTCATTTCTCTTTTTACTTGTTGTATGGTCGATATGTATGTTTTGAATAGTCGAGTTATTTTGAAGATCGTTGTTTTGTTTTAGGAAATCTTTTTTTTTGTTGGTTTTTTTATTTTGAATTGTTTTTTTGAATTGTTTTTTTTTTGTGTTATAATTGTAATATACAAATCAAATCCTTTGGTCACGTTTTAGACCCGGAATATGGCACACAGTCCTGTTAAACTATGCCCACCAAGCCCTAAACAAAGTAGGAATGAAATACGTGTGTTATATGTCAGGGTTCTTAATAACTGTATTGCTTATTAATATGCGAGAAATTAGCACAAACAAAAGCTTTATCGAGGGTCTGGGAACACGGAAAGATCATGTATAGTTTAGTATATTTCAAGCGTCATTTATCTAGCTAGCACTTCCAATGACCCCAATTTTGCTCAGAAGGAGTATTCAGGTTTTAAGAATCATTTGTACGCCCGATGAAGTAGATACCCGCATGATTTTACATACTATTCATGTAGATAAAGAGTTCGGTGTAAAAGGCATAAAGGGTAGGATAATGATAAAGTCACAAGATACAGATGTTCTGATCTTATGTGTTCATTACTTCCCCTCCATATGCATGCAGCATACGTTTTCAAACAGGCACTATAACTTTCACACAAGATTTTCGCCGCTATATGCCTGTCCACGAAATATGTAAAAGTCTCGGGTTTGCCATCTGTAACATTCTACCAGGCGCACATGTTTTAACATGGTGCGATACAACGTCATCCCTGTTTAGGGTCGGTAAGCGCGCTGTTTTTTAGTCTTAAAAAGAAAACCCAGATGATTTTTCCGATTTGTCAAACCTTTCTTATTGTTACATCGATGAATCTATGGACGCAGCTCGAGATCTTGTTGTTAGGCTGAATGTTCGCAAGTCAAAAATCAAAATAGATAATTGTGACCTAAACAAATTGAGCGTAATATTGGCTAAAATTGTCTGTTCTATGGTCGGGTTGTGGTCTCTTTGGTACATTCCCCATTCCCATTGTCAATTTTACAATTTATAATTTCTCCCTTGTCAAATTTCATCCTTGTAAATTTACTTTTAAACAATATGTAATAAGGGCTTCACTCCAGACATAAATTTGATGTCTTCCCATATAGCAAAACTATACTACATTCTCCTCTAAAGTTAGGATGGGAAAAGAAGAATGACTTGTTCTTTTCTATCTCTAAGGTCAGATGTCATATGAATTTCTGCAAGATTAAGTTTGTATTTGTTTCGAACAATCTATCATGTTCAGACCCATGTAAGGCAAATGACATTTGTCAAAATGCAAATACTCATCTGGTTGCAGTTAGAAACATTGATGACTACGAAGATGTACAAGTAGATGTATAAGATTTCATTTTTCTGTTTGTACCTTATGAATCATTGCTAGCTATTGAATGAAAATTAAGCAGTCCATAATCTTTTCTAAACAATAAATATAACATTTACTCAATTTTGAAATCGTTGGAAATATAGTAAGTATCTATCCAGTGGGGAAAGATATGTAGAAAAAAAAACCTGCCGTATGGTCTCTGACTTTGCCGTGGTTGGTGGGCTTAACCCACAGGAGACCATTCAACGTAGTAGGTAATACCAGCTTCGATCATAATTTTCTATTTGCATTTGTCCTTTTTTTCGTGTTTTTGCAATGGTGTTGTCAGCTTGTCTTTATTTTATAATGTCCTTTTGGTTTCTCACGCCTTTTTTGTTTACAATTGTTTGTAAAATACATCTGTGCTGTACATAACCCTCTCCCTTATTTTATTTTTGGAATACTTGTGAACAGCATAGCCAATTGTTGCTCATTTAGTCATCTGTATATGTAGGATGGGGTGTTTTACCTATTTCTAATAGTCGTTTTGTCTTTATAACTTTAACCCCCCCCCCTTTTTTCTCCGTTTGCATTAATTTTTACTTCTGTAAAGCAAAGCTATACACAAAGCTTCATATTCAACCAAGTTTGACGTTAATGTTACACAAATTTCAAAACAAATCATTTATATAATACTCTTTCACAACCAATAACAGAAGTTTGGTACTGACCTAGAAATTGACGAACACCTGACTATCAAAAGACGTGAAAAACACATTTTGTTTTCGACAAATTATTAAAGTTAAGATCTAAAAAACATCTTTAGATGTTACTTGTAATGAATTAAATACAAAATTTCAAATTTAGAATTTGAAATAGGTCAAGGTCACTGCTATTTAACAGCTCTTTGAAAATTTCAAATTTGCACCCAATATGCAAAAAAGTCAATCTAAAGTCATTTTTGGGAATAAAAATATAAAATAAGTTTTAAATGTAGATACAAAAGATATATTTCTATAAATTAGTTGTTTTTATTTTGCTCCAAACGCATATATGTAGGGGAGACCAGCTATCTAAAAGTGACTGTGCATTTTTCTGAAATATTTGCTTTGACCTTTGACCCTGATTTAAAAAAAAAACGTGACCACGGCAGACAACGACGACAACAATATTTCGATGAGGTTTGTTCTCCTCTTTCCAGTGATATAAAATATAGCCGTGTGTTTTTCCGTTAAGGCAAATCGTTGTTATAATACAGTTACTTCAAAGTGGAGTGCGGGGATCATTTTTCAAATGGTGGCCTTTTGTAACTGACTAGTAAACGCTGTGTTGAAGGCTGTACGGTTGCCTTTATATGATTTCTTACATCCACTTCATTTAAACGCTGATGGATAACTGTCTCATTGGCAATCACACCACATCTAATGTATTTCAACTTCTATGTTGCGTTTTGTATACTGTAACATTGTCTATCTTTTGTATGCATTCCACGGAGCCCTCTTCTCGGAAGCCCGAGCAAAAGCCTTTGGTCCGCGATAGAAAATTTCAATACGAACTCGTATTAGATAGACCGAATTTAACTCGAAATCTTAATTAATCTAATAAAGACTTAAACTCGAATCTTACTCCGACTCTACCTCAAAAAGAGACTCAAATTCAAAGTTGTAACTAGAACTCTACCTTTGAATGAGACTCAAACTCGAAGTTCAACTCGAACTCAAAGCTAACTAGAACTTTAATTTTAATAATGGCTTGAAATCGAAATCGAAGACTGACTCAAAGTTTTACTTGACCAGTAACCCTAACTTTAATTTGAAATGTTGTTCGATGGATGGCCACACTCATCCAAGGCACATAGTATACAACATGGAAATCTATCTAAAAATAGAACAGGTTTTTCCGAATTTGTCACATGGTTTTACCTTATCAAGTAATGGGATAACCCCATCAAAGAATGACAAGACCACATCAAATAATGAAACAAACACATCATGTAGTGTAAAATCGTCAAATTTTGAAACATTACGTAATGTTAAAACCAAATAAAGAATAGGCAAATGATCATTACGAAATAACAAAACCACACCATGTAATGAAACAACAACATAACGTCAAGTCACATACATATCAGGTAATGTTAAAACCACATTAAATAATAGTGAAACCACATCGAGTAATGAGACAACCATATTGAGTAATGACAAAACTATATAAAGTCAATACAAAACCATATCGTGTAATATCAAAATATCGATAAGAAATGACTATTCCATATTGAGTTGTATCAAAACATCATTACGTAATGTCAAAACCATATTAAGTAAAGACAAACTATCATTAAGTAATGATAAAACAACATAAAGTAATATTAGAGTTCCACATAAGACAGCTGTGGCGTTCCATAATATTTTGTCTATATGTTTTGTATTAAAGGGAAAACGGTACTATTTATTCTGCCATAGGCGACAATACTAACATTTTCTAAATTTACCACTTTTTAAGATAAAAACCTGGATAAAACAGGTATACCTTGTGTTAGTACTTATTATTCTGTTTTAAAAATTAAAGCCAAATAGTAGCATGACCAACTTCCAACGGAGCTTGTTTATGTTATCCATGCCCACCGTCATTTTGCACCAAATTTATGAAATTTAGAAATTCTTTTCGAATAATTCTCTAGAAAATATTTCAATAGGTTTCAAAATTTATATTGTAAATATACACACTGCAGTTATTCATAGATAAATAAAAAAATATACTGTACCCTTACATCCAATCACAGCGCTCCTAATTTGACTTCCTTCACCTGTCTTGGGTACACAAAAGGCCAACCTAATGCTGGGAAAAGTTAATACTACCGTTTTCCCTATACTGTGACATAAAGATATAAAGAGTTCTTATGACATTATTAATGCAATACTGGGCTATTGTAAAAACCTTGGCTATGATAAATACGTGTATGTTCTTATTTCTTAAAGAAACATACATCATTTTATGTCCCCACCCCTACATGCTGGTTTACCTCATTTTCTACTTCTTTCAGAAAAGCCTTAATAAACAACCTGTATCCAAACATATCTTATCTTATTAAAAAAGAATGATAAATAGAAATTGAAAAAATCATTGTGAAAGGTGAAATCAAATACAAAAGAACTATAATATGTTGCATTTTATACAATATAGTTGATATTGACATCCTAGAATAAAGTTTTATATCATTACCAATCAATTTGACTTATTATGATGACTCAGCACTTTTCTCAACACAGTATTGTTCTCAGTGAAAATTTTCTATTCTTTGTGATAAAAATCAAATGTACTAATCAAAAGCTTCAAAATTGTATAAAAGAATTGAAGTTTGTTGGACTTTCATCTCCCTTGCTATCTTCAGTATACTGTTACATAAAGATATAAAGAGTTCTTATGACATAATTAATGCAATACTGGGCTATTGTGAAAACCTGGACTATGATAAATACTTGTATGTCCCTATTTCTTAAAAAAACATACATCATTTTATGTCCCCACCCCTACATGCTGGTTTACCTCATTTTTTACTTCTTTCAGAAAAGCCTTAATAAACAACTTGTATCGAATCACATCTTATCTTATTTAGAGAGAATGATAAATAGTTCCTTTTAAACAGATAAAATGGACAGTTCCATTCAATTTGTATCCATTTTATCAAAAATTTACAACAAATGCACATATTCAAGATTTTTCATACTAATCTCCATTCCATGCTTTAGTATATGCCATATTGTGGTTAACAATTTCAGAGCTTGTTATAACATCCATTATTCTGTCATGAGATGATGAAAACAAAGATATTAGACACGTTAAACATTACATATGCAAAATACTCAGCTGTGAATTTGCCTTTGTTGCCTGTATTAATCAATGAAAAAGCTGAATGATGTCCCTTGGGAGTATTAAGGTGGCTCACCCCAATAGTGACCCCCGGTAGATTTTTTTTATTTTCACATATTCTGTAGATTTTTTTATGCTGAATCCAAAATATTAGACACTTTAAACATTAAATATGCAAAATACTCAGCTGTGAATCGGTCTTGGTTGCCTGTATTAATCAATGAAAAAGCTGAATTATGTCCCTTGCGAGTATTAATTTCCAACAAAAGTCCTTTCAAACACTAGGAAATGAAAAATTATTTATGTCTGATATAATAAAAGAAAAAAACTACAAAATGAAGCGATTTTGAAATATTTGATGCATGAATTATCAAGAATGTGAACAGTTCTTTACACAGGAGAGTATAAATTCTATGTAAATTTAGCCTCAAGTGGTCCTCTTTTTTTCTTAGATGAACAATTCTAACACTGAAAATGCTTTTAGTGTGACCAAATATTGCACAATTCCATAAACAGTACAACCTAAACCAGACAATTTCCTATTTTAATAGATTATGTTTACAGAAATACCCAAGTGATACATTTAGGGAATTACGCAACAAAAAAGTCAAACATTTCAGTAAAACATATTTGGCGCGACTTGAATTCTGGTGTTTCCAATTGAAAAAAATCATTGTGAAAGGTGAAATCAAATACAAAAGAACTATAATATGTTGCATTTTATACAATAGTGACCTCCGGTAGATTTTTTTATTTTCACATATTCTGTAGATTTTTTTATGCTGAATCCAAAAATGCAAAGAAAAAAGGGGGTCACCAGGCTCGTTTTCCCTCAAATTGAAGCGAAATGTGCGATTTTGACCCTATTTCAAAACATGTCCACCCTTTCAACAATAACGGTTACATCAAATTCAAAGAATTTTAAAACCAAATCAGTATGATTTTTATGTGAAAAAAATATTAGAATTTGAAATGTAAACCTTTCTCTTGGTTGATTTTTACTTAAAAATCCTTTTATTTTCAGATTAATGTCTACATTTTGCATTTTCTAATTTTAGTTTAAGGCGAAAAATATTGGTTTAATCGATTTTTCGTAAAATTTCCCCGGTAGATTTTTTTTATAAACAGATATGTCAAAGCTATGAACTTTTCGAGCATTTTAAGGTAAAATAAAATGGGGGTCACCAGGCTTTTAAAAAAGTTACGAGCTTTTGTTTGACCCCTCTACCCCATAAGGTCTGATTTCAATGCACTCCATTAATTACTTAATTGTGAATTTTTATTGACGGCTTTAATAAAATAGTGTTTGTAATTATATAAATAAACGATGGCTGAATTTAAATGTGGTTATCGTATTACTGTTTGTTATCAAAAAGCGAAATTTTGATTATTTTGGTGAAATACGATAATTTTGTCTGGCGCGAGTTGCTTCCCTCTAATTTGGCACCATTATCGGACCAGAGGAATTTCAAGGTCGCCATTGCCGAGCAGCATACTACATTGATGAATACGACCATGTACATGCATAACCGACATTGTGGCGAATATACAACGATGAAGGTACATCAGAAAACATAGGTTTCGATATATAAGGCAGCCAAATGTTATCAGTATCACGAAAAATACAAACTTGAGGGTTGTCTCAAAATACCCGCTACTGTTGAAAATCACTGCGGCTGAACCTTGCACGGGCTCAATTTCTGTTCCATGTTTAGTCGTTATAGCTGGTATCTTATTTATGTGTTTATTTTACCCTTTAAAGACAAGTTGTAAACATGTCTGGCCAGTTTTGAAAAATATCCGTGTGCAAACGGCCGAAGAGGAGGGGATGACATCTACTATGAAGCACCACAACTGTCATGTTTACGCTACCGTTAGTGTCAATGAAGTAGTCTTTTTTAATCATCATTTGTAATATCTAATTTAGTAGCCAAGTTAGTCACATGTATATGGGGTACCCCATAACTTCCCTCGGACAGTTTCTTCTCCCAGCCCCAAATATATTTCCCTTCCCTTTTATCCTAAAATATTCTCCTCTTACTTCAATACTTCCATCTCCTTGCTCCAATACAAAATAAAAATGACAAAATATATTACCAAGATACCCCTTTTTCTCTGATCCCCAACCCCCTGTCCGCCCCCTCAATTAAGGTCATCTGACAAGGGGTTTGATTGACTTGTTTGTTTTCTTGAGAATATGATATAAAAGGCCTAATTTATTAATGATAAACCCTACAGTAGGAGGAAATACCTTTAATCGAACGATTCTTCTTGATCAACCACAATTCGTTTACCATTAACCCCCCTCCCCCCCCCCAAAAAAAAATTAAAAAAAAATTAAAAAAATCTGTAAGGTACACAAAAATTTCATAAGGTCTAGTAATAGTAGTATCAGGGTTAAACATGTACAGAGTGTGACCATAAGTATTTGTCACTTCAGATTTTTAGCTGTTCATGTATATTGCATATAAAACTACATTTTTCAAAAAGAAATATTTTGGATTGATTTTAAGCAGGAACATATATATCAGTTAGATATACTGTTCCTAATTTTAAGCAACCTGGTACCAATAAAAAATATTTTATGTGTTCTCAAGGGAATACAAAAACACATGCAAACGAACCCATTATCAAATAAATACATATTAATTTAGACCATTCTACTTCTTTTAAGGCCTCGTAGATAAAAATTCAACTATAAATGCCCTCAATTTTTTTTGAAGAAATGTGTTTTTATATGAAATATATAGCAAAAAAATGCAGGGGACAAATACTTTTGGCCAGGTACTGTGTATTTTGAGTAGAAAAAATCATTACTGTTTTGTGAATAGTATTTTTGTTAATAAATACAAAATTTGTGTATCCTATATTCCAAACAGGGTACAGGAAGCCTCGGCGTGAGGACTGAGCTGCATTTCAGAATTGAAGGCAGCCGAACAGCAAGAAGTTTTTATTCAACTTATAGAAACAAAATTTCTATTTACACTTGTTGTGCATGTAATTATATTTTGTTTGCTCATTATTGATCACCACAAACTCTTCATTATTTTTACACCATAGCGGCAGGGGCATTTAGTTTTACCCTTGCATTGCCAGTCTTATCAAAGTTGCATGTATGTCCCAAATTTTGTTTCTGTTCTCTAACTTCAGTTTGCCTCTACCAATGTTATGAAACTTATACACAATTAATGCATATATATGCTTATTACCAACAAACACACATGAAGTTTGAATTTTTGATGGGGTCGCTTTTACTTATCTAGAGTTATGCCCCTTTACAAATAAAAAAAATGCTGAATTTTTTTTCTCTTCTTTTTCACAAGTTTGCTTCATCCAAATTTTTTGAAACTTATATGCAATGATTACTACAACAACACTCAGATCAAGTACAAATTTGGGTGGTGTCACTCTTTTCATTCTTTATATGCAAGCGGCTGCTCATCTGTGTCCCATGGACACATGACCCATTATGAACTAGTCTACATCTATATGCTTTTGAATGTCAATAATTTATTGATTTTCTGACAGAATTGCTCTATTTAATTTCAGGCTGCAAGTAAATTTGTACATGTGCATGCAAATGGAAGGAGTGACCTTGGAATGTTTAACTTTACTTGGAAACTATTGGCCAAGTACTGACAGAAGTCTGAATTTCATGAGAAGCCAGTATCATATTCTAGTCTTGCAACCGGAAACTATGTGTAAAGTGCTGAAACTTAAGAACAACAGAACAACATTCTACATGTATATGCAATATGTGTTGCCACAATCCATTTAAGGAGATAAGATCAACTATAAATTGGAACTACATGTACATGTATATGCTTTAGTGCTGTCAAAATCCTTGAAAAAATCCAATCAAAAGGACCTACTTCACCTGCCTGTCCCAATGATGAATACAGATCATTTATATATATCGAGTCTTATAAAAAACACTGAAGGGGAATAAAAATAATGAAAATATAGAGCTGATCAGCTAATTATTGTACATGTACATGATGTGTAAATGGCAACAATACTAACATATATAATAGTACATTGAAATTAACAATATTAATACATGTTTTATCAATTTTATCTCATAGACATTAGAGGAATAAAATCAGTCATGTTTCAAAAATTTGATTTAGTTGAGCCTTTTTTTACGCCTGTTTTACTGTCTGTCGTCAACATGTCGGACATATACTCAAAAATAATAAATACTAAAAGGTACATGTAGTAGATAAACTATTTGAGGGCAATAATTTACAATTCTGTCTGGCAATTGTCATTGACCACATAATCACTTGTATGGTTCATTGGTCAACAGTACGTCTTCTTTCAATATGATATATTGTAATCAATAGGTCATCTTCATGTATATTTAGTGTATGAAATGATTATTAAATGTATTATCAAATAAGAGGATGTCATATGATTGTAAATGAGACACACGAGACCAAATAACACAGAAATGACTAATACATTTAGGTCACCATACGGACTTCAACAATGAGTAAAACCTATTCTGCATAGTTGGTTTTAAAGGCCTCGAATGACAAATGAACTCAAATGAGAAAACTAATGGGTGATTTATGTACAAATTAAAAACAAATATGTCTGTCTTGTAGGGTTTATCTGAACTTATTAACCTCATTTTCATGGATTTGTCTGTTTCTTGAATTCTAAATATGTTTCAAAATATTTGGTTAATGGGATGATTGTTACAGATTGAGACATAGGATGCGGGCTCATTGGTTGATTATATTGCGAATAACTAAAGCCGGTCCCGATTTGGCAGTGAGTTCCCACATTGTCACGGGAGAAATAAAATAACCAAGAAAAAAAATTGTATAAGAAAAAAATTTGGAATCATAATTTCCTGTCGATATGCACATCTACATAGTATGTCCTTATTATCTACAAAGTTTCATGACAAAATGTTACAAATTTTTCATCAATTGTGCAAATTAATATGCTTTTTCATTATTATTTAAATATAATTGTATATTGTGTATAATATAACTTTATAATACTCTATGTACTTATAAATATGTTATTATTATTTTGAGGACTCTCAGGAAGATTAGTTTTAACTAATGGGATCATCCTCTTGAAATAAAGATTATTTATTTATTTATTTATTTTATTTATGACGTTCTGTAGTGTGGTTTCAGAGGAGTTGCGACGACAAGCTGTTGCAGTAGTATTCTGCAGCAAATAAGTTCAAAGGGGCATAACTCCTAGAAAAAAAGGATCGTAATTTCCTGTTGATATGCACATATATTTACATAGTATGTCCTTATTATCTAAAAAGGTTTCATGAAATTTTGTTGGGCGGTTTGAGAGGAGTTGTGATGACAAGAAACAGGAAAGACTGACTGACGGACGGAGGGACGGACGGGTCAAAAACATTATACCCTGCACAATTTCGTAGTGTGGGGTATAAACAATAGGAGGATGGGTATCATTGTTTAAGAGGCAACTCTTCACCAGAGACTAATTTACATAAAAGATAACAATTATGTCCCCGTATGGACTTCAATAATTACCAAAAAAACGATATACCACATAGTCAAACAAATAAAAGTCCCAGAAATTACGTTTTTTTTTTATATATTTCACATAATGAAAATTTAATTTGTGCATACTGAATGGTCACTGGCAAATATTTCAAGCATAATACGGATTAGTATCAATTATGAAAGTTATGCAAAGTAAGAGGAGCTAGATATATGGACTGGCATAAGAAAATGAATGGACAATTATGCTTGGTCAAGTTGGTGCATGTAAAGGCAAAATTTCCCCTTTTTACCCTTCGAGGCTTCGTATGTATACATCCAGCTGCTTGAACATCCTGTATAATCAAGGGATCATCTGTCAGATTAGTCATATTTCTATATTAACCATACGATATGAAAATAAGCAGATGTGGCATGATGGCCAATGAAACAACTATCCACCAAAGTTCAAATTTAAAATTCAATATTATAAATAAAAATACCATCTCATTTTATCATCACGCATAGATCGATGATTAGTTATACATTTCTTTCCTACGGTAAGACCAAATCAGTGTTCACAAACAAATTGTCATTCACATGTTTGCCGCAATGACATCACTCCACTATATTGTTTTTAATCAAGAACTTTTCTTATTAGCTTCCCTTTTAAAAAAGCATGTCAAAAATTAAGATAGAAGTTAAAGTTGCCAATATCACTGGCTAATATAGACGTGTTCCTGTGTACTGAGCGGAGTTTTTAAATTGCAGTCCAAACTTTTCCGGAACCTAGTAGTAGTAGTATAGTTTTTTTTGTATATAAAGTCTTTAGTAGTGTTTGAGACTGCCCGGCATGCTACGGGTGTGTGTCCTAGCAAAATCCCGACATGGTGAAACTAAAAATTTTGCGGTCCTCCGCAAAGCATGCCGTATTGAGGAATTATATCAGACCGATATGTCGAAATACTAGGCCAGTCCCGGTTATTTAACAATGGTGGATCCAGAGGGGAGGGTTCCAGTGATTGGAATCCCCTTTTTGGACGATCAATGCTATTGAATGGGAAAATATAGTTGGAACACCCCCTTTTTGTCCTGGGTTAAGAACTCCCTTTTAAAATGGCTAGATCCGCCCCGATTGATCAATTTTCATCTTCATGAAAAGGCGGAAAACAGCAAATTATTGAAATGTCGTTTTATTTCAGCAGGAAAAAAATAATCATTTCAGTGAAATAAGTTGTATGATCAATCACTAGTCTATTACAGAGACATATATAATTATAACACTTGCTCTGATTCAATTATTTTAGTTTTAATAGTGATTTTTTTTTTAATATGAACTCGGTTGACATATTGATAGATACAACAGAAAATCAAAATCAACAAAATAACAATTCAGCAAAATAAGTAATAGCAAACTATAAAAAAAAATAGAAACATTGGCCTCGAGGATTTATTACATCCACTAATACAATATCATGGTCAGATATACCTATAGATTTTATTTTTGTTATCAATACTGGGCTATTGCGAAAACCTTGGCTATGATGAATACTTGTATGTCCTTATTTCTCAAAGAAACATACATCATTTTATGTCCCCACCCCTACATGCTGGTTAACCTCATTTTCTACTTCTTTCGAAAAAGCCTTAATAAACAACCTGTATCGAATCACATCTTATATTATTTAAAAAAAATGATAAATAGTTCCATTTAAACAGATAAAATGGACAGTTCCATTCAATTTGTATTCATTTTATCAAAAATTTACAACAAAATTAATGCACATAATCAAGATTATTCATACTAATCTCCCTTCCATGCTTTAGTATATGCCATATTGTGGTTAACAATTTCAGAGCTTGTTATAAAATCCATTATTCTGTCTTCAGATGATGAAAACAAAGATATTAGACACTTTAAACATTACATATGCAAAATACTCAGCTGTGAATTTGCCTTTGTTGCCTGTATTAATTAATGAAAAAGCTGAATTATGTCCCTTGGGAGTATTAATTTCCAACAAATGTCCTTTCAAACACTAGTAAATGAAAAATTAAATATGTCTGATATAATAAAAGAAAAAAACTACAAAATGAGGCACATTTGAAATAATTGCTGCATGAATTATCAAGAATGTGAACAGTTCTTTACACAGGAGAGATTAAATCCTATGTAAATTAAGCCTCAAGTGGGCCTCTTTTTTCTTAGATGAACAATTCTAACACTGAAAATGCTTTTCGTGTGACCAAATATTGCACAATTCCATAAACAGTACAACCTAAACCAGACAATTTCCAATTTTAATAGATTATGTTTACAGAAATACCCAAGTGATACATTTAGGGAATTACGCAACAAAGAAGGCAAACATTTCAGTAAAAAATATTTGGCGCGACTTGAAGTCTGGTGTTTCCGATTGAAAAAATCATTGTGAAAGGTGAAATCAAATACAAAAGAACTATAATATGTTGCATTTCATACAATATAGTTACTATTGACATCCTATAATAAAGTTTAATATCATTACCAATCAATTTGACTTATTATGATGACTCAGCACTTTTCTCAACACAGTATTGTTCTCAGTGAAAAATTTCTATTCCTTGTGATAAAAATCAAATGAACTATTCAAAAGCTTCAAAATAGTATAAAAGAATTGAAGTCTGATGGACCTCTATCTCCCTTGCTATCTTCAGTTAAGGAAAACGGTACTATTTATTCTGCCATAGGCGACAATACTAACATTTTCTAAATTTACCACTTTTTAAGATAAAAACCTGGATAAAACAGTTATACCTTGTGTAAGTACTTTATTATTCTGTTTTAAAAATTAAAGCCAAATAGTATCATGAGCAGCTTCCAACGGAGTTTGTTTATGTACATGTTATCCATGCCCACCGTCATTTTGCACCAAATTTATGAAATTTTGGTAGTCTTTTCGAATAATTCTCTAGAAAATATTTCAATAGGTTTCAAAATTTATATTGTAAATATACACACTGCAGTTATTCATAGATAAATAAAAAAAAATAAATCGTACCCTTACATCCAATCACAGCGCTCCTAATTTGACTTCCTTCACCTGCCTTGGGTACACAAAAGGTCAACCTAATGCTGGGAAAATTTAATACTACCGTTTTCCCTAGAGGTCGGTCATTTAAAAACATATCAACCGTATCATATACGTTGACGTATCCGCATCTGCAGATATACCATGAACAGTATATGATCCCGAGCTTTAATCTTATGTACTTTCAATAATGCAAATGGCGACCGATTAATTTCTGATGCAGAAATTTACAAAGCAATTAGGAAATATCGAGTATATACACAAGACAAGCTAGGGATATAATTTAATTGCTAAACTACAAAAGCATATTAACTTATACAACTATACAATTATATACAATATTTTTTGGCGTACGGCTGTCTTAGCAATTTAGCGTGCATGGTCACTTTATCCGAATTTTTTGAAAAACAAATAGAAAGAGTGTAGTTGTAGGCAAACTGCGGCTTGCTTGCAAACATAGCTTTAAAGTAGTCAGATCGGCTGGTTAGTGCCCAGTGTCTAATCTATTTTAAAGCTACTACAGAAACACTATACTATGCACTATCCGCTCTCCTGGTTCCAAAGCATGTGATTGATAAGCATCTGAACTGTGATTCAGATAAGTAGCCAAAGATATCATTCTGGTACAGGATTGTGTAAATGTTCGCTAACGTCGCCAACGTCGCCAACATTTACGAAATCATTACTGTTCGCCAACGTCGCCAACGTCGCCAACATTTATGAAATCAATACTGTTCGCCAACTTCGCCAATATTTATGAAATCAATACTGTTCGCCAACGTCGCCAACATTTACAAACTCATTACTGTTCGCCAACGTCGCCAACATTTATGAAATCAATACTGTTCGCCAAGGTCGCCAACGTCGCCAACATTTACAAACTCATTACTGTTCGCCAACGTCTCCAACGTTACCAACATTTATGAAATAAATACTGCTCGCCAACATCGCCAACGTTGCCAACATTTACAAACTCATTACTGTTCGCCAGTGTCGCTATCATTGCCAACCTTTACGAAACCTATACTGTTCACTAACATTTACTGTTCGCCAAGTGTGCGTCAACTTCATTGTTCGCCAACCTTAATATAATAATTATTGTTTACCAAGTTCGCCAACATTGTTTTAAATGTAATATTGGCCAACTTACTGAAGTTTGCCAACTTCGCCAAGTTCGCCAACATTTATTTTTGTATCTTTTTATATTCACCAACATTTCAAACATTGATTTTTATTTACTGTTTGCACAGTTTGCAAAAAATATTTTTTATGTTTTGTTTAGTATGTTTGTAAACATTAAATTTAGATATTATAAATATATTATTATAACTTTATGGCGAAAAATTAAATTCGGATTTTGGCCTTATGTATCCGTCCTTGTCTCTGGAAATACACAAGTTGTCAACATCCGTTTTCTCTAACTTTCCCTGGAAATTGACCGCTAACTTTTTATTGAGTCTTACTTGGTCATGTTGGTGCTATAGAACATTATAATGCTGTGAAATGGTATACAGTATGTCCCTCAAGTTATTTTCGTAAGTTTCAAACATTAAATAAAATTGAGAATGGACATGGGGAATGTGTCAAAGAGACAACAACCCGACCAAATAAAAAACAACAGCAGAGGGTCACCAACAGGTCTTCAATGTAGCGAGAAATTCCCGCACCCGGAGGCGTCCCTCAGCTGGCCCCTAAACAAATATATACTAGTCCAGTGATAATGAACGCCATACTAATTTCCAAATTGTACACAAGAAACTAAAATTAAAATAATACAAGACTAACAAAGGCCAGAGGCTCCTGACTTGGGACAGGCGCAAAAATGCGGCGGGGTTAAACATGTTTGTGAGATCTCAACCCTCCCCCTATACCTATAACCAATGTAGAAAAGTAAACGCATAACAATACGCACATTAAAATTCAGTTCAAGAGAAGTCCGAGTCTGATGTCAGAAGATGTAACCAAAGAAAATAAACAAAATGACAATAATACATAAATAACAACAGACTACTAGCAGTTAACTGACATGCCAGCTCCAGACTTCAATTAAACTGATTGAAAGATTATGATTTCATCATATGAACATCAGGCACAATCCTTCCCGTTAGGGGTTTAGTATCATACCATCATAACATATATGAGAAGAACATAACCCGTGTCATGCCAACAACTGTTTTTAGAATAAATGTGTTTAGTTCCAATGCAAAGACCTTATCAGTGACTCAATATTAACGCAAAATATGCAATCTTTAATAACTTGACAACAGTATCGTAATTATATCCCTTCTTAATAAGTCTATTCAAAGGTTTTGTAAGTTTCTGAGGTGAATACTGACACCTTTGTGCTTTATAAAGAATATTTTCATAAAAAATTGGATGTGAAATACCTGAACGTATTAGAAGTCTGCATGTTGAGCTATATTTATGAATGATGTCTTTATACCGATGATAAAATTTAGTAAATGTTTTGACTAGTTTGTGATATCGAAAACCCTGGTGTAATAATTTTTCAGTAATACATCAATTTCTCTCGTTAAAATCTAAAACATTGTTACATACACGAGCGAATCGTACAAGTTGAGATATATAAACACCGTAAGATGGTGACAAGGGAACGTCACCATCTAAAAACGGATAATTAACGATAGGAAATGAAAAATCATTAAATACCGACTAAAAAATTTAATTAAATTTTAGTGCAAAAGTGATCACATACTGTATTTTTAATTTAAATTATTTGCGAATATCCATGACCAGCAAATTCAAATTCAAATATATTTTATTGCTAATCAAAGCACCCAGAAGGAGCAGAACAATCAACATTAATTACATACAAATGATTACAAGTGATTCAATATGATTAAGACACAATGTTATAAAAAAAAAAAAAAAAAAAAAAAAATATTAAGACAAGTAGAAGAATACAACAAGCACAGTGTTTAATAATATAATTAGGTTAAAAAAGGGGGGTCACTGGACATTACTATATATATATATCATATAAGGAAACTTTCCTATATGAGGATAAATTTTCCAATAATTCTCTGAGTTTCTGGAGTATGAAAATATCTTCAGAGGACATTAGCCAAATAAATTGTGATTTAATATCTAAACCAATAAAATTTTTAAACCTTAGTTTTATTTTATTTAAAAAGTTGAAACGAATATTTGAAAGCTTTTGGCACTGAAGAAGAAAATGAATTTCATCCTCAACCTCAGTACCACACAATTTACAGATACGTTCTGACACTGTTAGATTTTTGTACCTTCCCCTCTCAATCTCTAAATCGTGAGCACTGATACGGAATTTCGTTAAATAATGTCTATATCTAATATTGTCCTGCAAAAGGTAATTTTCTAAGCAAAATCTGCTTTTAAAAAGTCTATAAGTTCTAAGCTAGTTACCATATAATTTATTGCCTCTGAAATCATTATTAAGCTCAGTTTGCCATATTATATCATATTTTGATTGCATCTTTTTGAACATATTTAATAAAACCTCCAAAAATAGAGTATATCTGCCCAGTTCACCCATAACTGCAATATTTGTTGCTTTTTTACTTACTCCAAGTATAAATTTACAAAAGCTTAAATGAACGTTCTCTACTGCCAGGTCTCCACGTAGTTTTTTTTTGAAATAGTTATTCCCTTGAGTGTTTAGTTTGTGAAAGTTAATGTCACCCCATATTTCACTGCCATACAATAAGACTGATTTAACTGTATGGTGAAAACATGAAGTAGTGTTTTCAGCATGTTTTAACTTATAAGAATATTCCTTTTTACTACTATTACTATCAGACCACTCAGGGACGAAATGAGACATTTTTAAAAGGGGGTTCCAGCCTTCACCTGTTCACGCTTAACTTTTGAGTCCACAAGCCAGACGCTCAATTTTTTGAAAATTTTAGTTGGATTCTGTTGGCTTGTAGAGAGAATTTTACAAGCCCGAGAGCAATTTTACAACCGATGCCGTAGGACTTCTGGTTAAGCTTGAAGACTGGGGTTGCCAACCTAGGATAAAAGGGGAGGGTTGAACTAAATGTTCCCATTCTAATGCATAGTTTGTAAATTTAAAACCCCCACCCCCTTGACGACAGTAAACTGGTTAATATAAAATAAATTAATGTTTTTGTTTTAAAATTATTATTTATTCCTTTTCTTACAAGATTGATCGTTTATATAAATATACAGTGTTAATTTCCATTGTTTAACCCAAGCGTACATTTTAGATAAATAAATTGAATGAAAACTACGGTTCCTAATTTGTGCATTGGAATTAAAAATTCGATATGCATCATTACTTTCTTTTGTTTACAACTCTGTCTTGTATTGTTCTGGTCGTACTATTTCAAATATTCAATTTCATGACTGTATCATGTGTATCCATAAGTTTACCATAGTACTATCATATGGTTGGGTTAAAAATTAATGGTAAACCCTTAGGCTAGTTTTTACTGTTTTAATGTTTAATCTTACCGTTTTAATTTCTTGACATAACTGCACGACTCGATTCTCAATTATATGTGTTAAGATAATCGTTGCAAAGAATCCTGCTCAAACTTTAGTGAAAGACGGGGTTAATCTTGCTTTGTTGCGAGAGTTTATATTCTTTGTTGAAGGCAATTGTAGTGACCTGCAATACAAGTTCCATTCAATTGAGTTTAGTTATTATATGTCTTGTGTTTCTGTCTCTGCCCTAGGTTTTCTATATGAGTCTATTGGCACGAGAAACTTCATGTGAGCTTGACCTTTGCCCTCAATGTAAAACTTGTATACTTTGTTTGAATTAAATGGAGAATTAACTGTATGATTGGCATTCGTACCACATCTTCTAAGATATATTAGATACATAAGATATATTGTTAGTTTAGTGTACCACAATGACCCTTTTATCAAAATCCTTTTTTTTTCACAAGAATCTCTTGACCAGACTATGACTTTTTGACTCTTGACCTTTGCATATTGGATGTGTCTCTTGGTATGATTACCTTGACGTCAAGTCAGGAGTCTGGTTTTTGTTAGTCTTGTATATTTTCAATTGTAAGTTGATTTTATAATTTGAAGTTTGAACTGGTACACATTTTGTTAAGGGCCATCTGAAGCCCGCCTCTGGAAGAGGGATTTTCTCGCTTTGTTGAAGATATAAAAAAGAAGATGTGGTATGGTTGCCAATGAGACAACTATCCACAAAAGACTAAAATGACACAGACTTTAACAACTATAGGTCCCCGTACGGCCTTCAACAATGAGCAAAGCCCATACCGCATAGTCAGCTATGAGGACTCATAAATGGCCTTTGACTGCTTTCTGCTCTTTTGACATTGTTACTGTCTCTTTTACACATTCCACATTTCCATTCTCAATTTTTTAGAATGTTTGGTTCAGATGAAACTAAATCCTTTAATTTCCGTGAATATCAAGTAAGAAAATTTACTGCTTCAGTAGCATCATGTTCTGCCAGCTGTGATAGATAATGCAAAATGTTTCAATCATTTTACCTTAGATTTCATTTCATGGACATGTAGAGCTCCTGTATGAATAGTCTGCTTTTACATCATAAAAATTCACACAGAAGGTATACGCATATCAATAAACTGAACTCAATGCTAAGAACCATTAAAGTACACTTAGACAGAGAGCTCAATCTAGTGAAACACTTTGTTAAGTTGGTCACATTTAACTTGATATCACTGTCTGTTACCAAACTGCACCGAGATCCTGAAAAAAAATGTGCAAGTTCAGTTTATTTAAAAAAGAATTCAATGGAAGAAAATAAGCTGATTACTGAAGTAAATGTAGGATATGTCTATTAATCACAGATGCCCCTGCTTGTGAAAAAAATGAGTAAACTTCCACATATAGATGCAGGATTCGCGTAATTTTGACCGTTTTGTGACCATAAGCATTGTGAATAAGTTTCAAAACATTTGGCTGAGGCAAATTAAAGTTAAAGAACAGAAACAATAGATTTAGCAGTTTTCCTATCTCAAGGCTCCGGGTTGACATGTGTATCATTGGTACTCGTACCACAACTTTTTACATATAAAAAAAACATGAACAGTGACGCCATCGTGACCCAATATTGAGCTTCACAGATCTGTGTTATGGGGTAATGCGAATCGCGTATAAGGTTCATAACATTTGATTGAGTCAGACTTATTTAAGACAAAGGAAACGAAATAGTCAGCACTTCTTATATTTTTTAAAGGGACATGATAACTCTTGAACGGTAAAAGTGACACTTAAAAATTTCAAATTTGATTTTGTGTTGAGGTGGGGATCCCGCTTACATGTTCAACCCCGCCTTATTCGGTATGTATGTGCTTGTGGTAAGTCAGGAGCCTGTAATTCAATGAATGTCGTTTTTTATGTGTTACATACTTGTTTTTCGTTCATTTTTTTTACATAAATTTGTTCGTTTATTTTCTCGTTTGAATATTGTTTTACAATGTCATTTCAGTGCCTTTTATTGCTAACTATATGCGGTATTGACTTTGCTCATTGTTGAAAGCTGCATATGACCCATAGTTTTTAGTGTTTGTGTGATCTGGTCTTTTGTGGAGAGTTCTTATTGGCACTCATGCCGCATACGGGGGAGGGTTGGGATCCCGCTAACATGTTTAACCCCGCCTTATTTTATATGCACGTGCCTATTTTGTTTTTCGTTTATTTTTTGTACATAACTTATACCGTTTGTTTTCTCGTTTGAATTGTTTTACATTGTCATGTCGGTGCCTTTAAAAGCTGACTTTGCGGTATGAACCTTGCCCATTGTTGAAGATCGTGTAGGTGACCTAGGCTACATTGTATAATTGTTAATTTCTGTGTCATTTAGTCTCTTGTGGAGAGTTCTCATTGGCACTCATGCATCAGCTCCTTTTATATATTGTGTTTAGGTTTTGAAGTATTTGATTGAGGCAAACTAAAGTAAGAAGAGAAGAACCCGTTTTTATGGGACATTCGGGACAGACGGACTAGTGTAACTCTTTATGTTCCTAAATCATGCCGCCAACACAGAAGTTCTTACTATTGTGCTGGTGATACATATCCCACTAGCACTGTCATTAACACATGTACAATTAATTTTATTATAAAAATAATATTCAATCTTAATCTTGATTTCTTTATTTTTGGCCGAATGATTATATGCATGCCCTTCACAACGACTGAATGAGTATCAAATTTGCCAATTTATTGTACATAGTTATACATTTTATTATATTTATAACTTTTTTTCCAACTAATTAAAGCTTACCAACTTATTGATCATAACTTTCCTTTATATATGTCTTTTAACATTCTGTTTTGAACAAAAAGATTTCTAACATATACTTCACATGTATTTCTTTCAAATCTGACATTATTAAAAATCCATTAAATAAATTCAGTCGAACTTGATAATAAATGTGCAATCAAATATATATGCAAGTCGTCAACTGGTCAAGTGGCTAGATGCACATATCGTTAGCCATATAAACAACATGTCCTAATTGGGTGGTTTTAAAACTTCTAGCATAGGTGGATCCAGGGGCGCCCCCCAAACCCTTTGTGGGGGAAATTTGGTTGATTATATAGGGAATCATTGAAGCATGAATGAAGCGGGCCCCCTTAGGAAAAGTTCTGGATCCGCCACTGTCTAGACATATTTACGTAAATAAGGGATGAGTAAAGAAAAAAAAAAAGAAAACAGCATGACTGAATTAAATAAAAAGATGTTCGATGTACTGTATACTTCGGTTTGTTTTAAAAATATATACGATGCTTTATTTTTATCTAGTTTTCTTATCAAAATAATTAAAATGAGAAAATAAATACCTTATAGCTTCCTTTACCGTCGATGCTAAAATGTTTAATGTTATAAAATAATTTTAGCGTCTTTGACCTACTTTACCTTTTTATTCGGAGACTTGCGGTTATCTTCTGTTACGTTCAACGGGAACATTAGAATAATCTAGAATAGAACCAAGATGGAACCGAGAGCGGATCCAGGGGGGGGGGGGGGGTCCTTCGTGGGAAAAATTTGGTTATATAGGGAATCATTGAAGCATGACTGAAGCGGGCCCCCTTAGGAAAAGTTCTGGATCCACCACTGTCTAGACATATTTACGTAAATAAGGGATGAATAAAGGGAAAAAAAAGAAAACAAAATGACTGAATTAAATAAAAGGATGTTCGATATACTGTATACTTCTGTTTGTTTTAAAAATCTATGCGATGCTTTATTTTTATCTAGTTTCCTTATCAAAATAATTAAAATGAGAAGATAAATACCTTATAGCTTCCTTTACCGTCGATGCTCAAATGTTTAATGTTATAAAATAATTTTAGCGTCTTTGACCTACTTTACCTTTTTATTCGGAGACTTGCGGTTATTTTCTGTTATGTTCAACGGGAACATTAGAATGTTCTAGAATAGAACCCAGATGGAACCAAGAAGTTGGGTTGCCTTAACCAAACAACCCGGATGTTGAACCAGTTACCATGGTTTCGAACCAAAGAACCAAGGTTCAGAACCAGAAAACCCAGATGGAACCAAGGTTTAGAATCAGAGTGCCCGGATATAACCTAATTGCATTCGGAATTCTCATGACTTTTTATACCTTCAATGTATTTTCCAAATCATTTATTTATTTAGTATATTTATATATAATTTTGCTAGTATTTTTTGGCTTATAAACTAGCCTTAATCTTTACACAATAGACCACTTTTGAGTTCATCCGTCACCGGAAAAAACTCGTCAATTATACGCGCCTTTATGACGTCATTTACCAGATAAAGGGGGTCGCCTGTATCCCTGCACTATTTACGTTCATCAAGCGTCTTAGTGATCGTCATTGTGCAGGATAAACAAGAAATAATGGTTGTTCTGTAGGTACTTAATGACAATTCCCTTATGACAGCAATGCTGATTGTCAATTTTGAGAATTCAATTTGCCGAATAATTCGTACAATATAGAATTATAGTTTTCCAACCACTCGCTCAACGTTGGAACGGAAGTGACGACGCCCCTAAACGCACAAATGACGTTCACTAAAACCAAAGTGTTTGACGGAAATGCATCGAACTCGAAAGTTGTCTATTATTTATAAATTTCCCTTATTTTATTGAACAGAAAATTATTTTTTCAATGATTTATTCAACAAAGTTAATATTATTATGATCAGTCATTGTCAGTTATGATTCACAGTGGACAGGTGTAGTTACTGATAGTGTCAGAGTTACTAAGTATAACAACTCAATATACATTAGGATTAAGACTAAATTTAGTAAAATGGGGGAAACAGTTAAAGAATTGTGATATATTACTCTTTTTAAGGGTAAATGATATTTATGTAAAGCAAATAAATTATATTCGGGTGAAATTTGATCCGGAGGAAAAAATGTCACAGTAGTTGTTTTTATTTTTTTATCCGGAGGAAAATATTTTCCTGGGATATTTTTTCCTTTGCCGTGAAATTCTATCTGGGTAGTTAACTTATTGAATAGTTATTAGAAAAAAACTTATCCTTTAAAAATACTATGAAATAATAATAGTGTATTTGAAATAATGCAAAATTGTTAAAAAAAATGTATTATAATGGAAAATAATTTCACAAATTATCCTTGAAAAAATTTCCTGAAATATTCAAGTCAATATCATCCTTTTAAAAAGAAAATTATCATGAACATAAGGAAGAAAACCAGAAGTCCTGTTTGATTGTTTTTTTCACTAGTAATTTTTGGGCCCTTTATAGCTTGCTGTTTAGTGTGAGCCAAGGCTCCGTGTTGACAACGGAACTTTTACCTATAATGGTTTACTTTTATGAATTGTGACTTGGATGGAAAGTTGTGTCATTGTAACTGATACCACATCTTCTTATATCTATCATGTCTATGACATCCTGTTTGATATAAAGTTTAAAAAAAAGGATAGAAAAATATGTTTTCTTGAATTTGACAGTTATATATGCATATGATGTCAAGATAAACCTGCTTTTCATTTAAGAATTTTTTTTAAGAGTTTTATAGCACTGTTTTATTTTTATTTAGTTTTTTTATAAAATTATAAAATGTTTTTGAAATTTGAGGATACATGGTTAAATTAATTTTAAAAGCTTGTAAATTGTTGAAAATTTGTTTACTTCCACTCTTCCAGCTTTGTGCAGTGATGGTTATTTTTTTTAAATACAATGAAATCTTATGTGAAATTTTGCTGATTTACTGGAAAGGATAAAACTTTATTCATATCAAGTATTTATTATATTTATTTTTCTGTTTAAGAATTATGGTACTTTATAAATATGAAAGTAGGAATAGAATGTTGATGGTAATAAATGCCTGAAAACGCGAAACCCAATTTGATTTTAATTAAATTTTACAACTTAATTCTTGTTACCTTTTAATGTATTACAATGTACCTTCACATTTGTCATTAATGTACAACATGTACATAGATTAAAACTTTAATAAAGAAAAATTATGAGTAGGAATAGTTAATTTCCGTACATAACTTTAGTTTAAGTGAATGGATCTGTATGAAATTTAAACTCAAGGATGGAAACTTGAAAAGTAAAGTTGGGATGTGATTTTGGGTGTTATGTTCCAAACAGTTTAGGAATTAAGGTCCTAAAAAGGTGTCCAAATAAGCATTTTTTTAAAGATATTAATTTGATGTTTGGTTTTTTATTTTATCATTGCAAGTTACAAAGAAGTTTGAATTTTGTTGCAGTGTAATGATTTTGGGCAGAGTTATGGTCCTTTTACTTTTGAAAATTCACTAAAATAATCAGTTTTGCTCACCTTTTTTGTCATTCTTGAATATATGGATTTGATAATTAGTATATAAATTTATCATAACAAGTAACAGTTCAAGTTTAAATTTTTGATTTGGTCTGATAATTTTGTGCAGAGTAATGGTTGTTGGGATTAAATACATTGACTTGATATTTGTTTTAATGTTTACAATGACAAGTTATAAATCAAGTTACAATTTTGTTCCAATACAATGAATTTTTTAACTTGTAGGGGATTTTGCATTGCCATTCAATACTCACAGAATGCTTGTTGTACGCCCGTATTACTCCCGACTGACGTATTATGGTTTATCGTTGAAAGTTTGTCCGTCTGTGTGTTCGTCCATTTTTAACATGTTGAACATTAAATGAAAAACGCTTTAACTAATATGCATAAAACTTTGGTAAATTGTTTATATCTATTGACGTGAGTTGCTTTTCTTTTTTATAATAATATACTGGATTTACCGTTTCCTACTTTTATTTATTAAAAAGGGGAGATTCTCCAGTTTACAGACAATAACCTTAAATTAAAAATAATTTCACCAACTTGCAAGAAACTGTGGTAAATTGTTTAATTCTATTTACATGAGCTTCCTTTTGATTTTTATAAATTTTATACTATACCTTTTTTGATTTATGGGGTTTTATTCTATACAAAAAGGGGGATTTTCCAGTTTTCGGACAGTAACTTAAAAATGTCAATTTAAATTGTTTATATCTATATTGTTGTAAGCTTTCTTTTGGTTTTTATAAATTGAAGATTTTACGCTTCCGAGTTATAAGATTTTATTCATAAAAAGGGTTGATTTTGAAGTTTTGGACAATATCCTTAAAGTGCTTAAAGCAGTTTTTATTAAGATTTGATGACTTATTTTTATTTATTAAGATAACCTCCCTTTAGTTTTTTTTTATAAATTTTTGATGAAACATTGAGAAGTTATTGAATAAAATCGAGAAAGGAAATGGGGAATGTGTCAAACTGACAAAAGATTTACTAAGTATTGCCCAACAGCATACTAAGTATTGCCCAACATCATACTGAGTATTGTGCAACAGCACAGTGTATTGCACAACAGCAAGAAATCTTTAGTTGAATATAAATTGAATTTATACAATGTTCATTTAAAATTGTCAATTTACATGGTTTACTTTAACAAAAATATAATCTGAAACTTGTAGGTAAAATTTGACCAGAAATGGCTACAATAATAATTGGAGTATGTATTTTTTTTGTAAAATATGTACTCTGACCCTGTTCGCCTGCCAATGAAGATGGCAGACATGGTAAAAAAAATAACACAGTGTAAAATGCAAATTTTGTCTATTATTTAGTTATTAACTGTAATGAATTGAGATAATCTGACAAGAGCAATGTTGGAGGGTATGTGTCCTCTGTAGAATATGCACTTAGACTAAGGTCAACAACACAGGCTCTTTAGAGCAGTATAGGTTATTTTAAAGTTAAAGAATTTAATGCTTTTTACCTTTTTTTTTATGCAGATATATAATGTTACGAAGTTATAAATGTCTGTCATATGTACATGTCATTGACCTGATTTTCACTGTTGAGTTACTGCTTTTTATTTTAAAAGCACTTGTTACATTTTATAATGATGTTTAAATGGCTGTTAGCAGGCTGGTAAGTCTTTTTTGGAGATTTTTGTATTCCTTTTTGGAAACTATTTATGGGCTATAGCTATTTAAGTATAAAAAATGTAGCACTATTTAGTTTCTGGATAGGTTGCAATTGTTCAACTTGATTAAACTATTAATTTTTAGAGATGGTATTAGATTTGCATGATTTTTTTTCTCACAAAAGATGGTCAAGTATATCCCTTATATTCTTAAGTATTGATTGAATTTGTCATTATGAGTTTTTTATTTATTCTTATTTTTTATATGGTTTTTTTAATGATTTGAATGTTGGCAATTTTAAGGCAAACAGGTGGTACTTGTTTGAAAGACTCTTAAACTGTAGAACAGCTAGGGGTACTTGTTAAAATCATTTGGAATTTGTGGAATTTGGCGAACAGGATTATGGGATTATATCTATATATCGATATCCCTTCTGAATAACTAGGTTTTGTTAGCTTTGAGGAATGACAACATTTTTGTGTTTTGTATAGTATATTACCATACAAGGTTGGTTATCAAATACCTAATTGTCCTGCACATTACATATAAGATGTCTGCATGTTGATTTATTTATGAATTATGTCTTTGTATCAATGATGAAATTTAGTTAATGTAAGGACTTGTCAGTGATAATGAAAACCCTGGTGTAATAATTTTTTAGTAATGCTGAGATTTTTTTAATTTAAATTAAATGCATTGTTACAAACACAAGCGAAACTAATAAGATGTTATATTTAAATAACATCAAATATATTTTAAGTTGGCGAACCTTTATTATGTTTAGATTTGGCGACGTTGGCGAACAGGGGTACTGTTGAGAATTTTGGCGACGTTGGCGACGTTGGCAAACAGGGGTACTGCTTAGAATGTTGGCGACGTTGGCTAACAGGGGTACTGTTCAGAATGTTGGCGAAGTTGGCGAACGGGTACTGTTCAGAATGTTGGCGAAGTTGGCGACGTTGGCGAACAGGGGTACTGGTTAGAATGTTGGCGACGTTGGCGAACAGGGGTACTGTTAAGAATGTTGGCGAAGTTGGCGACGTTGGCGAACAGGGGTACTGTTCAGAATGTTGGCGAACAGGAGTACTGTTCAGAATGTTGGCGACGTTGGCGAAGTTGGCGAACAGGGGTACTGTTCAGAATGTTGGCGACGTTGGCAAACATGGGTACTGTTCAGAATGTTGGCGACGTTGGCGAACATGGGTACTGGTTAGAATGTTGGCGATGTTGGCGACGTTGGCGAAGTTGGCGAACAGGGGTACTGTTCAGAATGTTGGCGACGTTTGCAAACATGGGTACTGGTTAGAATGTTGGCGACGTTGGCGAACAGGGGTACTGGTTAGAATGTTGGCGATGTTGGCGACGTTGGCGAACAGGAGTACTGTTCAGAATGTTGGCGAAGTTGGCGACGTTGGCGAACAGGGGTACTGTTCAGAATGTTGGCGAAGTTGGCGACGTTGGCGAACAGGGGTACTGTTCAGAATGTTGGCGAAGTTGGCGACGTTGGCGAACAGGGGTATTGTTAAGAATGTTGGCGACGTTGGCAACGTTGGCGAACAGGGGTACTGTTCAGAATGTTGGCGACGTTGGCGACGTTGGCGAACAGGGGTACTAGTTAGAATGTTGGCGACGTTGGCGACGTTGGCGAACAGGGGTACTGGTTAGAATGTTGGCGACGTTGGCGACGTTGGCGAACAGGGGTACTGGTTAGAATGTTGGCGACGTTGGCGACGTTGGCGAACAGGGGTACTGGTTATAATGTTGGCGACGTTGACGACGTTGGCGAACAAGGGTACTGTTTAGAATGTTGGCGACGTTGGCGAACAGGGGTACTGGTTAGAATGTTGGCGACGTTGGCGACGTTGGCGAACAGGGGTACTGGTTAGAATGTTGGCGACGTGGGCGAACAGGGGTACTGGTTAGAATGTTGGCGATGTTGGCGACGTTGGCGAACAGGGGTACTGTTCAGAATGTTGGCGGCGTTGGCGGCGTTGGTGAACAGGGTACTGTTCAGAATGTTGTCGACGTTGGCGACAAGGTTAGCGGGTTGGCGAACATTTCCCCAATCCTGTACCAGTCTGTAGAAAGCCAGAGATAGCCGATCTGCGAAACAATTAGCATAAGCCTTTGTCTGAGCTTTCTAGCCAGAAAATATTGGTAAGACTTCTGCTAAAGTTAGGATGTACCCCGTAAATTTGTGATTTGAGTGAAAACTCGAAATGACCCCAACAACGGATGTTGAATATTTTGATTAGGCCGATGAGACAGATGGACCCCAAATTGAAGGGAGTATGAAAAATAAGATTTTGATAAATATGAAATGAAGTTGCTAGCACTTCCGATTAAAGTGTTTTTGGAACAAACACAGCAAGAATAGCATATTAGATGTTCTTTGACTGTGAAAGAAACTGTTCTCGATATAGTCAGTAATTTAATATTTATAATATTCAGTTTTCAAGTAAGAATATGTAACCAAATTCGAAATGTAGCTCATTAAGTTAAAAATTTAATTCACAACTCAAGCAGTACGCGTTCGCAATACGAACATGGATTTAAATCTGACATACAAAAACTTTTTGTGTCTCTCCGGTTTTAAGTGGGATGATAAAACAGATTTGCAACCTCTAACGGAAGATATTTTAATGCACTACGCTACACATTGTCACGAAAATCTTAAGATAAAATGTTCTGTAATAACTAGTCTAAACACGAAGTATAGTTTAAAAACAAAAAAAAAGCATATGAATTTGACAATTTGAAATATATACACGATCATACTACGCTATCATGATGCTCAAAATAGAATATATTGAAATCATATAAGGAAAAGTACACCACTTTTATTTGAATAACATATTATATTATAACTATGGATTGTTAAGCACCAATGATGAGTATCTTCAAGCTCATAGAAAGGGGATTACTATGTCCCGTCAAAGCATTGCAGATATGTTTTCTAATGCACAAGTGAAACTAATGAACACACTAATTCCAATGAAGGTGCTATTTCCAATAATAAAGCAACACACTGCAGTCGGCGGGGATTATTATGCCCCTGTTAATTAAATTGAAATTTCATTAAATATAATTGTAGTCTATATGTATTTGACAAGAAAACACTCATTCTAAACAGTGGATTATTATGCCACTGTAGAATCGCGCACATATCTTCCATGAACTCTGCAAAGAAAACTGTTGAACTCTGCAAAGAAAACTGTTGAATAGTAAAACTAGACTAATCGGATATCAAAGCTAGCTGGGCTTGCTTAATCGTTGATTTTGGAGTATGAATATATCTGGTATAGCGTTCGGAACTCCAACGACCTAAAATCTTGATCAGGTGATCTTCAATTGTTGATGCAAATTATGTTGCCGCTCCTATTCCGGAGCTGTGACCGTTGTTATTAGATGGGTGGAGACCGATAATTTCCAAGATGGATCGAACATGATTGATGAAAAACGTACGTGTTAGAGCCTCTTTATTTTCCATAACAAAGAGCGGTCAGCTATGCTGAATCTAGATCTTCTAACATCGAGGTATATAATCAACGATTTGACCGGGCACACAGAAGTATTGTTTTTGAAAAGATAAATATTTACTCCATTTCTGAAAGGGATTGTTTTAGACGTCTTTAAATGTAAGATTGCGTAATTTTCCTCGAAAGTGATGTCTTCTATACATAGATTGCAAGATGCATCGAAGTCCGTGTTGACGGTCAATTCAACGCAGCGGAGAAATCCGAAGTAAGCGACGATACAAGCTGCCTCAATAAGTGCAGTATCCCTTTTGAAGCACTGTTATCATATTTCTAATTATATCATAAGTTAGCGGTAATCTTTTTCGGGAACTCTTTACTTCTTGTTTTTTAATACCCCTGTAAATTGTTTATAACCTAAGCAGTTTTGAAGAGCAACAGCTACTGAATAAACACTGTACTCCGTATTGAAGATATGTGTATCTTAAACCGCAAATGTACATTTTTATTGCAGAACATTTTATCTTAAGATTTTCGTGACAATGTGTAGCGAAATGCATTAAAATATCTTCCGTTAGAGGTTGCAAATCTGTTTTATCATCCCACTTAAAACCGGAGAGACACAAAAAGTTTTTGTATGATTTAAATCCATGTTCGTATTGCGAACGCGCACTGCTTGCGATTGAGTTGTGAATTAAATTTTTAAATTTTGCATTTAATTCCACATTACTTGCCAATATTTCGGACAGGGAGTGGGTACTGTCTCTGCTGCTGGTGCTGCTTTTTGGAAGGTCTGAAAATCAAAGCGAGATAAAGAGTCAGCTATCACATTTTTAACTCCGGGAATATGTTGACATTGAAAAGTAAACTTTTGTTTAACGGATAGCCAAGTAAGTGTTCTCATTAACTTCATAATGTCTAGCACTTTAGATCTTCCTTTGTTAACTATATTAACGACGGCTTCATTGTCACAGTGGAACATAATACGTTTCGTATTCAATAAGTGCCCCCATAATAAAGATGCAACAACAATCGGGTACAGTTCTCTAAAAGCCGTGGACATGTCTGAATCGAGTGAAGTTGATAAGTCAGAAGGCCAAGTACTACTAAACCATTTACCTTGAAAAAACCCTCCGAAACCAAAGTTAGAAGCCGCATCTGTGTACAGTTTAATGTCACTAGCTAAATTTATATGTTCGTCATAAAAGAAAGTAACTCTATGCAAGCCTTTTAGGAAATCTCGCTACATGATTAAGTCAGTTCTACAGTCTTTTGATAATGATATATAGTGATATAGTTTATTAACTTTAGTAGATAACTTAATGAGATAACTGACAAACCATCTACCCGGACGAATAATTCTGGCCGCAAAATTAAAATGTCCTATATTGTAACAGTTGTAATAATTCTCTTTTCGTTACCGATTTTTTATGCAGAAAATTGTAAATAAAATTTGAAATTCTTTCTACCTTTTCATTAGGTAATCTTGCTTCAAAACTTACAGTGTTTAGTATGATTCCTAGATACTCGATAGTACAAGTGGGACCTACAGTCTTTTTCTTAGAAATCGGAATATGTAGACGATTGAATATAAGCGTTATTAGCGGCATTGTTCTAAATCCGCAAGTTTTTCTTTGCTATCCAACAAATAGCCCGTGATAGATTGTCAAAGATGCAAGGAGAGCTGCGAGAACCTAAACAAAGTCTTACATAGTGATAATAATTGTTTTTCCATTTCATGCAATATAAGTGATGCTGGTCTTTACGGATTCCTAGCTGTTTGAATGCATCGGTCATATCGGTTTTGTTTAGAATTGTTTGCTTTCCGAAATGCTTGATGGCCCTTATTGCGTCATCTATTTTTACATAAAATAGCGAACATACCTCCTTATCTATAAGAATATTGATGCTTTCATGTGTTTCATGTTCGTGTGGAGAAGATAGATCAAGGATAAAACGTTTTTTGCCAGAATGTTTGCCTTCTGCAATTCCAATAGGACTAACACGGTAAATTTCGAAAGGTGGACTACTAAACGGGCCTTTAACATATCCTTTATCTATTTCTTGTTTTAAAAGCATATCAACAATTTCGGGGTCTCTGATGGCAGAAAGTAAATAACTATATTCAAACGTATGTAAATCGAGCATAGATACTAATGTATCAAAACCGAAACGTATACCATTCAGAAGATACATAAAAAAAATGTTTATCTGGGTGTTCTTTAAGTTCGTATTAAAGTCTGTTTACGTTTATAGGTGAAATATCTAGTCAGATGATTGCCTTTGGCATTTCGTTTTGTGAAGCTTTAGATAAGTTGGATAATTTATCTAATTTTGCAGTTTCATTGTTTGACCTTGGTTTTTTTGTCTGTTTGTCTAAACTACAAGTTTTCATGCCATGCCCGTTTGACCCACATTGACTACATGCGTGCATGCACTTGCATTCTCTTCTAAAGCACGTATCGTAATTGTAGTTATTGCAGAGTTCTGCCCCTGCAATATTAGAAACCGGTCTGCCCCTCTTATCTGTGTTACGAATATTTGTAGCCTCTTGGGATAAAGTTGGGTTGCCGTGTTTTGCTTTTTCGGAGAATTTTGACGCAAGTGAGTGCCAAATATTGGCTCAATTGATACATTAGGAAAAAAAAATTTGGCGCAAATGAAACCCCTGAAAAACAGTAATTGGCGCAAAAGGACTGCTGCCTGTCCCGTCAACGTTTTCTTTCTTTGGTTTAGTCATTGTCAAATACAAATCGCTCGTGCTTTTTGAAGTAACAGGATTTGTTGCTTACATATATGATAGAGTATTGATCCTGATTAAGTTTACAACGGGGAAATTTAAGAGAAAAAAAGAATATTATGACATGACAACCTAATTTTAAACAAGATAAAATATCTTCACTCCCCAATCCTACAAGGAATCTGATATGACTTGTTTTTTTATGGTGCATTTTCAATGATTTTCTATTGATGAATATAATAAAGAAAAGATTTCATTAATTTTCGTAACCCCGAACGACGATGTTTTATAGTTTTGGGGGAACATTTGAGGATCATTTAAAAATGAAAAGATGAGGTATGATTGCCAATGACGCAAATTTCTACCAGAAACTACATGACGTAGAATTACACAACTATAGGTCGCCGTAGGGCCTTCAACAATGAGCAAAACCCTTATCGCATAATAAGCTTTTATTAGGATCCAAAATGAAAGATGTAATTTTAACGATTCAAACGAGAAAAGGAATGGCTTTACATGTATTTATGAACAAACAATTAACAAAAAACAAATATGATATACAACATCAAACGAAAAGCCCTGAATTGCAGGCTCCTGATTCTGTACAGTATATATAAGACAGCCGGTTTGAATATTAATATGTATATTTATGTACATGTCGTATACATATTATTATTTTGTACAGGTTATGACTTGTACAAAAACATTATAAAAATAATTACTTGTATGATGCTATTATTCAAGTTATTACTTGAACAAATACAATTGTAAAAGTAATTACTAGTACAATTTTTACTGAGAAAAAGATAATAACTTGTACACATCATTATTTTTAGCTTGGCCTATATGAAGTTCACAACAAATCGTTTCCCTTTCAACATACAATTCATTACTTAGACTTAAGGTATAAACTCTCAATATGTGAGGAAGTTTTATATATCGTATGAGCAAAACTGTTCAGTTTAGTAGTCAAAAATAAAGTGTAAAGATGGAAAACTGTATAGAAAAGAAAGGAGTAGGTCCAGTAAGATTCTTTTTGGCCCAAAAATATAGCAGTTTTACAAAATTGTTAAAATGTAAACTTTTAGCTAGTTATTGGAAAGTCGAATACTTATGCTACATAAATATGCGCTGTTTTTGACAATACAATGCACATATATCGGATACTAGCATCATAAAATTGCTAAATTACTGAAATCTTAACAAGTTTAGCATTGGAGGTAAATTTTAGGATGTTTCTGTCTTAAATGGAAGTGGCCACATGTGTTTTCATTCTTAATTTTTAAATGTATGTTGTATTTGATGATAATACATAACATATATAACGATTGAGAGCTTTCATTTTTGACAAAAAACATCTGAAAAGTTATATATTATGGCATATTTGATAGATTTTTCATATTTTAGTTTGAATATGAGCGTCTGAAATGACTGAATGAGTTCAAATCGTTCACATAAACTCATTGAATCGACTGAAGTATACACTTTTAAAAGTGTTTAAAAAGTGTCCAAAATCTTTCATCAGATTAACCTGAAATTAGAGGCCAAAATCAGGCCTAACAGGACCTACTCCTTTCATGACGAAATAATAAAATTGTTTGAGGACAATAAATCTTCTAATATTCAATATTTACACGTGAAAGATACAGAGAGACTATTGGGAATGTAAAGGAAGCAAAATTAAATTCCAAAAAGACTTCTCTTCACAGATATTTCTGAGTATGAAGAATTGAAGATCTCATTCGTAAATGTGATGACATAATGTATTATTGTACAGTAGATGAACTGTACCCGTTGATTAGAACTGCGCATTATGGTGTTGGTCATGGAGGCATCAACAAAACATATAAGGGGTTAAAAAAAAAAATTTGCCAATATCAGCAGATAAATTATCAGACTTTTCATTCAGATGTGTAAACAGTGTATTTTGAGAAAAGTTACTCTGAAACAACTAAACCTTGTTGACTACCAGTCATGTCCAGACGGAGAATATAAGTGGAGCATGCACTACCAGGACCACTTAACCAAATTCAGTGTACTGCGCCCTTTAAAGTAAAAAAAAACACAACCAGCTGAAGTGGCTTCTCACTGACATTTTTTTCTACTTTTGGGAGCTCCACATATCCTGCAAAGAGATAATGGAAGGGAATTTATGGCAATTGTAATTACATAACTTAAACTCCTTTGGGCAGAGCTAAAATTAGTGCATGGTAGACAATGTCACTCTCAAAGTCAGGGGTTAGTAGAAAGAGCAAACGCTGACATCAATAGTATGACAGAGAACACTGAGATAACGTCAGGATAGCAATATAATTGCTGTCTTTAAGTGGTGGACAAAGTCATGTTCACGGCAGCTGTCGGGGTGGGTGTAAGACAGGCAAATATAAATGCAAAAAATTGAACTTATTGTGTAATTCAAGATGCTATGCTTCCTTGTCTTGTGCAAGGTAATAGGTTTTTTTTTAATCTATTAGGCTTGACTTTTATTTCCGATATATAATATTATGAATGTTATTTATAGTTTGTCTTTCTATTTTATATTATTTTTAGATACGGGTGAAGGTTCGGTACCATTTTTACGTTTAAATCCGCTGCAATTGTTTGCACATGTCCTAAGTCAGGAATCTGAGGTTCATTAGTTGTCGTTTGTTGATGTGGTTCATAAGTGTTTCTCGTTTTTATTTAGATAAAACCGTTGGTTTTTCCGTTTTGATGGTTTTACATCAGTATTTTGTTGGGGGCCTTTATAGCTTGCTGTTTGGTGTGAGCGAAGTATCCGTGTTGAACGCTGTAATTTGACCTACAATGGTTTACTTTTGACTTGGATTGAGATTTGTGTCATTGACACTCATATCACAGCGTCTTATATCTATTAATTGTACAGTCCAGTAGAAGTTTGTTAGTTAACAGTAGTTTTCATGTTCCGGGAGGAGAGTTTTTTTTATCACAATATGTTTAATAGCAGTAAAATATTCCTACCTATCAATTGATGTAGCATAACACGTTGTTATTAAAGGAAAAATGTATAATTTCTGTGGCACAGCAAGCAGATAGCGTCAATTGTATGTTTACTGAGCTTGTGTTTGTTGGCCCGCACTATATACACGAAAGAGCATTCTTACTATACCTGTAGCTTTCCGAACTTTAAATGAGTCCCAAACAGAGAATGTAGTCCCTGCAGTACCGAAATTGAGGTTCTGTAGTTTTAAGTATGACATGATCCAGAGTTTCTATTTTTACAAGTTTTTGTAGTGAGTTTAGCATGTGTGGAGATAGTATTGCAGCGGTTTTGCCTAGTACGTATGGCCGGTTATATTTTTGACAGTTAAAAGGCAGTTTGATTGAAGAGGCGTTTGTTTTTCTCTTAGTTTACTGCAAATTGTCAAATAATGATTTAATGTCACATCATATGTTGAACAGGAGCTTACACTTCCGAAGCACCTGATATCAACCTGGTTTGGTGGAATTAGTGCTGCTAAATCTTTTGTTTCAAATTATTCGTCTTTTAGAACGCCCTTTACTTTTTAATTTTTTCGTTTTTTGCCACGGCAACGTCTGCTTGTTTTCAACTTATGTGTTTGCCTGTACTTTTGGTATCTACCGCCCTGTATATCAAAACTTATAAACGAACATTTACATAAGCTTTATGATATATTGAGTATGACTCGGTGGAACCTGACACTTTTTTTAACCTCCATGTCATTGTTTTTCAAAAAGAACATTTTACAAGGAGGTGGTAAAATTTCATATTTTGCCTTTTAAACATTCTATGCTGTATGTGTTCCATACTTCCTTCTTAAAGAGTACAAGAAAAAGGCCATAATCCCTTGTTTTCCCGTCAAAGTGATAAATCTATATGGTATTCACTTGTAACAATTACATTAATTGAGGTGTATAAAATTCTAAGCCATGACGAGTCTACCTAAATCCATTCAAGGAAGACTAAAAGTAATAATGAGTATAGCAGTTTGAAAAAAGAAAAACATAAAAGCACCCAATAACTAGCATGGTCACACAAGATATATGTTTCTTTATGGCAGTGTTATAAGATATTTTATATGAAGTATTTTTAATAGTTGATAAATGTATCATTTAAACACAAAATAAAAAAAATGTAAGAACAATTATTTGCACACAACTATACAATATCAAAATTTCATAGCACATCTTCATGTTTTATAAAATAATCATTGAGAAATATTTCCCGAAACTCATTGCAAAGCACTTTATTTTTATAGGTTCCGTGCTATATAAATGATTTTTACCATAAATCAAAATAAAATATCAAAGGAAAATAAATCATTTGTATACATCACTACTGTGAGAATACCCATTAATGAGCCATGAAATATACCCATTAAATTAGGTCTATTAATTACGGTTACATTTAATGTGGTAAATTTTCATTACATTGATCGTCTTGCCATTAAAAAAAATGAATATTAACCCTTAAATAAAGCCATGAAATTTGGAATAATGGTCATTTATTATAAGCCCTTAAATTCTTCATAAATATATCAATGGGCATGGATTTACCAGATAATGGCCATTACATTTTACCATGGAAACTAAATATAATGGCCATTAAATTTTACCATGGAAACTAAATATAATGGCCATTAATTTCTATTTTATAACAGTTAATGGGCATGAATTCTGTTTTCAAAATTTTAATGTGCATTAAATGTAACCGTTATTAATAGCACCATTATTTCTATGGGATTTTTAATGGCCAATCCTGCATTTTAATGGCAATTAAAACGACAAGATAGTCATAATAGTGGGCATTAAAAAATAACCATTAAATTTGGCATAAACAGTAATGATACATCTATAAAAGAATTTAATGGCCATTATTATCTCAATCGATGGATCATTTCTTATGTATTGGCTGGTTTGCACTTGAATGGTGTTTTTGTATTTAAATGGCCATTTAACTCTTTACAAGCCACAAATAAAACACTTTAATCGCTATCTTGTTTTTTTTAATTGCTTGATGATTCACACGATTGGCATTGGCATATTAAAGCAGATGATCACGAAACTTGCCTGAGTTAAACATAAACACCTTACAGTCATTTCATTAAGTAATTACAATTCATGTCTATCTTAAGGCCGTTCCAAAATTAATTGTAATATATAAATCAAGTTGGTTATTTCATTGATGCTTGCCATTAATCTTTATTTTAATGGCATAGTTTACATAACCATTTATTATTTTCTGACAAGAAGTAATGGGCGATTTTAATGGAATCATGAGATTTAATGGTTTGTTATTGGTATTTTTATGGAATTTTAATGGTTAGGTCTGCAGTAGGGCATATTGTTGCTATAATGTCATCTGTAAAACCAAAATCCGAGAGCCCAAAACGTGAATTGCAGGATTCAAATCATTTTCTACATATTCAATTGTAATATCGGCTGTTTTTATTTCTATGTTATCTTTTTAAACTATGCATTGCGCAGACACAAAAAGTAAAAGTGATACAAATCAAATCCAACTAGATCTTCTCTTGGGTATCATAACTGCTATCTAAAATCTATTGTAGTTTTCTATGAATCCGAATAAATATTTGCTAAAATTGTCAACTCTTGACAGGAAAATGACTCATAAATATCATGCAACGATTTCGACAATTTTGATTTATTTGCAGATGTTATTTTGCGGATAGTATTTTTTTATCTTAAGTATCTCGCTATTTATCAGAGTTTTCTAATAAAAGCGAATTATGTATAAAGAAATATGAAATAATCGTCATATATAAACATAGCATTGAGGTAAGATGGTCGGCTGACGATTTTGTTCATGTTGAATCATTTGTGAACTTGCTGACATGATTGCTGTTATTAAAATATCTCACTATCCGTGGTTGTTTTATTTCCCAAATCTAAACAAGTTGACAAGGTAATAAACAAACATTTTATCATTATATTCTGGCAAACTGAAAACATCAATGGTGATTATTAGTATATTCAAATTGAGTTTAATTCAATTTAATATAATTGGATTAGCAATTGCAAAGAAAACCCTTATTTTTATCAAAGAAATCCAACAACAGTATACAGCTATTCGAAAGTCATAAACCGATTGAGAGAAAAAAAAATCTGGGGTTACAAACCAGAAACACATTTACAAGAGGAAAACAATGAAACAACAAAAGCACTGAACTTTATTTTATCAAAGTTTAAGGTTGACTTACTAAGTGGTCCTTTTTGGAATTACAAATGCTTTCTATTTATTTTTCCTTTTTTGTGAAAGCAATCAATAAAATGAAATGATGATTAATCTGGGAATTGTAATAACCCATATAAGCAGTCGGGTTTCAGCTGTTTGTATAAATCTGCGGTATGTTGCTGTCAGATTTCCTCTAATTTTAGGGTTTTTAAGATGATAGACGAAAAATTCATTTTACTCCTCTGCTTTTTTTACCATATATTTCAGTTAATATTGTTTACCATTTTTTGGTTGCACAAGTAGTTTTCGTAAAATTAAACGGATGACCAATGCCATGTGGTGAGAAAAGCTCGCCTAACCTTGTCGGTCAGTTGGTCAGTTGAACTTAAAACAGATATGCAAAATAAGTATTCAAGACGGCAATTATATAATATTAAATAAAACAAAAGCAATACACAATCATTTACAACAGACAACTATATCTGAACCGATTAATTTTTCATGAAACAGAACTGCATTTAATAGATTTTACATAAGCTTGAAAAAGTCTCTCATCAATACAAAAGTATTTATGTGATGAAAGATGTAAAAAAAAAAACATTTTTTAATTATGTCGCAGTTCCTTACTTCGGAAAGGCCCTGGTGAGATTCCGGATTTTATATAATTATCTACTGTGGATTCATTATTATTCGTTAAGTAACAAATTTCGTGGATTTCGTAGATGAAGGTAAAAAGAAAATTTAACTGTTCGAAGACTTACAAACTTTCAATAAAAGTGTATTTATACTTTTATAAAAACCACGAAATCAAGTATACGCGATAATAAATGAATCTACAGCATTCATTTTTAACCCTATTCTCTTTATAGTAAACACTAAAATCGTTGGAAAACATATACATCTTTTATTTCTATGTATGACATTTTTCATTCCGTCCTTTTTCGTTTACATCTTCATTATCACTATCGGATGGCAATGGTTCTGCAGTTTTTGTCAGGTCGATGATAGCGTAATTATTTCTATTTTCCAAACCTCTGATAACAAATTCGGAGCCAATTGAAATAGGAGCCAAGTCAAGATCTGCGTAAATTAATCCATCTTTGTTCTAAAACGTAAAGAAAAAAATGAAAAATATATTTTGTATATAACTCACTACCAAGTATAGAAGCGCAAAGTATACGAAGTATTATATGGTCGGGTTGTTGTCTCTTTGACACATTCCCAATTTCATTCTCAATTTTATAATAATAATACATTATGAATTGAAATCAACAGATATAGTTGATGTTCTTTGGCTGAAAACAAAATTTCAGCTAAATTGTAGCAGCATTTAACAAAACAATGTATAAACTATCAAATCATGTCACAAGCATGTATAAACAACAGCACGAACGCAAAAAAGTGAAAAAAGTCATCATATTTCGTAGCAAAGTGAGATGACTTACCATCACAAAGTGTAAGGTCAGTTTGAAGTATTTTGCCGTAATTTGTTGAAAATGACCACTAATGATCAATACAGAATTCTACTAAAATAAGCAAATGTGGATGCAGAAGTGCATCTCTAGCGTGGGCATTGTCTTTCATGGTATGTGGTAGTTGATAGTTTCCTGTCTGCGTCGTGTGAATGGAAAAGAATACTTTTAAATAGAATATATATGAGTCGAATAAAATTATCAATCTCGATAATTTATCAATAAATTTCATGTGCAAACCCTAACAGGACGCTATTGATAAATTTTGTAATGAACTTGTATGTTTCCAAAACTGTTCTCACACAAAATGTTACAATTTTATTCTACTATAAATGATATATATGAAGAATGATATTTTCCCGTCAGTGTAGATTAAAGTGAAAAGGTTACCCTTCTGTAAATATAAACAATACAATGTCCTAAATGAACTCCTTTTTCGGATAAAACTATACTATTTTTACTATGAATTTCCGTTTGAAAGTTTATATGCAATTCTATTTTTTTCAAAGGGCAAATTATAGGGCTATACAGCTTATTTTTAATAGTAATATATCCGATCTTCTTAGTGTTTAAACTTGTACTGAAATTCTGTACTATCCCTCTTTTCACTTTAAACCTTCCTTCAAAATTCAGTTTCGCTGTTAATTATGTCTATTTATACTGGTGATATTTCCAAATTATGTATTTAAGAGATTAAACATAGAGATCATAGCTGTGAACAAGTAGGTTAACAAAACAAAATATTTATGCATTTTATGTTGTCGCCAAATGAGATGTGGTTTGTAATACTGGTGTATTTACAAACTAAAAACTATGGATAAGTATAAATAAATCAAGAGTTGATATTGCTTTGCCGAACAGGGCCAATACGGTAAAAAAAAACCAGTGCCAATACGAAACAATCACTTCCGGTTTCAATTTCATACGCCATTACTTAAATTTGGTGGTATCTTTATAGATATATATACACACATATGTATTATATTTTTTTTAAATCAAAATCATAAAATAAAAAGTTTAACTGATGACCAATGATGTGCAATGTTTTGTGACGCCTTAAAGTCTTGAAATGGGAAAAACAGGGCCAATATGAAAAAAAAGCCGTATTGGCTCATGGGCTAATAGGTATTGTTCACTTCCGGTTTTAAATTTTCTTAAAATCATTAAGTAAAAGTGTTACGAACTGGCGGTTTCTGTATTGGCCCTGTTATAGATTCTTGATCATCAGGATTGGACCTCGACTCTTCGAGTCTCGGGTCTAATACAGCTAACCTTAACCAAATCAGTTCTAAACATAGAACTGTTTTAGCCGTAGAACTGTTCTAGCCGTAGAACTGTTCTAGTCGTAGACTTGTTCTAGCCGTAGACCTGTTCTAGTCGTAGACCTGTTCTAGTCGTAGAACTATCTAAAACAGTAATAGGATATAACTGTCGGGATCAGTTCTAGGTAAAACTGTCGGTATCAGTTCTAGGTAAAACTGTCTGGATCAGTTCTAGGTAGAACTGTCTTAATCATTTCTAGGTAGAACTGACCAACTCAGTTCTAGGTTAGAACTGTTTCAATTAGAACTGCCTAAAAAGTGTCAGAATGACAGTTCTACATACTGCCTAGAACAGTTCTGGTGTGTTCTAAGACAACTTATTTTTAATGTTTACGAAAAAGATTAAATGCAAAGACTAAAATGATTGAACATATGCTAGGACTTACGCTGACATTTCGAGACAATTACAAATTGAAGACGAATGGTTATACATTACTACATTGTAAATGCAGCTTATTAATTTAAAATTTCTTCATTTTGTTCTAGTGGCTAATATGTCATGCATATCCACGACGAAATGTCAAGTGGATCAATTTGAACTAAATTGCTACAATATTAGAGTGGCACTTTTTACAATCAGACAGAGAACAATATTCGACATCATATTGCAAATTGAAGAATACACAAACTCATATAAAAGCAATATTATATATATATATATATGTATATATATTTAAATTTGCAAACTACATTTCACATTAAATGATAACAGTTCGTTAAAATATTGTAACTAGCGCTTTCATGCCTTCTGGCAATCTTCAGGCGACGTTTTAACAATGTCCTTGACGACACTGCCGTTGGTAACGTTTATTACGTTACAATAACGATAAGGGGAGATAATTCAAACGTGTTTACGTTGATCCGTTTAATTTTGGCTGAAAGTCCTTTATAAAGTGTGCTTCCTTTGCCAGTCTTTTATATTTGTTCGATTCGTTCATTTTATAGAACGGATATACGGTAAATTTTCCACTACTGCACGTTTCGAAATGTTCGCTCACATCTTGCATTCGTGTGGATGGATCTCGTATCTGTTGTCTGTGAACACGAACTCTTTGACAAATTGAGTTACCAGTCTGTCCGATGTACCATTCCTTGCAAGTGCTGCATACAATACAGTAAATAAGGTTTACCGTTTTGCGATTCATGTCTGCATTTGGAATAATGGTTTGGCCGTTTTTCAATGTTATTTGCTGGCCGGTTGCCATGTATTCACAAAGACCACATTTAGGGTCATTACATTTTGAAACGTTGTATTGTATTCCATTTGGGTCATAAAACTTAGCCCTTGTTAAAATCTTTTTAAGATTTAAAGGCTGTCTTTTACTTTTCAGGAATTTTTCTGTAGGGAAAAGCTTTTTTAATTTTTTCGTTTTTTGTAAAACTGGCAAATTTGCTTTTATGACGTTGAATATGTCAGGATTGTACGGGTTATGAGTGCTAACAAACGGGATAAGTTCTGTATTACTCTCTTTACGTGCTGTGGACCTGAGTTCCGTCATTGGTATAGTTTTTGCCTTTTCTATTCCCTTTTCTATAAGTGGGTTTGGATAGTTTTGTTCTTTCAAAAACACCTTTAGTTCATTCAAACGTAATTCTTTCGTGAAATCATCACTCACAATTGTACATACACGTCGTGCTAGACAAAACGGGATTTTTATTTTCGTATGTGAAGGATGGCATGAATGAAAATTCAGGTATTGGTGGGTGTCCGTCTCCTTATTATATATATCTGTGGTTAAGGTTGTTCCATTCTTTAATATTAAAATATCTAGAAATGGCAGTCTTTGTTCGCTAGATTCGATGGTAAATTTAATCGAAGGAATTAATGTGTTTATCAGACTATGAAACTTCTCTAAATTGTGACTTTTGTTTAAAATGATAAAACAGTCGTCTAAGAATCGCTTCCATTCCTATTTTACGTACACTTTAAAAGCTGTATCAAATTCACTTTCAACTTGTTGATACATTTTGTCCTACAGAAATCCCATCACGAGAGTTGCGTATGTGGGAGCAACTTTTGTTCCCATAGCTGTACCAGAGATCTGTAGATAATATTTTCCATCAAAGAAAAAGGTGTTATTATCTAGTATAATTTTCAATCCCTCCAACAAAAAATTATTCGAAAATCTTTGGTCGATAATGTGCCTATATGACTCTAGCCAAAATTTTACAGCATCTAATCCTAGTTTGTGCGGTATATTGGTGTAAAGACTTGTTACGTCGAAGCTTACCAATATTGCATCTTCTTTGACTTCGGCTGGTAAATGATTTAAAAAATCAAAACACAGATCCATCCACACGAATGCAAGATGTGAGCGAACATTTCGAAACGTGTAGTAGTGGAAAATTTACCGTATATCCGTTCTATAAAATGAACGAATCGAACAAATATAAAAGACTGGCAAAGGAAGCACACTTTATAAAGGACTTTCAGCCAAAATTAAACGGATCTACGTAAATACGTTTGATTTATCTCCCCTTATCGTTATTGTAACGTAATAAACGTTACCAACGGCAGTGTCGTCAAGGACATTGTTAAAACGTCGCCTGAAGATTGCCAGAAGGCATGAAAGCGCTAGTGACAATATTTTAACGAACTGTTATTATTTGATGTGAAATGTAGTTTGCAAATTAAAAAATATTATTATATACATTCTGTACACCGTGTTTATTTACTTTTGCTATATATATATATATATATATGGAAAAAAAGTATTGCAACACCGTATTGAAATTGAAATTAAATATAATAAAATCCTAAAAAGAGGGTGGTTGCCATACAGGAGACTTTAAACAAAAACTGCTTGAGATCGACTAATCGCTACTGGTTATCGTGCTATAAGACCATTTTGGGGACTTTTGCTTACAAACAGACATAAATTTGCCCGTATGCAATGTAGTGCAGAGCTCGCCAAAGTTGGAAATTAGCATCGTGAGGGAAAATCCATTGTTCCAATGGAATTCGGTTTATTTTTTACTTGGCCCTATCGTAGCCCGGATGTGAACCATATATTGGACACTATTGGGCGTAAAGTGTGCGAAAAACATCCCCAGTTCAAACACGTCATGCAATTAACAATGCCCTTCATTACGAATGCTTGCGGCAACAAATAAGTCGATTGGTGGCTGGAATCATAAGACGTTAAGAAGCAGTTATCCGTTTGAATGGATGTTGCACCAAGTACTAATCCTTTGGCGTATAACGAACAAGTGAAACTGCGAGCTACTGCTCACTGATGATACCCCCGCCGCAAGTGGATAATATTAATAGTGTAAAAATATGCAAGTGTTCGGAAAACAGGAAGTTGTCAAGTGATGAATCTGAAAACGCATCACACGGTATAGCTGACTTATATAAATCCTGAAACCAAATTTCAGAAACCCTTGTATTGTAGTTCCTGAGAAAAATTTGACGAAAATTTTCAACTTGGCTATCATGTGAAAAAATCATACAAGTGTTCGGTAAACAGGAAGTTGTCAAGTGATCAATGTAAAAACGCATCACACGGTATAGCTGACTTAGATAAACCCTGAAACCAAATTTCAGAAATCCTTGTATTGTAGTTCCTGAGAAAAATGCGACGAAAAATATTCATGGGACGGACGGACTGACGGACTGACGGACTGACGGACTGACGGACTGACGGAAGGACAGACAGAGGTAAAACAGTATACCCTTTTTTTTTAAAGCGGGGGTATAATAACCATGATATCAACAATCATTTTAAGATCATTTTGAAATGTCTGACAATGTAACTTTCGTCTACAGTTAAAGTTGTAAAATGCAATTTTTGTACAAAAATACTTCATTTTGTTATCAAAATTGTGGTTAGATAAAACATTTTTTTTCGTACATTTTTTTTTTTATTCGTTTTAATGCTAATGTTATCATTCACTATGTTTCAATATTATTTTACAAATATTCTATCATATTCTATCCAAAATTAGAGGCTGATTTTTCAAGGTTTAAAAAATCAAGGGGTTGCCATACTTTTTTCCATGTGTATAGGAGAATACATCCATACAAATGGTTATCAGATTTATATTTTTATTTCTTAATAAAGGAACATGGTACCAACGAAAGTGAAAAAGAACATAAAAGTAGAAGTCAGAAAAAAATCCCAACTGCAAACAAAATAGACGCGATCTCAAACACCAATCTACAAACACAAATACAGAATAATTCATTTAGAATCCAAACACCATACACTTAGACGATCAACCCACTTGTTCCTACCCAGTTTTTGATCTATGGTCACGCCCGTTGCGTTAATAATGATACTGCTGCAAACTTTGGGAAGATTCAAATTGTTCTTGTTTAACACTAAAATATTACCATTCATTAGGGTCAAAATTACCTTTCTTGTATGTTCTCCGTTTTGTTGCATGTCATTTTCTGTTGCGTTTGCATACACATCTGGAGCATGTATTGTCTTCATGTCAGTGGAGTTTTCATAAACCATATCTAAAATTTGTAATCAACGTACATCAAATCACATTTTATTTTGATAAATATGCTGACAAATCAGAGAAAATTACACATATACACACACCAACCTACACACACAAACAAACACACATATACATCCCCTACTTCCCCCCCACACAATGATAGCTACAAATAATGTCACAGCCTCTACAAAAATACTTGCAGAAAAAACAATGAAAAAAATATGTCAACATCGAAGCCCTTTCTTTATTCCTACATCACTGAAACATCGTTTTTAATCTTTCGTTGATCATATATCATGTAGTAAACTGACTTGACCTATATCGAGATCTTAAAAATTAGGAAAACTTGTCGTTTTATTCACCTTTATAAGTTAATCGGGAAAATAGTCGTATAGTCACCAGAGTCTAAAATTTTTTAAATGCAGATCATTGTGTATCGTGCTGACAAATGGACTATGTACGACGGGATGGAAAAACAGACATTTTTATAAACATGGTCTTTGTTTGATGACATCAATTGAAAGACATTTGTAACTGTAACTCAACTATATGTGTATTTAATGTTTATATGGAACTCAATAAAAAAGGCTAGATCTGTTAATACAACTTTTACTCGTTCCATACATTCTACTCTGCTGAAGATTTTTTTTAACAATAGTTTTCGACAATGGATAAAACTATGGTAGCTAACTATATATTAAATTTGATTTGTGGAGTCTCCAGTCATATAACTGTATAGTAACCGGTTATCACAAATAGCTAATTTTGTCTATCATCGTAACGTCATATTGCAGTCTTAGATTGATGAAGGCGAGTTTAAACAAAGCATATTAAAACTACAGATTACAAATAAATAAACGTTTCTCGACAATATAAACACCTATAAACGTATCTCGACCTATTGCATTGAAGCATGACTGGAAAGAGGGTAAGGTATTGACTTGATGAATACTTCGTTTGTTGGATACGTTTTTGGAATAGATGTTATTAAACAATTAACCCTATCTGTGAATAATTAACCAATTACCGGTAACCAAACTAGTTTATTAATTTAAAATCTAAAGTCAACAAATACTAATAAATAAAGGCAACAGTAATATACCTCTGCTCGAAATTCATAAATCGATTGAGAAAAAAACAGATCCGGGTAACAAACTAAAATCGAGGGAAACACATAAAATATAAGAAGAGAACTATGACACTACAGAAACACAACACTAAAACGTAATATACACAGAAACAAACTATAATATAAAAATGGCCATTTTCAAGACTTCGTACAGGACATTTTAAGAAAAAAAAAATGGTGGGTTGAACCTTGTTCTGTGGCAAGCCAAACCTCACGCTTTTGTGGCATTTATGAAAAATATAATTTAAATGACAACTTTACATGAAAGGACTACAATACAAATAATTGGGACAATATATAGGACAGAAAAACACAAATAATAGCTATCAAAAGGTACCATTTATAGTTTTAAAATACGCCAAACGCGCAGCTCAGATAAAAAAAGTTCGAAGGCCAAAACAAGTACAAAGTTGAAGAGAATTGAGGCCATAAGTTCCAAAAAAATTGTGCCTAATACGGCTAAGGTTATCTGCCTGGGGTAAGAACATCCTTAGTATTTAGAATAATTCATACTTTTGCAAATAGTGAATTTATAAAAATGACTCTATAATAGATAAACATGATAACACAGAAGTGGTGACTAACTACAGAATAAAAATGTATAAAATGTAAAACAAGCCAGCACATAAAAATCACAGCCGATTTAGCCGAAGAGATTAACGCACAAAGTGACGTCATATTTGAACTTCTAAAAATTTCCCAAAAAATAAGATAGAATAAGGCCACACCAATTTTATTCCTTGTTCGACGGACCCGCCCGCATATCGACATTTGTTTTTAAAATCACAGTCTAAACCTGTATATAACGATTTTAAACCTATAAGCACCCCACCACACTGTGTAAATATCTGTGAGAATACTTGTTTCTGCATGGAACCAATTTATCCAAAGTGGGAGATATAAATATATAACAGCAGAAATACATATAAAGAACAAAACGTTGGTTTCTTTCCCCCTTACTCATATTCCCTATCAAACAATGTTCGTTGTTAGAATAAAGTACAAAGAACTTCTGAAGGATTTGGCCTTCAACTGCAATTATATTGTATGCTGGCGAAACAAAACTATCCATAGACGCTGCATGTTTATGCACCTGTCCTGATTGATGCAGGGGCCTGTCGTTCAGCAGTTGTCGTTTGTTGATGCGGTTGATTAGTATTTTCCCGTTTGCCGGTTTGGATATATAAATTAGATCGTTGGGTTTCCTGTTCTAATTATGTACACTAATAATATTAGGGTCTTTTATAGCTTGCTGTTTGATGACGGTCTGGATCAAAGCCCTGTGTAAAAGTCCGTACTTTGACCTGTGTTTGTTATTATCAGGTTGGGAGCAACTCTCCCTCAGACAGGGGGTCATTCTACTGATGTAGAAAATGAAAATAGAAATACCAAGAATTTGTATAGTGCTACTAAAAAACCTTTGAAAACTTAGATTTTTTTACTCAAAAAGAGGGGAAATACATCATATTTTAAGGTGGTATCCAACACTTTAACTAAAATTAATTTGGCTTGTTTAATTTTCTTAAAATTTTGACAAAGTATTTACTTTGACCATTTTCCAAAAATATAAAAATTTCAAAAAATTTGAACCAACCGTTTTATCAGAAAAATTACACTGGTTATATAGCAGTTTGACAAATACTTATTTTGATCATTGAGAAGCTTAATATTCCCTTAACAATATAACGTAATTTAAACGTTTAGCTGATTTTACAGAGTTATATCCCTGTAGTGTTAGGTACCACCTTAAATCACTTTTCTAAAAGAGTATTCCACTTTTTTTGAATAATATTGAACTGTTAAAGTAAATATGTTAACATGGTAAAAGTCCAGGAATATTACGAAATTCTTGGACATGTTTTGACCATTTAATACCAGATAGATATATAGTTTTTTTCGGAAAATATGAGCCCTTTTGTACTAAAAAGTGTTTTTTTTTTTAAATATATTATAACTTATATCAGGGACTTTCTATACTTACTTACTTAGTATAAAAAGTCCCTGCTTATGTTGACCCCTCATAAAAGGGATATTTATAAAATTAAGGGGTTGTTCCCAAACTGATTATGACTTGGATGGAGAATTGTCTCATTGTCAGTCACACATACATAGACCAGATTTAATTATTCAGTTATTTCTTGGTGAACAGGGAAAAATTACTTCATAAATCAAAGAAATGTCAAAGTACAAGCGATAAATCTAGTTTTAATAAATGTCAAAACCTACTATTTTATTTTTCCAAAAAAAAAAATAATCGCTCGCCTTAACTTTTTCAAGCTTCGCCTCAAAAATTTGCAAATTAAATATTTTTTTATTAAAATTTTCAAATCGCTCGCTCGCCCCAAATTTTGGAGTCCAAAAATCCGTAGAACAAGAAATTAGATTGGTGAGGCCTCTTAGGATAGAACTCAAGATTAGGTTTGTAATAACATTAATTAATAACAATTAAAATTACAATACTTATTAATATAAAATTGTGATACTAGTAGTAATTAGATAATTAATTGTATCTTGCTATGTCGGTTTTTCTTCTTAATCAAACTGTAAACCATAAACATCGTATACATTTAGTTGACCCTAATTGAATTCATAATTAATCATAAATCACTCTAAAGTGAGCTGATACTTCAAGTTTGCTATGTGCTTTTAAAAGTACTAGTATTTGCATTATCAAAAACACACTTTCAAAGCTCAATCAAGCCTGAATACTAATTCTAAAGATATGAATGACTTGATTTTATTATTTCTATTATTCATTTTAAGATGAGTTTGTCAAGGGTAGCAATTCAGTGATGCATTTATAAGATATGACAAGACATACTCGTGTAACTGGTTCTAACAAGTTTTCTTTTGTAGGTCCTTCATAGCATCATTGATCACACATTATTCATATTGTATACTTTTCGTTTGACTTTCAGGGACATTTTCCTAACTCTTTCGTAAGTTCATCCGGTTAGGCTAAGTTACTGGAAAATCAGTGACTAACATTGCCGACCCCTTCATATATATGTTTAGTGGTTTTGAATATTCGTTTAGAAAATTATGATTTTTAACATTGACGTACATATAGAATGAACTTTTATAAAATTGCAAAAGTTCTTTAAAATCATTTTCTCAATGTATTAGTTTGCACTAAAAATTAAATCGAAAGGTCATAAATTTAAACAATATTTAATTACGCTTACCCATTTCTACAAACTGGTCTTTCACTAAAATAGACAAGCATATAATCAAGACAAACCACCAGAAATACATGAATAAAATCAATACATTTAGCTTGATTTCAGAAAATAAACAAAAATCTAACTACATTTGTACTTCAACTTCGAACGTATAAAATTACATGTTCTTGATATTAAAAGATCATAAGAAGGCAAAATGAGAAATCTGTAATGAAATACAAATATTTTTAGCAACACACGCCAGTAATATGCTACATTTTAATGGCAAAAATATGCATTGCTGTGGGAATCAGTATATTATTTATTTCGTATTGCAATGATAGTACTCAAATATGTAACTTTTCTACCCTTTACACCATTATCCTTCTCCCTAAACAAAATACGAATCAATAGAAATGTTTCTAAGATAAATTGACAACGTAGATACAAAAACAAATATGGAGTGTCTATTCAAACATAGCACAACATTCGCAGATGCACATATTTTTGTACATATTTTTTTTATATATTTGTGTTAAGAATCAATTTAAATTGACCCTTTTTTGGACCTTACACATATAATCCGTCCTCATTTCCGTCCTCATTTCCGTCCTCATTTTCTAAAACACGAACTTAAGAAACAACAAAAATATAAGTTAAACAAGGTTCTTTGACAACTATGAAAGAACTTTTACATTGGTGGATGGAAATATGACAGTCGAAAATCGTATGAGGGAATTTCATGCTCTGGATATGCTGTACGACGGGGGAAACATGTAAACCGAAATTAATTATCAGACGTACGTAAAACTGTAACGCCGAGATTCAGCATGAATTTTGTCGACTGGAAATATGGAAGGAAATATCCGCCATAATTATACAATTCTTAATTTGTGAAATGCAATTTCTTAATTCGTAACATGTAATTTCTTTTTGTGTAAACACAATTTCTTAATTTGATAACGTATTTTCTTTATTCGTTACATGAATTTCTACATTTCGTAATTTGTGAAATGTAGTTACTTTGCTTGAGTCACGTTTTGTGAGTCTTTGTTTTTGTTACATGTGTCTGTGTTATTGTTACCGTTGCCAGCCACTGAGAAGTTACAAATCAATATGTTACAAATCAAGAAGTTTGACAAGTCTAGAAATACAAATCTAGAATAAAATAGAACACGAGGTCGCTAGGGAGCCATGTCAACTCGTACCTTCGCAAAATCGTACCCAATATTTACCAACTCGTATTTCTACCAACTCACACCAAATATTTTACGATTTATATCCCTTAAAGTTGTTATATTCTTTTCTGTAATATAAAAACATACACATAAAATTAAGTGCAACTGCATTGATTGGAATAAATCTGATGCAATACGTTTTCAAATAAGAAATGTCTAAAGTTAACCATTTCAAGTGTCTTTAACAATCAGCTCTATATTCCGGACAAGGTATCAGACGAATCGAGAGTAAATAGAGCGTACTAACTCTTCGTTAACTAACTTACACACGACCCTAAAAGGGTCTTAGTCTCGTTATACCTCAAAAATCACAAGACTGTGACAGGGTGTTTACCCAATGCAAATGCTCCACTAACTTAATTCTTACAGATAGCGAATGGTGTGGCAAATCGACTTTCTAAAAAGAAATCGACCAGTTATAGAAATGTAAATGATGAATAATAAACTGTTATCACAGAGATATGTCTTGCTTTTTTGTAATGTCGAAAATGCAAATGTTGAAATTAAAGAAGTCAATGAACCATGACTGAATGTACAGGGCTAAAAATTATGAATGAAAATGAGATGAACCCATGCTTATACACCTGCATACAAATATCATTGACCTACCACTAGTGGTTCCCCATAAAATGATCTAATCACAAACTAGTACATGAAAACTTAGCAAAAATTTCAAAGTCAATAGACCATGACAGAAGGGACGGGGCAAAATAATCTCTATGGAAATGAGATGTGCCAATGCTTAAACAACTGCATACCAATTATCATTAACTTATAACTAGTGGTTCCTCATAAACTGACCTAATCACAAAATAATATAATACATGAAAATTAGGAAAATTACAAAGTCAATAGACCATAACTGAGGTGGCGGGGCCAAATATTTTCATGGCAATGGGATATGCCAATACTAATACAATTACATACCAAATATCTTTCACCTACCACTAGTGGTTCATTAAAAACTAGACCTCATCACAAACTAATACATTGTTGTCGCCACCGTCGCCGCCGATGCCGGAAACAACATACCTTTGTCTCGCTTTTTTACTCCGTCACGCGAGACAAAAATTAAACATTGATAGCTTAAAATCAGTTTCTTATATGTTTGTGGACTGACCAACAAAAATGCTGTTTTCGGATTTTATAGACGATTATATCTATTTTAGTTTATTTTATTCTAGTTCTGACTTTGTCGCTTCAAAAATATACGGGTTGTCAGTTACCGTATCGAAGGTCGGTGGTTTTCTACAAGGCCCTCTAGCTTCCTCTATTAGTAAAAACTCGTCGCCATGAAATAGCACAAAAGCGGCGCTTAAAAGTGGTGTTAAAACACTAACAGTCTATCAATCGATTTTAAAGTAACAAAAGACTTTCGAATATAAACTAACTAGAAAAATCTCCTTGAACACATGTTCAACGCAAAGATCAGTAAAAAAAAGCTTCATAGGATATTTTACACAGTTATTTAGATACTATAACAGATACGAACCATGATTAAAATAAAAATACATTTTACCCTTATTTTAACCCAATCTTAGTTTTCACAAAGTCAAACTAAAACTTAGTTGATTGTGGTGTTCAAAGTGCAGTACTGATTCTTGGTATCTATATCTATTTTTCATTAAAACAACCCATTTCTTAACTATTGTTGTATGTTCGAGCCTTTTGTCCACTAATCAGGTGCCAATCAAGCAAAACTTTTAAAGGGGGGTCCATCACTTTCAAGTCAAACAGAAAGGGTGTTTTCAACCATATACAAAAGTATTAGTAGTCAAACAAAAAAGGGGGATAAACCCCGGAAGATCCCACCCCTTTCCGGCCGCCACTGAGTAATGATCACTGATTAGATCATATCATATTATGTTTTAATATTATAGAAAAGAATATAACAACTTTAATGGATATAATACATAAAATATTGGGTGTGAGTTGGTAGAAATACGAGTTGGTAAATATTGGGTACGATTTTGCGAAGGTACGAGTTGGCATGGCTCCACAGCGACCTCGTGTACTATTTTGTTCTAGATTTATATTTCTAGACTTGTCAAACTTCTTGATTTGTAACCTTTTGATTTGTAACTTGTATTTTTTCTCTAGAAACAAAACTTCCTAAGTGGCTGGCAGCGGTAACAATGACACAGACACATGTGAACAAAAACAAAGACTCAAACAAAGTAACTACGGGGCACCGAATGGGACTCTTGTGGTTTTGTACAAAATTCAATTCTGTCATAACAAAATCATTTTTTTCTTACAAAACAATATGATACAGACTTGTTTTATGAGAACTTCAATTTTTATGAGAAATTCATTTTTGTAGACAAAATTCAATTTTGTCTCACAAAAGTCTCACAAAAGTCAATTTTGTCTCACAAAAGTCGATTTTGTATGCAAATTAGTTTACAGAATCCAAACTAAACTAATTTGCATACAAAATTTACTTTTGTCGCCCAATTTTAAAATTAGGTAACGAAAGTAAAGTCTGTGTTACAAAAATGAACTTTGTCATGACAAAAGTAACTTTTGTCCACTGAAAAATTATTTTGTATGACAATATTTTAAATTTGTAGTTGCTACAAATTTTGTTAAACTGAACTCATTTTTGTTGAACAAAATTCACTTTTGTCCGTACAAAATTGAATTTCGAGTACAAAACCACAAGAGTCCTATTCGGCGCCCCGTAGTAACTACATTTCACAAATTAAGAAATGTAGCAATTCATGTAACGAATAAAGAAAATACGTTAACAAGTTAAGAAATTGTATTTACACAAAAAGAAATTACATGTTACGAAGTAAGAAATTGCATTTCACAAATCAAGAAATGTAGAAATTCATGTAACGGATGGAAAAAATACATGTTACATGCATGTTTAAAGTTATATTGAGCATGTATACGGATATTTAGTCTTGTGTTAAAAATGGAGAACTAAAAACAGATTTTTTCCCGTGTGAGGTAGGTGTAAGACAGGGAGAAAAAATGTCACCTTTTCTCTTTGCCTTATACCTGAATGACTTGGAGGAATATCTGGATGAAAACTCTGTTGAAGGTCTAACATTTATGAATGACAAATTTACAGAGAATCTTGATTTGTATATCAAGTTATTTATTCTTCTGTACGCCGAAGACACTATTATTTTTGCGGAGTCGGCAGAAGGGTTGCAAAAGGCTCTGAATGTTTTTGAGCAATTTTGTTTTGAGTGGAAACTCACTGTGAATGTATCAAAAACTAAGATTGTAATTTTTTCAAAGAGAAAGTTTAATAAGAATGTTACTTTTAAACTATGTAATGAAATTATTGAAATTAAAGACTCATATGTTTATCTTGGTCTGCTGTTTAATTACAACGGAAACTTCTTTCAAGCTCGAAAAAAACTTGTAGACCAAGCTCAAAAAGCACTTTATGCTCTATACAAGAAGATACAAAATATCTCACTCCCGATTGATTTACAGTTAAAATTATTTGATGCATTGGTGGTTCCTATTTTGACCTTTTCCTCGGAAATATGGGGGTTTGAAAATAAAAATAATAGTGAAAAATTACATCTACAGTTTTGTAAGCGAATTTTGGGGGTGCGATCCTCTACGCCAAATTTTATGGTGTATGGAGATCTTGGAAGATTTCCACTTGAACTGCAGATCAAGTTAAAAAGGGTATGTTTTAGGCACAAGCTTGCAACAAACGATAAAAAATTATCGGGTAAACTGTACAAGTTACTTTGGTACATGCATGAGCATGAAGGTTATAATTTCAAACGGTTTAACTATGTAAAATCCGTGTTTAATGACTGTGGCTTTCGTGAAGTATATAATATTCCGGAGCAAGCTGAATATATTTATATTAAAACTAATGTGAGGCAGCGTCTCCAGGACCAGTTTATTCAAAAATGGTTCTCTGATATAAATAACTCATCAAGGGGGGAATTTTATTTACACTTCAAAGAAGAGTTTTGCTTAGAACCATATCTGTTAAAATTGAGGCGGGGTCATAGAGTTAATATATGTAAACTAAGGGTATGTAATACAAAGTTTCCCATTGAAACAGGAAGATGGAGAAATGTACCACGAAATGAGAGACTTTGTCCACTTTGTAAAGCTGGTCTTGGGGATGTGTACCACTATATATGTATATGTACCAATTGTGAAGTTAAAGATTTAAGGGGGAAGTTCATACCTCTATATTATTCAAAATATCCAAATGTTAAAAAAGTACTGGGTATGCTTAAATATTGTAATAATAATGTGCTGTCTAAGCTGTCAATTTTTATTCAAAAGGTAGAAACGATGCTTGTCTGATTTAAAATTGCAATAAACAAAGATTTATTTCTGAAGATGTATAATATAAAAATGAATACTGAATGTATTATGAAATATGTTGTGATTTATATTGTGTATAATATGCTCCTGTTACGCAGTCTTCTGCGGCTGAGTTTTCTTTAATAAACTATATATATATATATATATATAAACAAATTAGAAAAAAATACATTTTACAAATTAAGAAATTGCATGTTACGAATTAAGAGATTGCATTTCACAAATTAAGAATTGTATAATTTTGGCAGATGTTCCCTTCCATAGGGAAAGACTCTGACATCTGATATTTTGAAAAATGTCTGGAATCATAAAGTAAGAGTTCAATTGCAAAGGGTAGGTTTTAATTTTATTTTAACAAAATTATCGTTTGATGTTTTATATATCAAACAATGTTTGATACTGCTGAGGCGGTTAACTGCACAAGATAAATAGAACTTACAGTCTTTTTCTTTTTTCACGATCTTTTCCTTTCCTGAAAAACAAAATAGGTGTTTTTACAGACGCACTTCTTCATTAAACACTGTCGTAAATTGATTTTGTCTCATAAAAATTACACATGACCACACATGTGACTGTATGGCTTTCATCAATTAGAAGTTAAAAACAAGCAAACAGTTGAAAATAATTTTCTATGGCATAACTCGAATAATCCTACCCTTTTAATAAAAAAAAGAAGAAGATGAAAAGGAAAAAAGGGAATAAATCGATGAAAATTAAAGAAATACAGAAATAGAGAAATAAGTCCGATGAATATTTATTATTTATTCATCAAGTTTCTGAGGATTTTTTTGTGGTGATGGGTTGAACTAGTATATAGCTGTTTTAATATAATATAACCCAAAGCACAGTGGGTAAGGTTGTCCTGCGAGAAAACGTTATGTGCTGGTGATTAGGTCCTGACTGGTGCTGGTGATCAGTAAAAATATGTAAACAAAGACGAAAATGATGATTATTGGCGTTTTCTCTAATACAAAATGGAAGGAAACAGTTGAGATTTTTCATTTTTTTTCTTATGGGTTCATAGGCAAACCATTTAAAGATACCCTCTAAACAGTTATAGTGAGCGTAACAAAAAATTGCTCTTTTCAAGAAAATCTAGAACTGAAAAAATAAAACAAAAAGGTTCCTGGAGTGTGTTTCTATACCGAAATCCACACGACAAAATTATTTTGTGAAGAACCCGTGCAATTTATCAGAATTTAGCATTTTCTCATTTTATTCATGGCCTGATACTGTGCTGGTGGGTCCTGTCATTGTGCTAATTGGTCCTGATACAGGGCTGGTAATTTTGGATAAAAAATTGGTCATATTTGAAACAAATGTTACCAAATCAATCTAATTGGGTAGATAATTGTATTCAATCGGATCTGTGACTCATATTTTTCCTTTTCTGCATTCATTTGGCTGTTTAATAGGCGTTTTCAAATGATTGTAACTTATATCACGTTAAAGGGCAACATCTTCTGTCAAATATAGGATGAAAATATATCGAATTATAATAGTTTTATTTAAGATATTAAATGACCGTAAAATTGATGATTCTCTACACAATATGTTAACTAAAACAGTTTTAAAAGTGCTTAAAGTAAAGCGACTTTTTTAACATGAATAATGGCTTGACTTGTTTATTTCAGTTAGCAATACGACGTTAGATGATATAACTACTGGGACCTATAATTTTGTCCTTAATAAATATACTGTCTCCAATAAATTTCGACTGAATTAACCAAAAAAAAAAAACGACCTAGACTTCCTGTTTATACATGACTGGTAAAAATTAACTAGAATTAAACAAGATGTGGACATTTGCAATTCAAAGTATGACCTTAAACAACGAGCAAAAACCTTAACGAATACTGGCTTTGAATGAAAACGATCAAAAAATGAATACCTTCGGCCTGATTTTAACTACAACTTCGAACAAAATACAAATATTACAGAAGGCAAGCATCAATAAAAACTTGTTTTGAGAACTCTTTACAGGGCTTAAAATATAAAAAAGAAGATATAGTAATATGATTTCTAATGAGACAACTCTCCACAAAAGACCAAATGACACCATAATTAACAGCTATAGGTCACCGTACGACCTTCAACAATGATAAACTATCATGCCGCATAGTCATTAACATGCTTGTTTGCGCTCCATACACCCCTCCCCACCTTCATCCAATCAACCCCTCCTCCTTTCCTCCTTTATAGGTACAGTGATGTGCCAACACAACAATCTAGCACATAAACTAATAACATAAAGACACAAATTATTGAACAACGAATACTTGCAGCTTCTAAACGCTACAGTGGAGATCACTTCTAACCTCTCATTAGAATTGTCAGAATATTCTGTCAGTGAACTGTTCTAACCTATCCTAGAACAGTTCTACCTAGAATAATTCTACCCTAGAACAGTTCTAGGTAGAACTGTCAGGATCAGTTCTAGGGTAGAACTGTCTAAATCAGTTCTAGGTAGAACTGTCCAAATCACTTCTAACCGTAGAACTGTCAGCAGAACTGACTAAATCAGTAAGGACTGTAGAAAAGTTCTAAATGACGTCACTGCAGTAAGGGACACAAATTATTGAACAACGAATACTTGCAGCTTCTAAACGCTACAGTGGAGATCACTTCTAACCTCTCATTAGAATTGTCAGAATATTCTGTCAGTGAACTGTTCTAACCTATCCTAGAACAGTTCTACCTAGAATAATTCTACCCTAGAACAGTTCTAGGTAGAACTGTCAGGATCAGTTCTAGGTAGAACTGTCAGGATCAGTTCTAGGGTAGAACTGTCTAAATCAGTTCTAGGTAGAACTGTCCAAATCACTTCTAACCGTAGAACTGTCAGCAGAACTGACTAAATCAGTAAGGACTGTAGAAAAGTTCTAAATGACGTCACTGCAGTAAGGGACACAAATTATTGAACAACGAATACTTGCAGCTTCTAAACGCTACAGTGGAGATCACTTCTAACCTCTCATTAGAATTGTCAGAATATTCTGTCAGTGAACTGTTCTAACCTATCCTAGAACAGTTCTACCTAGAATAATTCTACCCTAGAACAGTTCTAGGTAGAACTGTCAGGATCAGTTCTAGGGTAGAACTGTCTAAATCAGTTCTAGGTAGAACTGTCCAAATCACTTCTAACCGTAGAACTGTCAGCAGAACTGACTAAATCAGTAAGGACTGTAGAAAAGTTCTAAATGACGTCACTGCAGTAAGGGCACTTTAGAATTTAGAAGAAATAAATCACTTACAATTACTTTGCTATATATTAAATAGCAGATTTTCTATATTTTTTACTGATCAAACGACTTTTATTACGTTACATGTACAAATATCGAAGTGAATAAAAGGTTATCCAACTCATCGGAGAAATATTTTTATAAGATTGCATACGGAAACATCATTGTTTACGTTTCTTCGTTCCCCGTTTTTAACAGTCTCTTCCTAAATAAAACTCTGCATTTAATTCATGGAATTTTAATCGTAATTTACCTTGTTTACTTTGGATTTACATTCATTTAAGATTCTGTTTTTACAAATTTTCAAACGAAAATTGTACAGTGGATGAATTGTGGGATATTAATGAAAAAAGTGTTGTACAACGTATATAAAAAAAACTATATATACATTTGCACCATCTCGTCAATTTAGCCAGACTTATCCATAACGATTATAAATGATATCTGGGAGTCTGCAACTCAGAAAAATATACTGGATCTGAACATGAATGAAACATTTGCCCCTGGACGTTTGGCTACAAACAAAATCATGCATTTTTCTTTGCCTTCTTCAAATTATATTAACAGTATACTACTCCAAACATGTACTTTTTATTTTATTTTTAAAATAAAGTATATGAATCAGTCATGTGAGTGTTGGATGGTGCCATTAAATAGTTTTGTTTTAAAAAAAACCCATCACAAAACATGTTAAAAAGTCACTTTAGCATGTTTAATGACGGTTCATTATTATGGATACAGAGAGGAAATAACGGCGCGCTAAATTCTTAGATATGGTAAAAATACACTTTGTCGCTATTTGTCTGCCATTCCTGGATATCACACAGGTTCCCGTAAAATTTTGACGTCATAAAACAAAATATCTGACGCCACAATGGAAAAGTCATTGTTGTATGCTTCAAAAGTTCAAGAGGCCGGGTCAGCCAGGATTAGCGATAAGGTGTATTGTGTTTCAAAGTTGGTGTCATTTTATCACACGATCCGTCCTCACATAGAAATAATATTGGTTTACCATGCATGTTTACAATGAGGCCATATACATGTATATTTACATGATAAAGTGTAAATAAGTTCAATTTTAGTTGATGCGGTCAAATGATTTTTTTAAAACAACTCTCACTCAGTCTGATATATCGAAACCACTGAAATTTGTTTACAATTCAATATTTTGAAAAAAAGAGGACTTGCTGATATTCTAAATTGATGTGGATTTTTTTTTGTAGCCAATGTGTTCCAATATTCATTGATATTGCTGTCATTTGAATTATACAATCCATCGTAATATGTATTACTATAAGTGATTTAGTATGCAGCTATATATATATTAAGATTTACATAACAAAGTGTAATTATGGTCAGTTTTGGTTGATGCTGTCACATATGGTCAGTTTTGGTTGATGCTGTCAAATATGGTCAGTTTTGGTTGATGCGGACAAATAATTTTGTTATATTCATGAGTCAGTCTGGGATATCAAAACTACTGAAATTAGTTTACGATTCAAAATTTTGATGAACAAGAGGACATGCTGGCACTATAAACTGATGTGAGCATAATTTTATTTTCCAATATTGCTTTCATTTATATTAAACAATCCATCCTGATATAAAAATATACGTGATTTACTTTGCGGCTATTAAGATTGACATCATGTACATAATAAAGTGCAAATATGGTCAGTTTTGGTTGATGCGGACAAATTATTTTGTTATACCAGTCAGTCTGAGGTATGAAAACTACTGATACTTGTTTATATGCATAATTTTGAATAAAAAGAGGACATGCTGGCATTTTAAATTGATGCAAATGAAATTAGGTAGCATAGTGTTCCAATATTTCTATTATTTGTATTTTCATGATTTTACAATCCATCCTTACATAAAAATATTACAGATTTACTATGCGACTATAAGAGGTACATAAAACAAGAGCAAATATGGTCAGTTTTGGTTGATGCGGTCAAATATGGTCACTTTTGGTTGTTGCTGTCAAATATGGTCAGTTTTGATGCAGACAAATAATTTTGTTACATGATTACATGTTACTGTCAGTCTGAGGTAGCAAACTACTGATATTTGTTTCTGATGCGATATTTTAAATAAAAATAGGAAATGCTGGCACTCTCAATTGATGCGAGAAAAAAAATTGTGGTCATTGATTTCCAATATTGTAGTTATTTATATACTACAGTCCCTCTTGACCTAAAATTATGACTGAATTACTGTGCAGCTATTTAGATTTACATAAAAAAAAAGCAAATATGGTAAGTTTTGGTTGATGCGGTCAAAAGATTTTATTATACGACTCAGTCTGAAGTATGAAAACCACTAATATTTGTTTATGATTCAATATTTTGAATAAAAAGAGGACATGTTCATTGGCAGATCAAAAGGGGGGGGTTCAGGAGTTGGAACCCCCCCCTTTTTTTACGATCAATGCATTTGAATGGGAACATATAGTTGGATCCCCCCCTTTTTTTTAAATGGCTGCAAATGCCCCCGTATGCAGGCACTATAACTTGATGCGAACAAAATTGTTTTCCAATATTGCTGTAACTTGTATAGTACAGTCCCTCTTGACCTAAAATTAAAACTGAAGTACTGTGCAGCTATATAGATTTGCAGAAAGAAAGAGCAAACAATGTCAGTTTAGATTGATGTGGTCAAAAGATTTTTGTTAAACAGGTCCGTCCGAGGTATGAAAACTACTCGTAAACAGATATTACATTTGGTGAATGAGGTCAGATTATTATGTTATGTGATAACGAGCCATCCTGACTCCCAGAATAACAAATGTAAAACAATTAAAAAAATACCCCCCCCCCCCCCCCCCCCATAATACTAATTAACGGCCTAATTTATGTACAAAACATTAAAGAAAAACAAATATTTTATGTTACACATCAACAAAGGAAAATCACTGAATTACGGTCTCCTGACTTGGAACAGGCACATACATGCAGAATATGGCGGGGTTAAACATGTTCTCTTGACGATTATAAATCTGAAATAAAACCAGCAAAATAGCAAAACTCTATATAATATTAATCGCTATTTTGCCGAAGCCTTTATATTAAGACAAATATTTCTTAAAACTTATAAATCAATTCTAGCCGTAGAATTTATAAATCAATTTTAGCCGTAGAATTTATAAATTAATTCTGGCCGTAGAATTTATAAATCAATTCTAGCCGTAGAATTTGAAATCAATTCTAACCGTAGAACTGTTCCAGAAGTAGAACTGACCAAAGATTTGGTCAGTTCTAGCTAGAACTGTCGAAAACTGTTCTAGGGTAGAACTGTCAGATCAGTTCTAGCTAAAATGTGTTATAAAGGCATAAGAAAGATACAAATGTGTTCTAGGGTAGAACTGTCAGATCAGTTCTAGCTAGAACAGTTCTAACCTAGAACTGACTAAAAGGTGTCAGGCTGACAGTTCTGCATACTGTTCTAGAACAGTTCTCCTGACAGATTCTAACAGAATTTATGAGAGGTTAGAACTGATCATCACTGTAGTTCAAAGCCGCATTTTCAACTAATAGATAAACCATGTTCTCTTAGATAAAAATATCAATCGTACTTATCGAAAAATGTCGCAAAACTTAAGTTCACATTTTAATGTTTGATAAAGCAAAACTTTGAAAGTGTGCAGGGAATTTTGTGATCATTACTATGTATACATCATATATTATAAAGGCATAAGAAAGATACAAAGAAGTAGTTTACAGTTCAATTTAATGATCATGAAGGGATGGAAATTGTATAGTAGTTAACATAAAATAAAAAGAAAGTGATAGTATTTTTTGGCAAAAGACTTTAATCCTTCTTTGCATAAAATTCTAAAACATTTCTTGTTAAATCCTCAACAAAATCTCGATAACTTTGTTGGAACGAATTAAGGGTATAAATCAAACCGGACTTTGGTCCCCTTTTTAGCATCCACCCAGACTAGCCATATAAGCTTTCGGTATGCTGTTGCACCTACCGCACGTAACCTGTCGGATTTCAATCTTCAATAAGTTAAAAGTTCCACAATACTATATGTATTTTGTGTGTCAATTTGGTTTAGCAAAACAAAACTGCAAAACTTCGAATACAAGAGAGACTTTTGTTATTATGAAGTATGGTATATTTCTGTCAATTTATGAAAAAAATTAATCTACATGTAGGTAAAAAAAAAGAAGCTTAAATTTGCAGATCGGACTAAGTTCAGATAGTACACTTTAAATCTTATTATAACTTTTTTCAAAAACACTTGAATTTCCATCAAACTATACAGCTGTATCAGTAAGGTATTATTCTTACTGAATATAAAGTTGTTATGTAATTTGGTGTATTGCTGTCAAAGTTAAGGAATAAACTACTCTAGATGAAAAAAGATTGAATATGCAGTTCGGACTAATTTGGATAGTACACTTAAATTTTGCTTATAACATTTTCAACTTGGATTTTCATTAAACTATACAGCTATTTTAGTTGTATGTTTATCTTACTGAATCCCAGGTTTTTATGTTGTTTAGCATATTGCTAAAATATTTAAGGGTTAAATTAATCAAGGGAAAAAGCTATTTGACAGCAATTGATCAAACTGCCAAACAACCTAGCATTCTGTCAGATCAAAGTATAATTGATATAGCTGTAGAGTTTTATGGAAATCCAAGTTGATTTGAAAAAGTTATAGAAATAATAAAAGATGACTTTCTGAATATAATCAAAATGTTTCTTAACCTATTTATTTGGTTCTTTAATTTCACAGCAATGAACCAAACTACCAGAAACTGGAAATTCGTTAGATCGATATTTAGTTAAAGCTAGGTTCACACTGCCGATCAGATCAACTCGATGATCCCGATTGTCCAAATTTCCACAACCAAGGTCAATCAAATTCTTGATCGGGCCTGTTGACGACTTCTATCGTCATCCGACTGTACACGACCGTAACTCGACCATTCACGACTCCTTAGTGACTCCATCACGACTCCATCCCGACATCAAAATGAACACTTATTCGAAAAATCCGATCAATTCACGATCTTAAGACGATGTTTACTGGACTAGCTAGACCAAATCAACTAATCACGATCTCAGGCTGATCTCGGTCGGACCAAATCGACCTGATCGAATATGGGTCGTATGGATAATCTGGAATTGGTCGGGTATGCACATTTTTGTATAAAAACGTCCGATTTTTTTATTTAATGAGTGGGCATTAAGTGTTATCTTGTCCGTCCGTACCAACGTTCGTCCAAACATGACCCTTTATAATGTTATATATGCTAGCTAAGGCATTATTGGTGTCCCTTGGACACATTCTCCGTTTATTTGGTTATATTCAGTAGAAGGTTCGAGTAAAACCATACATTTAAAATATCTACATAGAAATAAAGCAGTTGGATTTGTGGGCAAGGTGGTAAAAGCTCAGAGAGACAGATTAATAGCTGTGACGGAGCTTGTAGAGTGCATAGAAGACGAGGAAAATGGTGTAGACATCAACAAGCGCCGATAAATCTAGGTGAGGCAGTGGCTAACACGACTACCACTGTGTGGGAATTTTGAGAAACTTACACCGACTCAATAAAGAGGAAACAAATGCTTATACAAACGTCCTGATAGAGGATACTGATAATTATGTTTTATTGCTCTTCTTTGGAAATGAGATTTGTCACTGGAATAGTATTTATGTTAGATAGCAATATACTTATACATATTATTATATACATATTATAGCATATTTGAAGCTTAAATTTAAATGTCTTTGATTACTAAATCAGTACAAATTTTTCACAAAAACTTATCGAATCGACTGAAGTAGAGACTTAAGTGTTTAAAAAGTGTTAAAAGTCTTTCATTAGATGAACCTAAAATTTGAGGCCAAAATCGGCCCTTACCGGACTTACTCCTTAAATTGTGAACACATATATGAATATAAGAGTCTTTTTTCATTGATCATTTAAAAAGAAGGAAATTCAAGAGAAAAAAGTAAAAAACGAAACCGACCAATAACCAAATAATACAATGTCATGTAATTTCAAAAATAAAAAAGCTGACTTACTGATTATTATAGCATGTTTACCTAGTGTTATCAAACATTAAAATTGTAGATAAAATTGTAGGGTAAAAAGGGGTGGCAAAAGATACCAAAAAGACAGTCAAACTCATAGGTTAATAAAAACTGACAACGCCTTCGCTAAAAATGAAATGGACACATAGACTAATTGAATAAAGAAACATTCATTCTTAGTACAAAATTGATTTAACGTTAATTTAGCACAAATTTAAAAGTGTTTCCTAGCCATTCTTTGTGATTTATGTACAAAGATAACTCATGTTAATTTTCCAAAATTTCATCTTTATAGGGAGATATTTCATAATCCTGGTACTTTTGATAACTATTATCATATATGGTCTTTTCCATAAAAGTTCCAATAGGTCCTCATCATAATTTTTTGCTGAATCATTTGACAGTTTGAAGTTTCTGGAATACAGTTAGTGTAGTGGTTATGGTGTTCTGTATCTTCTTTGAGTAAGGGGTGTCACAGCATACATGTATTTGTCTTTAAGAAATCAAGTAATGCAACTATAATTAGGTACATTTGTAATACGTCTGCTTTTTATAAATTCTGACATTATTATATACATTGTATTAAAAAAATGAATGCGTTTAAGAGTAGAAGGCAAAATGCCGTTGTAGGTTAGATGATTGACCGCAGAATGACATGTAACACGGGTGGTGGTCATCTGAATGTTTTACCTGATATTTTATATAGACAGTAAACAGTATCTGTCTGAGACCAATTCCGAGTTGCAGTGAATATACTCCCTATACACAGATTCTTGTGATTGAGGGAGATAATAACAAACGTAATTTATCATGTAAGTCTTGTATGGTCGGTGTTCTAATTTCTTGTAAGTACATAACAAATGTAAATGGATAATATTTGAAAACTTATAAAAAGTGCCATATAATTAAAATGCAGGGAAACTGCCAAATGCTGTAAGATAAGTAAATTGTCAAACAGCATTTCGTGTATTAAGAATGATTTAATTATTTCAAAAAAAGAAAGGTTCTTTGGTTCGTGTATATCTGCGTCCATTCGTTTTTCGTTTTGAAATATCAAAAACAAAATAAAAAACGAAAGTGTTTTCATTTTTCGTTTTTGATTTCATAAAAACCAAAATGAAAAACGAAAGTGTTCTCATTTTTCGTTTTTGATTTCTTAAAAACCAAAACGAAAAACGAAAGTGTTTTCATTTTTCGTTTTTGATTTCTTAAAAATGAAAATGAAAAGTAAAAGTGTTTTCGTTTTTCGTTTTTGATTTCACAAACAAAAAACGAAAAACAAAAGTATTTTCATTTTTCAATTTTGATTTCTCAAAAACTAAAATCGAAAAATGAAAGTGTTTTCATTTTTCATTTTTGATTTCACAAAAACAAAAAACGAAAAACGAACGTGTATTTATGTTATCTTTCCAACACAGTTTAATTGTCATTCAAAAAATGACAATGTTATCATTTGTCATTCATTTAAAGGTCGTTAAAGTATACATGCACAGCGGTTGTCAGATCAATACTACTTTAATCGAAGATAATGTCGACGGATGCAAAAGCCTTAAGCAATCGGAACAATATGGATGCTGAACTTTATTACTTTTAAGTTTAGAAAGGTCGATCCAAGATTATTAGAATTGATGACCAAGATCCATCTGCCAGTATTTTACGAACTACGAGGACGATAATGTATTTTGCTTGATTTAATTTTCAAAATTTCCGCAATTTCACAATTCAAACTGGGATATTAAATTGGTTTGTCATTAGGAGCCTATAAGGTATTAATTTTGCTTATTTGTGAAGACTATATTAATTTAAGGTGACATTAACTAGAGGTCGTTGATGGGGGATTATGGAATTGGGAATAGTGGACAAAAAATATAAACAATAGAGACAATGGACCAAGAAATAAATAAAATAGCTAGAATAATGGTGTTAAAATGTAATGATAAGAGAATAATTGACAAAAAGTATAAAGAATAGAGAAATATGGCATAAAATACCACAGAATACAGAAATTAAGAACCCCGAATCCAGACCATCATACTAGTTGCCTTAATGAACGTTAGTTTGTCTCTGGGAGATTGATATTGGTTATCATATGGTTTCTCATTATTTCTATGTCTATTAATTCAGAAGCATGCTTTCATTATTTACCAACATTTTACATATCACATTATAAAAAAGACTATTATTTTGCAAACTACCATAGATTTCCGGTAATTGTTTTGCATAGACCACACCACATTGGAGTCCCTGTAATTTTTTTTTCAAGTGGACCGCAGTTACCCACCCTACCCCATCATTACATAAAAGTTAATAAACAAATGTCTACGGAAATACTTCTGTTCGAACAATGTGTAAAGGGGAGCTTGGTAGCTGATGTCTGCTGGAGAAAAAATCAAGGTTGTTGTTAAGCTTATTTTTTGTCAAAGATAGGTCCAAAGTTGGGGTCGAACACCGAACCCCATCCTTACCGAAAGTGTAATAAAAATTGTCCTCACTAGGTGCAAAGGGAAGCTGGGTAGCTGGGGTCTACAGTAGAAAAATCCAGGGTATTGTTCTGCTTAGTTTTTTTTTCTAAAGTAGGTCTAAAGTTGAGGTCGTATACCCTACAAAAACCCTTACCAGACAGTTAATAAAAAAATTCTGCGGCAATACTTTTATCTGCTCCATGTGAGAACGTAAGCTAGAGATCTAGGGCCTACTTGATCAAAACTACAAGTTAATTTATAGCACGGATCAATCTTTTTTCAGCTAATAAATAATTTCCTTGCCCACCATACTTTGAATACAAATATAAACCTTTTGTCCAGTCATATTTAAGCGAAATCCACTAGTTCAGAGGTAGAATGTTTTGTAAAAACAGTTTTGTGTGGCAAAAAAAAGTTAAAGCACGAGTGCAACTTTCTTTTCTTTTAATGCAGAATTATTATTACTTTTCATAAACTATTTGACAGGATGCCGATAATAAGGAAAGCTAAATCACCCAATAGTGCAATTTTGCCATCATTAAAAAAAATCATAATTATCTACGATTCTATAAACACTCCAAGTGTTGACTATTTAAAATGTAAAGCGGGCAGTACGCTGTGTAATATATCGAAAGCGATTGATTTTGGCTTTATATAACTAATAATAACATAAGATGTATGTTTCATTATAATTCGTTATTCTGATTGGCTAACTGCACATCTCATTACACAACGAAAATCATTATTCATGATGACACGAGGTCCCACAATAAAGTGCAAAGGTGAATTTAATAAAAACTTGATAAAAATCGTGTTTTCATGATCCTAGCTAAAACATGTAATTATAAATATTGAATGCTTCTTTTTGTAACTTCATAGGGTTGTAAAGGCGTTGACCGTGCGTACATTTTCAGACTGAAGCGCTTCCGCTTTTCATACAAAATGTATTTCGGTCATCGCTTTACACCTCAATGAAGTAACAACAAAAATGCATTCAATTCTTAAATAAACCAGAAATGAAATTTTAAAATCCATTGAAAAGTGTCTTTGACTGCTTTTAAATTATGTTTTAAAAACTGATGATATAGTGGTTATATATTAATAAAAACATTTTAAGTACGTTTGAGTCTTATGCAATATTTGTTTTTATATATTTGAAAACTGACTGCTACCGACTGGTTGCTTGAGCCTGGTCTCACAAACTCCGCATTTTCATTACAGCCGATTACATTGAGTGTGTTGACAAAGGTAATATCTTTGGATCGCTTGTTTGTTAGCTGAACTATGAAGTAACTAGGTAAGGTATACCACCCTCCTGTAGAAGGAGCCTAGTCCTACAGACATATTGATTGGTTATTTGTCGAACTAGTCTACTCTTAAAGGGGGGTAGTTTATCTAACCTAATAATACAAGCAAGCTAACCAAGGATAGGCTACCTGTGCCTACACACTCAGTGCAATCGGCTGTAATTTTTTTACATTACAGGTTGCAACACCTTGGTGAAATTAACACAACAATACAAATAAAGGATTCTCAAATGATCATGACTTTTGCTTGTAGTAAAATGATCAATGAATCAATCAATGAATCAACCAATTGATCAATCAATAAAATTGAGAATGGAAATAAAAAAATGTGTCAAAGAAACAACAGTCAGCCTAACCAGAGAGCACAGCCGAAGGCCACCAATGAGTCTTCAACACAACGAGAAAATCCGGGCTTCAGCTGGTCTCTAAATGAAAATATATACTAGTAATGTGAAAATGGACGTCACACTTAACTTAGACCAAAAAAAACATAAAAAAACTAACAAAGATCAGAGTCTACTGTCTTGGGACAGGCGCAAAAATACGGCGGGGCTAAACATGCTTTGTTAGATCTCAACCCTCCCGCTATACAATTATATCTAGCTCATGTAGAATAAACAAACACACAACAATATGCACAGAAAAACTCAATTTAAAAGAAATCCGAGTCCGATGACAAAATAGTAAACAAAAGAAACTACACAAAACGAATATGATTCATAAATTAACAAAGAACTGCTAGCAGTAACTGACATGCCAGCTCCAGACCCCAATCAAAAATATCGAAAGAATATATAGATATAAGAAGATGTGCATTGTATGAGTGCCAATGAGACAACTCTCCATCCAAGTCACAGTGTGTAGAAGTAAACTATTATAGGTTAAAGTACCCTCTTCAACACGAATCCTTGGCTCACACCGAATAGCAAGTTATAAGGATCCTCCAAAATGACTAGTGTAAAACCATTCATAACGGGAAAACCAAAGTTCTAAACTCTATATATAACTAGAGGCTCTGAAGAGCCTGTGTCGCTCACCTTGGTCTATGTGTTTTTGGTGATGGTGATGTGTTCGTAGATCTTACTCTACAAAACATTGTTGATGCTTACAATTATCTCTATCTATAATGAACTTAGCCTAGTAGTTTCGGTGGAAAATATTTTGTAAAAATGTACAAAATTATGAAAATTGTTAAAAATTGACTATAAAGGGCAATTACTCCTTAAGGGGTCAATTGACCATTTTCGTCATGTTGACTTATTTGTAGGTCTTACTTTGCTGTACATTATTGATGTTTACAGTTTATCTCTATCTATAATAATATTCAAGAAAATAACCAAAAGCTGCAAAATGTTCTTAAAATTTCCAATTCAGGCGCAGCAACATAACAACAGGTTGTCTGATGCATCTGAAAATTTCAGGGCAGATAGATAATGACCTAATAAACAATTTTACCCATGTCAGATTTGCTCTTAATGCTTTGATTTCTGAGGTATAAGCCAAAATCTTCATTTTACTCCTATGTTCTATTTTTATCCATGGCGACCATCTTGGTTAGTTGGCAAGGTCACCGGACACATTTGTTATACTAGATATCCCAATGATGATGGTGGCTAAGTTTGGTTGAATTTGGGTTAGTAGTTTCAGAGGAGAAGATTTTTGTAAAAGTTACGACGACGGACGACGGACGCCAAGATATAAGAAAAGCTCACTTGACACTTCGGGCCAGGTGAGCTAAAAAACGAGAAGCGAGAACGACATCAACAAACGACAACTACTGTTTTTTGTGTGATTTTTTTATTACTAGACCAAATATTTCATGATTTTTTATTATCTAGGACTGTATTTTTAATTAACAATTGATAACCAAGTTTAATAAAATCATATGTGTGTATAGCAAACATATTAACTTTGGCTTGAAAGACGTCTATTTAATTGTTTTCGACTCGCTCTGCTCGGTCGGAAAAATTGACAAGAATAAAATCCTAAGATTGAACGCGTTCGTTCAACAATCTTATTAAAATTAATATATATATGAATTTTCTCATACACATAAGTATTACGAAATTAGAGATATACATTTTGTTTAGATTAGTTCGTTTAATTTACAAATGTAGTGTTATCTGTAGTAAATTTACTGACTTCTTTAATAAAGGATTTGAATAAGAATGTGTCCATACCACATAAATGCCCCACTCGTACTATTATTTTCCATGTCTAGTGGATCGTGGAATTGAGGGTCAGAACTCTATATTTGGCATTGAAATTAAAAAGATCATATGATATAGAATATGTGTACTGAGTTTCAAAAAATATATATCTGTACATTAACTTCACTTTCAAGTATAGAGATGTGATTTTTTTTCTGAGACAAGTTCTTGTGACAATCCAAAAGAACTTGCAGTCATTCGATGTTCAGTACTTCAGTACTTTGATTGTTTGAAAACCATGTATAAATACCCTGCCACATTCGGTATGTGTTTTTGTTAGACCTTTTTTTTCCTTCTGTTTTGTATCGATCTCATACGTTAAGCCCTTTTCCGATGATTTGTTTAGTTTGTTCTTATGCTGTGCTGTAACAAACTGTTTCAGGTTCAGGGGAGGATTGAGCGCTCACAAACATGTTAAACTCCGCCATATATTGCATATGCCTGTTCCAAACCAGGAGCATGTAGTTCAGTGGTTGTCGTTTGTTGATGTCTTCATATTTGTTTTTCGTAATTTATGTTGTTTTAAAATAGGCCGTTATTTTTCTCAATTGAACTGTTTCAAATTTTTCATTTCATGGACTATTGTAGCCGACAATACCATATGTTTTTTTTTCTCATTGTTGAAGGTTATATGGTTGCTTGTATATAACTGCTTACATCCACTACATTTGAACTTTGTGGGATAGTTGACTCATTTGAAATAATACCATATCTCCTTATTAAAAAGTTGAGAGGGGGGGGGGGGGGGGGGTTGTATTTCTTTGGAAAGTTTCAATGTTTTTCTCCCAGGTAACCCAGTTTGAATAGAATATTTTGACAATTTGCTGTGCTCTTGGATTTGAATTAAGAGCCAACCAGAGCTCACGGCCTGTTGGTGGGTAGTTGATGACTATGGTAAGCTCTGGATGTCTTTTTGAGTATTACATATATGTACGGTGATTTGGTGATGTCTTCATGTCATGCATTGTCCCATTACTTTATATAGACAGCTTATCAGTCAACCTGATCTATCAAAGTAGCTCTCCTAGCCTTTTGTATAGTCAGACGAGGAACAAGATATAAACTGACTTAGCTTGGTATATACATGTATATTTAATATACTCATATAAATATAAAAAAAGAAGATGTGGTATGATTGTCAATGAGACCAAGAGACCAAAATAACACAGAAATTAACAACTATAAGTCACCGTACGGCCTTCAACAATGAGCAAAGCCCATACCACATAAGAAGCTATAAAAGGGCCTGAAATAACAATGCAAAACAATTCAAACAAGAAAACTAACGGCCTAATTTATGTACAAAAATTGAATGAAAAACAAAAATGTAACACATAAACAAACGACAACCACTGAATAACGGGCTCTTGACTTGGGACAGGCACATACATTTAGAATGTGGCTGGGTTAAACATTTTAGCGGAATCCAAAATTCAAGTCAAATTGATATTTTAAAACAATATAAAAATAAAAAAGTGTAAAAAAAAATTATTTTAATAATTGTTGAAAACATTATTGTGTTTGTTAGTGGAAAACTGCTTGAAATTGTAGAAATATTCGAAAGTAGCTCTCTCGTTTTGTTCTGCAGCTACGTTAAAGAAACACCAATCAAGTAATCGATCTTTATGACTATGGATTCAATATTCAATGGTATAAAATATCATGTTCTGCTTGTTGTACACTCAATAATACTTAAGTTGGAATAGATCTACGAAGACTCAAGAACGGGTATGTGTGGTTTGGCAATTGTACATGCCCACGGCACAGATGTCCAAATATTGCTCGGAAGATGTTTTGAGAAGTTACGATGCTACCGGACATGGAAAATTAAACTGTTACAGTATATTACAGAACACAAAACTGGCTATCTTTGCTGTAAACACAAGTTAAAGCTGACAAGGGTTACATTAAAGCTAAAAATCCCAATCCCACGGCATCAAATAATTAAAAAAAAAAATATGACCTAGGCCTTTAGCATTGGAGGGCAAAAACTAGCATTGAGCCGTATCCAGGTCCTAAATAGAAAATAAAGAGATATGGAGTAAATGTACACGGGACAAAATCGCACACAATATATTGAAAAAATACAAATTATTAATGAACAGGGCTTTTATTCCTGTTCTTCATCTTGAAAGTAGCGGGAGGGTCTTCAACGAGGAACCGGACCATTGATACTCATTATACAAAAGTAACATGGGTTAGTGCATCGGACTACAAGAACAGAAGTTCCTGGTTCGATCCATGTTCCGAGAAGAACATTGCCAATCCACTATTAATAAATATGTTTAAACTAACAATAGCCACACACTTGACTATGTAGATTACATTGTTTTTTTATTCATCCTACATATGTCTTTTGATATTGCTTCTACATGTAAATACTAAAAGTCTTACACTGTATCTATATATTTTGCTCCGAGACCAGAACATAATAAAATAAATAAGACAAAACTTGCGCTTAAGATTAAGAAAAGGTCCGAAAATTTTGTAAATTTTTTTCCAGTTCTTCCGGGGTCCTTGAGCCCTTCCCTCGCCAAAATATAGTTTGCTTTATTTGTAATAGAGGCTAGTTAATACGTTTCTATATTATAATCTTATATCAACCTCTCCAAACTTAAAAGTTAAGATCACGCATCCTTAGTGTTTAGATTGATAAAGACTTTTGCATCCGTCGACATTTTCTTCGATTAAAATAATATTGATCTGACAACCGGTGTTCATGTATACTTTAACGACCGGGCTAGTTTTCTTGTCAGTTTTAAAAGTAGTTACCTCCCTTGTTAGTGTGATGTTGTCATCAATCTATTTATTTGTACCACCTTTATATAATATTATATTGTACAATTTAAATTTGTGATTCGTTTAATATTTAAATATAATAATTAATTCTTTATCAAAGATATAAACAAGGTAATTTGAAAGTCTTTGATTACTTCATCACCGTAGTGCAATTCAGAAGTCATGCGGTCTATTTTGTCTACATCATATTGAATGAATATCGGAGTGTTTGCATTAGCAACATTTACTATCAATGACTGTACATCAAGAAAAGAAAACATTTTACATTATAAATCGTGATATAATTAAAATTATATACAAAACTTTATGTTCACCCTTTTGGTATGTAACAAAAATCGACAACATTGTTATAATTTCATTGTCTGAAGCACCTTTAAATGAATGACAAATGACAACATTGTCATTTTTTGAATGACAATTAAAAACAGTGTGGGAAAGATAAATTGAACACATTTTCGATTTTCGTTTTTTGTTTTTGTGAAATCAAAAATGAAAAATGAAAACACTTTCATTTTTCGATTTTAGTTTGTGAGAAATCAAAATTGAAAAATGAAAATACTTTTGTTTTTCGTTTTTCGATTTGTGAAATCAAAAACGAAAAACGAAAACACTTTTGTTTTTCATTTTGGTTTTTAAGAAATCAAAAACGAAAAATGAAAACACTTTCGTTTTTCATTTTGGTTTTTAAGAAATCAAAAACAAAAAATGAAAACACTTTCGTTTTTTGTTTTTTGTTTTTGATATTTCAAAACGAAAAACGAATGGACGCAGATATACACGGACCTTCTTTTTATAGGTTTTTAATATTTTTAAACGTTTTAAACAATTTAATAAAAATCAATTTATACATCAAGGTCTTTAATAAACCAAAAACAAAAATAGAAATTTATTGATATTATGAATTTTGTTATAATGTAGAAGTAAATCAAATAACTATACCTTATTTTTAAATGATAAACTTCACAAGGGAGACAATACGCGCATTGCTCAATTTACTTTTGCGAATCGGAACATAGTACAAAGGAATGTAATTATTGAATAAAAATGACACAGTAATATACATTTTTGTAACTAGTTAACTTGGCATTAGTGCTCCACCTTCAATGTAGATTCTAAATTATGAATATAACAAAAAGTTCTTTATCTTTAGGATAGTGACTACTAAAATAATGAATGCTTACCCACAGTTAATAATATATGTTTGCAATGTTTTAAACTTTTATCAGAAAAATGCTCGAACTACTTGATTTGCATAGCTCATAATAAACGTGTTAACATATTAATATACTATAATAATTAAAAAGTATGTGCCTCTCTAAGTATAAGACGCAATACAGATCGTATGCTTGAATCAACGTACCCAAATACATTTTTAATTAAAGCCTGAATATTTTGACATTGTTTATTATTTTTATCCGTTTTTTGTTTTACAGAATCACGATTTTCTGTTAAATACTCATATCCCGATATCGTCCGGTATATACGCTGCACACTACTTAACACGTATTTTTATTTTTTTTGTTTAGGGTAAACATTTTTATTTGATTTATCTTTAATAACCAATATACACAAAAATAGTATTTGTTGCTAAGGTTTACTTATTTTCGGACGGATTTGACAACTATTTGTTGGCATTTTTTTTGAAAATCGTCAGTTTTAGCGACTTATTATAAAGCAACGTATGGAAACTAAAGGGACTTTTTGGTTTCGTGCTGAATAAACAATTGCTTCATCTTATCTTAATTGTTATATATTTGATTGTTGTTACTTGCTGACTAACGCACAATTATGAAAGGTATGTGTATAGTATTTGTACAGAGCTCCAATACGAATTCCTACAAAAACAGAACATAATCATTGAAGATACAATTTACTAAAATGTACTTAAGGTAGTACCCAAACACTTCCACAAAAATTAATTTGGCTCCAGTTTTCACAAAATTTTGATAATGTATTTACTTTGACCCTTTGACAAAAATTTAAATATCAAAAAATTTGAACCAACCAATTAATCAGAAAAAATACCTGGTTTTAAAGCAGTTTGAAAAAAAACATTAATTTTAATCATTGTGAAGCTCAAGATTCACTTAACAACATAACGTTATTAAAACGTTTAGCTAATTTTACAGAGTTATCTCCATGTAGTGTTAGGTACCACCTTAATAGTACTGGATTTAACGCAAGCCGTTTTATTTTTTCCCAACTTACCTGAACCAGTACTGACTGGTTCTTAATCGATCACGATAGTTAGTGTATTGAACATGTACTGAATAACTTCTGCCGAAATAAAAATAATCAATACACTTTTCCTTTTGGTAAGTTCAGACATTGTTCAGTTTAAAATAGTCGTTTCACTAGTATAACTCGTTACTAGCTTAGGTAAAAGTGCGTTCGATTTAGTATATGATAACACAAACTTGTCAGCGGATATTGGAAAATACACTAAATCAACAGAAACGTATAACAAAAGAAATCTAAACAATATTTTGATATCAAATTAAAAGACATAAATATACAATAATTAAATAACGATAAAGGAAGAATTGTACAAAAATGTCCTACTAAGAACAAACAGGTGGTTGTGTCGTATTAGGTTTCAGTTGAAGTCCTCACTGTGACTTTGAGATGAAGAACAGCAATGAAAGCAGTGAGAATTCAGATCTACCAATAATATATCCTTTAAATTTTATCTACACTCTGGCCTATGTGTCAGAGATATATGCATTGTACCCTTTAACACTTGACATGATCAATAATATGATAAACATGGTTCATTGCTGTATAAAAATCAATTTACATGGTTACAGCTTAATGTGTTTATTTGATAACATGATGTTCATACCTTTCTTGTTCTTCTTGACAACTTTTGAGTAGACAGCAGTGTCAGCAATCTGTGCACTCTCTTTTCTTTTGACGACAACACTATACACATCGCCGTTTGATTTTGTTTCACTTGTCTGTGGCCCAGATGACGCATACATAGGGTTATCTTTTAATCCTTCTATGAAATAGGTTAATAAAACAATAAGTGCATGTGGTATGTTTGACAATGACATGAAAGTTAACAAGGTGACCATACGGACTTCGACAATGCACAAAACCCATACCATGTAGTCTATTGTTACAGTAAAGATGGTATTCAATATATTCAATATTATTTTAGGAAAGACTGAATTATTTTTTTAGTTCTATGAAAAAATAACATCATAAATGTTGTGCCCACTGAATAACCCGCGAAGTGGGTTATTTTAAAGTGTGCACCACATTTTTTATGTTGTGTCGAAAGACCGTACAAATATTATAGTCATTCCTTATAATTCAATTCTAAATTCAATTCTAAATTCAATTTAAAGCCGGAGTAAATCATTAAAAACATTGATGACGTCACAATCACATGACAAAAATAAGTCTATGAGCTGATATACAAATCACTGTCAGCCAATCAGAAGACGTGTTCCATACAAAATTAAATTTTTTAGTCATATTAGCAAAATTTAACAATAAAAAAGGTATCAAGAAATCCAGAAGAAACAAATGTGCTTTTGACAAAAATTGAAAGGGTACGTAACGTTTATGACTAAGAGCAACAAAGACCGATAAAAACAACATATGATACAAAAATTTCATACTTTTTTTAGATATTTTATTGATATTTGTTGTAAACTGCCGCCAAAGGCCGCTTCATTGCGAAAGGGTATGTTGCACATCTTAGGGCCCAAAATACTCTCGCCAGGAATATACTACATCTTGGGTTTTCTACCTCCGAAGACGAGTTGATGCCAGGCAATACACTACTTATAAAAAGTAGAATCACTGTACTCTCAGAAGATTTTCAAACGGAAAGTCCCTAATTAAATGTCAAAGTCGAATGCTTAAACACATCAAACGAATGGATAACAACTGTCATATTCATAATTTGGTACATACATTTCCTTATGTAGACAACAGGGTATTAAACCTGGTTGTATAGCTTAACCTAGCTAAACCTCTCACTTGTATAACAGTCGCATCAAATTCCATTATATTGACAATGAAGTGTAAACAAAACAAACAGACATAACACTGGGTAAAACATGTAAAAATGTCCAAAATAGGGGAACAGAGGTCAACATTGTATTATTAAATTTTTAAAAATCTAATTAACTTTACAAACAAACACATATGTGAAGCACACAAAGGCATAAATAGAAATCACATTTGCAAAAAAAAAGAGAGTTAATAAAAAAAAGTTACCATAGAACATTACCCCATTATAAGTACAGAGCCACGTCATATGTATCAACGAAACATAAAAGTCATAAACATAAAGCATTTTGGCAAAAAAGGAGAACGGGATGTATAAGTACAAAGGCATGTCATATGTATCAAAGAAGCACAATAAGTCATAAAGACTAAGCATATTAGCATAAATGAAAGACAAGGATACAAACATTATTATAGACAATAACACAATGACGGGCTGCATAGGTACAGAGCCACGTCATATGTGTCAAAGAAACACAGAATGGCAGATATACAAAGCATATAAGCAAATATGAAAGACAAGGATATGAAATATATCAGAACAATAACACAATGACGGGATTTATAAGTACAGCATCACGTCAAATGGATATAAAAAGATTTAACAGTAAAAATAATGTGCATAAAAAAAAAATTATACAATTACACATTATTAAGATGATAAACAACGTCGGTACCCATAATGTATACATTGAGACAAATTTGTATCATTTGTGAAGTTGATACGGAATATTTTAACACTCCTAGGTACCATAGAATGATTTTTTTTTTATAAAAAACGAAAAGACGTTCTTTGACATACCTTAGGCCTGTTTTATCAACTTTCTGCTCATACACGTGTGCCGTTGTGCAAAGTCATATTAGAGGTTTCCCGATTTGCTACCGTACCAACCGTAGTACGAACTGGGAGCCGTCATTTAACTTTTTGAAATATTTGATTTATACACTTAATATCAACGTATGTTTTATAAATCATATACAGAACTATTTTGAGAAATTTTAGTTGTAAATTGGTACTTATTTCATGTGGTTTCTACTTGTATTCATAGTAAACAATATTGTGTGCACTCGATTATACTTTCAAGCAACCGTCGCAAGCTACCGTTGGTACGAAAGGTTTATAGTTAAGAGTTATTTCCCCATAAAACTACATAGACAAAAAAAAAAGCTTAATTACAAAACAAAATTTAAACCTATATAATTTTTGTTCGTAATAACTTTATATCAATATAAAATGTTAAAGTTTTGTATTTTTTGGTAGGTTTTTAGAAAACATGAACAAATAAAACTTATTTGAAAAAAATAAATTGACCTTATTAATAAAAATAATAATGATAAAATAAATTTAAAGTCAATCAGTTACTTGTTCAGTTAAGGTCGTTTAAAACTTTAATTAAAATAAAAGTAATTAATAGCTATAAAAAAAAAATTAAAATGAAAGTAATGGTTATATGTCAATCTTTGGGGGAAAGAGTAAATAAATGAATGAAAATTGTATGCGTATGACAGTAATAATCTTGTGATATAGCATGTACAGATAGCATACAGTCTCTGTAACAGATCAACTTCTGTTTTATATAGATATAAGAAGATGTGGTATGAGTGCCAGTGAGACAACTCTCAATCCAAGTCACAATTTGTAAATGTAAACCATCATTGGTCAGAGTACTGCTTATTATCTTGAAATCGTTAGTAGAAGAGAATTACTTTAAAAAAAGTGATCAGCAATTCTTAATCATCAGTCGACTAGTTATTGTAGATATTGTCCTTGATTGATAAAAACTTTGAATAGCAAATTTATCAAAAATACAGGATCTGCAAATAAGTCAGTGTAGATGGCATTGTCAGTTGTTACATATGAAAGTCATTGCCCTAAAATGGCAATGTTAACTTATACTTTTGTAAGTGTACGGCAAAATATGGAAGATAGAGAGAAATTTAAAAAGAAAAAGATCAACTAAAATGAGAATTTAGTCATCATATGACTACAATATAATTCATGTAATTCATGTCATGAATTATATTGTAGTCATTTGAAAAAAAACCCTCCTTAAATCATTATGCTATACACATTTTTTCGTTGGTGTCATAAAATCTAGATTCATTCTTTAAGTAATATGATCAAGACTTTTTTCTAATGATTACATCAACCCGGAAAGGTCAGTGACAAAATATAAGGAAAAGATTGATCAATATTTTTATTATGTGTGTTGCGTTGAAGAAAATGTTGCTGCAATGATCGAAAAGATAACTTAAGGCGAAGTGTACGTAATTGCACGGCTCTAGCGGAATACGGGATTAAAAACGTTCGTCGTTAGTTACGCAAGTTATCTCCCTTACTCCAAGAAAGGACACATGAAAGAGAAACTACTTTCTGCGGTCTATAATGAATCCAACAAGCACGCCTGTGCTGTCTTAAACCTCATAGAAATTATCTAAATAACTCCAATTAGAAATCACAGCATTCTGTACGTTGTTCTGTGTGCAGCCTGACTTAAAAACACTGTTTTTTTTTTGTTTTAGACGCGTAGGAGAAGGCATTTCGTGTTTATGATTTCAACAGAAAGAAAAAACGCCTCACAACAAAATTATAAACAAATAAACAAATAAACATGTAACAAATTTTCTTCTATTGATATCAAATTAATTAAAATGAGACCTGAATTGACCCAACAATATCGTTTTAAGAAGCCGTAGTCTTGAACGAAAAACACAGTACTCAACGTAAAGTTTTATAATAGGTTACAAATAATTAATGAAAGACGTGTGAATTTAATTGTTTAATCAAAAAGAAGTTGAAATGTTCGTATTTTGTGCAATTGAAAATTTAAGGACATGACTTATATTCATATAAGAAATCAGACGATACCAAGAGAATAATTTGATCACTAGTGCGACACTTACAAGTTGGAAGAACAAAGACGGAAAACAAACAAAAAATAAACAAATTATGCCCCAAAAATTACTCAGTAACTTAAAAATTCTAACATTTATCTTAAAATAAGTAAAAATTATGTCATTCAACTCCCAGTTTTCAACTTTTTCTACATGTGCAGAAAATAAACAGGTGTCTTCTATTCCGTCCGCAATTTATGGGAAAACTAAATCTAAATTTAGAACCATATTGAAATGAAAGTACACATGTAAGATAAAATATAACACGTCATTTCTTCTTTCACAAATTCCAATTTCGAAGAGATATATAGCGAAATCTGTTTTCTTTTATTGTGCCTGTGTGCATCATTCAAAATTAGAGAATGTATAGAATATAGAATTACGAGGGGGGAGGGGGTAGGACCTTTATCGGAACTCCGGGATCCGGGAATTCTATTTCCGAATTTCGGGTAGTCGGGATTTGATTTTTTTTTATTCGGGACCTCGCCGGATTTCGTGTTTTTAAGCCCGGGATTTCAATATCTGGATCCCTCCTCCCCTCCTCCCTCTATTATGGTTAAAGAAAAGAGGCCAGGTAAGTTTTGTGATACTTGTAACTGCAATTTAATATTTAGTGGAATGAGCGGTGAAATGTGTTCAGACTATTACATTTCGATTTTTTTTTAAATTTAACCAAAGTTTACTGCAAGGGGTGTTTAACGACCTCGATGATTATCCATGAGGATCTCGCACTCGGTCAGCTCTATGTTTTCACCTAGTTCATTATCATACAAGAATTGAGAAGCCTGTGGTTTACTAGTCTTATAATATGAGATTTTAGAGTTCATATAATTTACATTCAACGTTTTTTATCGAATATTTCAAGGCTTTTTGACTATCAATGTTGACCCCCCCCCCCCTTTTTCCTATTGATTGGATAAAACGAATGGATTGTCGCCCCTATTTCAAACTGAAGTCCTATAAACTGACTGGTATTCGAATTTGTTAAAGGAAATAATTGGTATCTCTATTGAGTCAATACCGTAATGCCGAAAATTTGTTTCCGCGAATTCCGAACAGCTAGAAATATATTCCCGAGTTTCAATTTGAGTAACTCGAATAATTCAAGCCCTTTCCATGTCCGATTTTCTCCCACACGAGAAATGTAGCATTCGTACATCAGCTGAAAAATACGACTGAATTATTCGGGTGACAATTTGTGTAAATCCCGAATGCACATAAAAGTAAAGGTGCAGCCCGACTTTCGGAAATGAACAGTTGTAGATTTCAGATTGATTTCCAGAAATAAAAATCATACAAAAATGTTTCACGCGAACATTCGTCTTCAGACGTGTAAAGTTATACAACGGTTACTAGCCGGTCTGGATTGTGATAAAAAGAAGCGCATGCGATGCATAAAATATATAATGTCGTGGCTCAGGGATGTGTTGAATTATAGAGATGCTTATGCGGCACAAAGATAAGATTAATTTACCCAAATGTACTAAGAATTACCACACAACTTAAATTTACTTAAATATTGATTTGTTATCCTGTGCCAGACAGATGGCTGATATTCTGAGAAGAGACCTTGATGAAATGAAATTTTATGAGAACAAAAATTTTGAAAACACGTCGCAGTGTTTAGATTTTAACAAAAAAATAAAGCACCGAGGTCGAAAATAGTTCTAGTTCATAATGAGGAAAATGTCAACCGTTTTCTAGCTTGATGATCTCCGCAAGCACCCGAATATAATAGACAAATACAATACAATAGTACACAAAACGTAACATAAAGAACTTAAGACCGAGCAACACGAACTCCAACAAAACGGTATATATTTCATACAAGTATAGGACTATATGAAGCGTCGTAACTGTTGCGGCGACGTCAATAACGTTGTCGTTGTTTTTTGTTTTTTTTACACTCAAGATTCAACTTTAACAGGGTATAGCTTGAAAAGTAGCACGGTTGCTAAGGACTTTCTTTGCACCAATCGGTTCCTCACACATTTTAGAATCGTCTCATTAATATAAAAAAAAAATCGATTGTCTAATATAATAGAACATCTTGGAAATGTAACAATTCCTGCCGAATTTCACGATTTTCCCTATATATCCTTTGTAATTTTGGTGTATGATGCTGTTAACTTCAACAGCTCGTATCTCAAAAACGAAAACGGTTACCCCCTTTTTTTATTTTATTTTCCGATTTATTTTTACAAGCAGAATCTACATGTAAAATTTTAAAAAAATCCATTGTGTAGTTTAATTACGTACACTTCACCTTAATTAGTAGCAATTGATTTTAATGAGAAGTCAACACAATTGTGAACACAATTGTGCCATTTGGACGTAAACTAGTTATAAAGACACCAGTAAGATAATATTAATAAATAATTTCTAATTATTCCAAATTCTATATATTATAAGTATTAGAAAAAATTCTTTAATCTATTTTTTTATTCTAAATATACACAAACCAAAATCAAAGCAAAACAAATAGAAACACAAATCTATATTTAGAATCCAAAGGTCGAGGCAACTCAGTTCCAGTAAGGACTGTTTGATTCATTCTGTTGTGCACAAAATAAATATTTAAGGTACCTAATTGCAACGACAAAACTATTTCTTACTGCGGTCCCATGATAAGAAAAATATATCATCACAGAAAAACGAGAAATATCGTTTTGTTCGATATAAAAATCTTAAATATTTCTCACTTAAAACTTGTCAAGACTTAAAATGGGTTGAACAAAATTTCAGTTATATGGATGTTCACGCCCGACACCTTACGATCTTACTTGTCAAGTAAAACGAGTTTGGTAAAAAAAAAAGTGGAAGTGGTAAACGTTAAAAGATACAAACTACAAGCAAAAAAGACCATATGTTGTGATCTTACCAAATGCTAGAATGTTTGGTAGTTTGGTGTATTGCTGTAAAATTTAAGGATTTAATCATTCATTACGATGTAGGTAAAAGAAAAATGAATTTTAGTTCTGACCAAATCCACATAGTCACCTTTAACTTGTTTATAACGTTTTTACATCAACTTTGATGTTCATAAAACCATACAGCTTTTTTCAAACAGAATGCCAGATTGTGTGGTAGTTTATTGTATGTCTGTCAAGTTCTATGATATAATTTGTAGCTTAAAAAAGCCAGAATTTTCAGTTCGGACTAAATTCAGATAGACACCTTCTAGAGTTTTTATAACTGTTGCAAATTAATTTGGATTTTCATATAACTATTCAGCTAGCTCAATTATATCTTGATCATACGGAATGTCAGGTTGTTCGGTAGTTCTGTGTATTGCTGTCAATTTAAAAGATTAAATCTAAGAGAAATAAAAAGATAACTTATTTTGTTTAGTTTGGACTCAGTTCAGAAAGATTCCTATACATTCAATGTTTAAATTTTACAGCAATTAAACAAACTACAGAATAACCTCGTACTTTGTAAGGTCAATATATAAATTGTTAACATATAGCTGTAAACTTTGATGAAAATTCAAGTTGATTTTAATTGGAAAAGTTAGAGAAATCTTTAGCAGTCACTATCAATAATGACGACTAAAGTATGTACACAAAAGCGATTTATCCTGCTGAACTGCAGACTTCGAATACTGGTTATTATTTCATCATCGGTACAAGAAAATTATTCGTAAATAAAGATGAACATGTAGACATTTTATACGTTCGGTTCCTTCACATCCAAGTTTTATGAATCTATTCTTTACAAGGCACAGAATTGTTGGCTAGCTTAAAAGCTAACCATGCCTTAAAACAGTATTAATCAGGAGGGATATAGCTGTGATACTGCTAAAAAGTCATTAAAAATGGAAGTTATAATGATTCACTCATTTGGTCTGTGCATCGTAAATAAAAACATTTCTTAAAAAAAAACCAGTTGTCGGCATGACACGGGTTTTGTTCTTCTCAAATGATGGCATGATCATATATCCCTAATGGGAGGGGTTGTGCTTGACTTTGATATGAAAAAGACTTAATAATTCAATCAACTAAATTGCGGTCTGGAGCTGGCATGTAAGTACAAAATGTAACTGCCAATAAGTCTTTGTTGTTCTTCTTCTGATATACAGTTACAGCTTTATTAATCAAGTTAATATTGAAGATTACGAACTGTTGCATGCGCGGAGTATATGATTAAAAATATGAACAAAAATTTATCTTTAAATTTGTAGAATACTTGGTGATATTTACATGAAAGAAAACAACAAGTGATTAAAAATATGTACATTGTTATTTATAGAATTAAATTATGTTGTGGAGAACAGTTGGTGTCAACTGTTCTCTATAGGTTTCAATGGTTTGGCATGCTACCACAACGTATGGTAACAAGTTCCATTGGATGATTGTTTGCGGAAAGAATGATGTATGAAACATTGTCATTTTGACGCAAAGTATGCCATAATGCGGAGACTACATGTACTGATAAAATTGTCAAGTTCTTCCAAAAAAATATTTTCATTGATATAGTCAAGTAGAGAACATAAATTCGGCCCTCTCGAAATAAATATATGGGTCAACTGGTGTTTAGGAAGATTGACCACAAAAATGGATGGTGAATTAGTGTCAAATAGCTTATATTTGAAACGTCGTACTCTTTTCTTTTTTCCTCAGATGGCAAAGAAGGAGGAATTTTTTGCGTCGAAGGAAATCAAATATTACTCGAATATTTTGATATTTTCAGTTATGTACCTTAAAGTACTGATGCCATTCAGCACTGTTAAGACCAAGACAGATGAACCAGTTTTATAAAAAGTAAACGTTTGCCAGGTGCATTTATAAACAAGGTCAAGGTTGATATGAGGATGAAGTTCTATCCTTTATAATCGTCCAGTAGTCCCTACACAGCACCCGTGTACTTTGAAAAGGAGGATTTCAGTATTGGATTGTGCGTGCATTATAGTTCTTTGAATCAATTTGAAATTTTTAATCGTAGAATGATGCCTCGTATGAACGAGCGCTTACAGAATTCAATATGAGTAGAATTGATTTGACTAATGAATACTGTCATGTCTCTTTTGACGTTGACGTCATGTAGAAGGGTGCATTTGTCGGTCATTTCCCGTATTTTTATTGCTGAATGTATTATTAATTTATTTACTTATCATTTTGGCATTTCGACATTATTCGTTACGTCCAAATAATTGTGTCAAAATCTTGTGTTCGTTGGCATATGAATTTAAAATTGCTTAATCCTGTTGCCCCTTGGTAGAGCATAGGCCACTGATGATATTTCTCAACCTCGTTCTGTTCTTTGCTAGCCTCTCCAGATCGTGCCACTTGTACCCTTATTTCTCCATCTCGGCTGCAACATTCCTTCTCCAGGTGTATCTTGGTCTACCCCTGCTACGCTTTCCTTGTAGGTTCCACTGTGCGGCTTGCCTTGTAATGTTAGTTTTTGGCTTCCTCAGTGTGTGTCCTATCCATCGCCATTTTCTCTTTTAAACTCTTCATCAACTTGGGATTGGTTAGTTTTTTCACAAAGATCTTTGTAAAATTCCTGTACCAAGTCAGGAATATGACAGTTCTTGTCCTTTCGTTTTTGATGCGTTTTGTTATTTGATTTTGCCATGTGATTATGGACTTTCCGAATTGATTTTCCTCTGAGTTCAGTATTTTTGTGATTTTACTTTTTGATATCTTCTCAGGCCATCTGATGTTATGGATGCGCCTGAGGCAGTTGTTAATGAGGACTTGAAGTTTATGAAGCAAGTTTTTTGTGGTTTTCCGAGTCTCAGCTCCATATAAGAGTATGGTTTTTACGTTTGGATTGAACAAGCGTATTTCGGTCTTAAGCGTGATATTTCGTGCTTTCCAGATTGACCCCATCATGTTAAATGCAGTTCTGGCTTTGTCAATTCTGATCTTTACATCTTTATCTGAGCCGCCAAGATTGTCCACTACGATTCCAAGGTATGTGAAGGATTCCACTTTTTCTAATGCTTGGGTGTTAACCATCAGATTGCTAGGAACCTTGTGTTTGACTTTAACACTTTGTTCTTGTTATGATTTATGGAAAGGCCCGTTTATGCTGCTCTCTTTTCAACCTGCTCTAGTTTTTCCTGCATTTGTTGGTGGTTGCGGGATAGCAATGCAATGTCATCGGCAAAGTCTAGGTCATCCAGCTGAGTGAACATGGTCCATTTGATGCCATTTCGTCTGCCATCTGTGGCTTGCTTCATGATCCAATCAACTGCCAGGAGGAATAACACAGGTGAAAGGAGACATCCTTGTCTTACCCCAGTTGTTATATCAAAGGCCTCTGTTAGTTGATCTTCATGTATAACCTTACTCTGCATTCCTGTATAGGTGTTTCTGATGATGGTTATAATTTTTTCAGGAATGCCATAGTGTCTCATCAACTGTCATAACACATCTTTATCTAAGCTGTCAAAGGCTTTGGCAAATTCAACAAAAACGGAATAGAGTGATGAATTGAACTCTTGCGATTGTTCGAGGATGATACGTAATGTTGCTATTTGGTCTGCACATGATCGGTTTTGTCTAAATCCAGCTTGGCTGTCACGAAGCTTTTCATAGATTGCATGTTTGAGTCGGTTTAACATAACTCTATCTAAAACTTTCCCTGGAACTGATAGTAGCATTATTCCTCTATAGTTGTCACAAATGCTTAAATTGCCCTTCCTTGGAAGCTTTACAATGTGTCCATCTTTCCATTCTAGCGGGACCTCTTCTTCTTCACAGATCTTTCCAAACAGCTCATAAAGTATTTGAGTTGATGTTTCAATGTCTTCTTTCAGTGCTTCTGCAGGTTTGTTGTCAGGACCTGGAACTTTGTTGTTCTTTAGCATTTTTATGGCTTTCTTTATTTCTCCTGTTGATGGTCTTTTACAGTCTACTGCCAAAAGCTCTTCCGAGGGTTGGATGTCAGCATTTCTTACAGGTGGGTCCTGGTTTAGCACATTCTTGAAATGCTCAACCCATCTTTTCATTTGCTCCTCATGTGTGTTGAGTGTTTTCCCTTCTTTGCTTTTGACTGGTCTACTTCCTTTCTGGTATTTCCCTGTTAGCAGTTTTATGTTGTCATACAGAGCTTTGATGTTGTTTGCTCTGGCTGCTTTTTCTGATTCTGCTGTCAGTCTGTCTACACATGCCCTCTTATCTCTCCTTGAACTGTTCCTGGCATCCTTGTTAGCTATAGTATACTCTCTTGAGGCTGATTGTTTTGCTTATCTTGTTTTGCTGTTGTTCAGGATATTGTTTTATATTTTTCATTTCTTTCACTTTTACAAGTGTTCCTGGCGTTATTCATTTTCTGATGTTTCCTTCTGTTTAAACAAACTAATGTTTCGCAAGCTGTCGTGAAAGCATTTTTAATCTCTTGCCAGTTATCTTCTATTGAAATTATTTCCTCTGCTGCATTCTGAAATGTTGAAAAGCGATTTTTTAGCTCTATCTGGAATTCTGATTTCTTTGCTTTGTTTTCCAACATTGATATGTTAAATCGTTTTCCTGTTGATTCAATATTTTGGTGTTTCTTGAGCTTCAATCTGACTTAAGCTACAACAAGGTGGTGGTCAGTGGCAGCGTCGGCTCCTCTTTTAACTCGGACATCTTGTAAACTTCTCCTAAAGTTAAAACTTCTTGGAGATGCAGACATGATCTATTTGGTTTTAAGTGTTCATGTCTGGAAATACCCATGTTGCTAAATGCATTTTTTGTGTGGGAAAACTGTTCCACCGATGATTAGATTGTGTTTTGCACAGTGGTTGGCAAAGAGCTCTCCATTCTCATTCATTTCTCCTAGCCCATGTCTTCCCATCACTTGTTCATAACCGGTGTTGTCGCTTCCTACTTTAGCATTTAGGTCTCCCATTAAGATTGTGATGTCTTTGGAGCTACATTTCCTGGTGGTTTCTTCAAGCAATCGATAGAATTCTTCCTTGCTGTCGTCCTCTGCGCCATTTGTAGGGGCATATCATTGGATGATGTTAAATGATATTCTTTTATTTGTGGTCTTGAATTTTGCCATGATGATTCTTGCACTTATTGGCTCCCATCCAATTAATGTTTTCTGAGCTTCTTCTGACAGCAGAATGGCAAAATGAATTTTAAATTGGGTTCAATTACTCATTTCAGTTTTTTCCATCTCGTTTATCATCAGTATTCAAGCGAAATCGTTAAAATGTAAGAAAATGTACGTCCAATTTATTAACATAGATCTTCCGAAATACCAGTTACGAAAGTTAATTAGCGTATCATATACATGATATAGCGGTCAGTATTTATGCCACGTAGCAGACAATATTTGTTTTGCCTATACAGTTAGTGTTTATTATTTCGGAAGTTGACTGATTTACCGGAAGTTGGTGTAAATTGATTTGTAGTTCCGTTTATTTGGTATGCATTTGAAGGTTATGAAAATATGACGATATTATCAATCGGAAGTGTCATGCAGAAAACTGTAAATAAGTGAAATATATTGAGCAATACATCTTATTTAAGTGGAGAGTGTTATATTTCAAAGTAATTATTAATCAGTGAAATGTTTAGCAACATTGAATTTAAGATTAACTCATATATATATATAAGTATTTGTAGTTCCGAATCATGAAACGTCTTAGATCTGGTACACAATAAAAGTGTATGGTATATGTAGTAGCTGTATGAGACGTATTGTGCTGGTTCGTTTTAATTTTTTACTTACTAACTGTTAGTTGTGTGTTTTGTATGTTTACTTTTGATGTTTGTAATCATTCTTTCATTTACATTTCTGTTAAATTGTGTTCATATGCATGTTGTAATTGTGTTCATTTGCATGTTGTAATTGTGTTCAGTTTTGTTAGATTGAGTTCAGTTAACTTTTATTAAAACAGATTTTTTTTTCTATTATTATTACGAATATTAATGCTGGCCAGCTGACAACTCGATTATTTCACAATTTTACAAAATTTATCTTCTTTTTTACAGTGTTAGTTAAATTGAAATCGAAACCTAACCAAAAGAACATTCGTTTTGTGTTTCAAACAGAAATGTTACAATATTCCAGTAAGAAGAATATTTAGAACTTTGAAACTAATATGTGTATACCTGTTGTGAAAATAGTCTTATTCTTGTTTCTGGGTATGTAAAATATTTATCATATATAAAACTTTTCTTTTGTCAAAAAAGATAACTCCAAACTTTGAATACGAAGAACGAAATAAGTTTTCTGACAGGAAATCAATAACTTAATCTTTCAGCAAAGATCGCTTGTCGTTTTACGACAAATATTTAATTTGCAATGCAAGCTACAACCTATTAACATCAGGTAAAATATCAGTGTGTCTGGAAATGAGACTTGTATACAAATCAATCGACATATGGTATGTTGATTTCATTGTAAAATAGGACCCGGAAAAAACCTAAACAGTCCTCCTTTTGAGACAGAATAGGCAACAGTAGTATACCGCTGTTCGAAATTCATCAATCAATTGAGAAAAAAAAACAGGTTACAAACTAAAACTGAGGGAAACACATCAAATATAAGAGGAGAACACCTCAAAACAGAAACACAACATTAAATTGTTATACATACAGAAACGAACAATAATATAACAATGACCATTTTCCTAACTTGGTACAGGACATTTTAAGAAAACAAATGGTGGGTTGAACCTGGTTTTGTGGCATGCCGAACCTCCGTATACAAACAGTACGCATTCAAATTATTTCATCACCCTTATTTCTTATGAATCGGATAAGAAACAAAGAAACTTTTTCTAGCGGCCACATAACACGTATGATTTTTTGATTTTTTTTTTAATTAGCGCATCTTCTCGGAAAATTCTTAAAATATTAATAATAGACGAGAAATGAAAGTCTTAACAGGAATATGGCTGTTGATATAGTTCATTTCTATGTACTATACAGATGATGTGTTTACCTTGGTTTTAGTTTGTTACCCATATTAGTTTTTGACTCAATCGATTTATGACTTTTGAACAGCGGTATAATAATGTTTTTATTTAACATCAATATGGGACAGTATGGTATTATAATTGTCTATGAAACAACTGGCTACAGGTTCCTGATTTTGCAAAAAACAGAATATTGCGATGTTTACCGTGTTTGTTATAATTAGTATCCATGATGCAACGTTTATCTCAATCAACATTGTTAACCATACGAAAAGAAGTACTGTCATCAAATGATATCAATATCATCACACATTCTCTTATAAAAGTAAAAGTCCCATTTCATATACTTCTGCTTTATATCAAGAATGTCTTGGTTTTGGTGAATAGAAATATCCACCTAAATTTCGAGTTTTGGCTGTAAGAACTGAAATAGGATATTTTTATCAGTCGCGATCTAGAAAAATTTTCCCAGTACATATGCAGTTGTGTTTGATTTAAATTGGTTTAACAAGTCGTAGGAGTTATGATCGGGTGGTAAGATAAAGGATTAGTAGAGTCCCAGGAAAATGATTTCAAATATTGGACTGATGAATGAAAACAAGAATATTCATTTTCTACAGGTTAAGCAAAAAAAGGACACGCTATCATCTCGTCAACAACTAGATAAACGATCTAACTGACGAACAGATCAATACATGTCATTTTCTGAAACCTGGTGTTGTGCATGAGTAGCATGCATTCAGCCTTTGGTGTTATTGAAAATATACAGATAGACCAAAGTCTTCAAGAAAGGGTTGCTAATACACTATAGGATAATTCCTTTTTATTGATTGTTATGATAGTTCGCCATTATGGAGAATCGTTTAATTTGTACAAACCTTCTTCATCATCAATATTATGTAGACAGGACCTGAAAAGATATTTAAAAACAATATAAAGGATAATTTCAATTATATATTGTCATTAGTCAAGTGAGTTTGCCTATAATCTACATCTACTTAATTTGAACTTAGATGAATAGTAGTTTCGTGGCAATCATACCACATCTCCTTATCTTTAAATTTGTATGAAATTTGGGGAAATAAACGGATACATTTATAGTTAAAACAGATTTTAAAATACTTTTCCGAATAATCGTTATTTTTCTTTTTATGTAATTTGGTCCAAGTTTGTCTTTGGTAAAATATAAGTTTAGAGTATGTGGTATGGGCTTTGCTCGTTGTTGAAGACCGTACGGTAGCCTATAGTTGTTTATTTCTGTGTGATTTTGGTCTCTTGTCGAGATTTGTCTCGTTAGCAATCAAATCACATCTTCTTTTTTATATATAGTATGTAGATAACGGTGTTCAGTGGCACTTACATTTGTATGCAGAAGTATCATGGGATCGGAATTTGTCAAATTTCAAAATCATCTTGATCTTGACCCATGAGCATTTTTATTGAAAGCCGACTATCTCAAAAAATCAATACTGAATTTTCACAGAACTAACTAAAATTGATGTACGGGGTATTAAGTTGGCTATACGTATGTTCAGTTTAATAACCTAAATGTTTTTGTTTATATATTAATAGTTTTATAACATCCTGGGGCCTAGGCTGCTACATACATACAGTGGAGATCACTTCTACATGTAACCTTTCATTAAATCTGTCAGAATCTGTCAGGAAAACTGTTCTAGGACATTATGTAGAACTGTCAGCCTGACACTTTTTAACTAGCTAGACAGCTCTTAGCTAGAACAGTTCTAACCTATAACTGATTTGGTCAGTTCTACCTAAAACTGATTTGGACAGTTCTACCTAGATCTGATCCTGACTGTTCTACCCTAGAACAATTTAAGACAATTTTACCTAGAACTGACCAAATCTAGAAGTTATCGTGCCCGAAATTTTCGGGTACGATAACTTCTGGAACAGTTTACAGCTAGAACAGTTCTACGGTTAGAATTGATTTTTAAATTCAACGGCTAGAATTGATTTATAAATTTTATGAAGTCTTTGTATTAATTTAGATATAAGGCTTCGGCAAAATAGCGATTTATATAGAGTTTTGCTATTTTGCCGTTCATATTTCAGATTTTTAATCAAGATATTTGTGTGCCTGTTCCAAGTCAGTAGCCTGTATTTGAGTGATTTTCTTTTGTTGACGTGTTAAATAAATTATTTGTTTCAGTTTCGTTAATTTTTTGTACATTAATTATGCCGTTAGTTTTATCATTTGGATTATTTTACATTTGTCATTCCGGGAGTCAGGATGACTCGTTTAACAAAATTATTTGACTTCATTAACCAAATGTAATAACTTTTTTCCCAAATCCATTATTATAAATAAATATGTTTTTAAATTAAACTTAAACTGACCATAGTTGCTCTTCATTATGTAAATATATATGCATGTAGCCGCACATTGCAGTAACTCAATTATGTTTTCAGGCAAGAATGGATTGTACAAATGACAGCAAATATACATGTATTGGAAAACAATGACTTCAAAATTTTGTTTGCCCCAATTTATAGTACCAGTATTCCTCTTTTTATTCAAAATATTGAATCGTGAACAATATGATATTTGTTTACGAGTAGTTTTCATACCTCGGACGGACCCGTTACAAAAATCTTTTGACTGCATCAACCTAAACTGACATTATTTGCTCTTTTTTCTGCAAATCTATATAGCTGCACAGTAATTCAGTTATAATTTAAGGTCAAGAGGTACTGTAATATACAAGTTACGGTGTATATATCTCCCAATTAATACGATATTCCCGTGCTTGCATTTCCTATCATGATTTTCTTGATAGAGGGTTGTTGCTCACATGGAAGCTATAAAATCAAGAGTTCCAAATGGTGAAGTTGAAATCATCTCTGTAAAATTTACGGACGCCATCAAGAGTTGGTTGACCGTTATGGAATAATTGTTTCACAAATGATATCTGATATATTCCTTACATCGTACCTCAATCCCCTTCCCTTTCATAAATGTGACCTATCGAATTAGACGATTTTATGTTATCTCATAAGCAACACGACGGGTGCCACATTTGGAGCAGGATCTGCTTACCCTTCCGGAGCACCTGAGATCACCTCTAGTTTTTGATGGGGTTCGTGTTGTTTATTCTTTAGTTTTCTATGTTGTGTCATGTGTACTATTGTTTGTCTGTTTGTCCTTTTCATTTTTAGCCATGGCGTTGTCAATTTATTTTCGATTTATGAGTTTGACTGTCCCTCTGGTATCTTTCGTCCCTCTTTTACAGCAATATTGGAAAACAATGACCACAAATTTTTGTTCGCATCAATTTATAGTGCCAGCATGTCCTCATTTTATTCAAAATATTGAATCGTAAACAAAAATCAGTAGTTTTCATACCTCAGACTGACTCGTGTAATAAAATCTTTTGACCGCAACAACCCAAACTGACCATATCTGCTTTTTTTATGTAAATCTTTATAGCTGCACAGTAATTTAGTTATAATTTAAGGTCAAGAGGGACTGTAGTATACAAATAACCGAATTATTGGATTTCAATGACCAATTTCGCATGAGAGTGCCAGCATTTCCTCTTGTTATTCAAAATATTGCATCAGAAACAAATATCAGCAGTTTTCATACCTCAGACTGACTCAGGTAACAACATTATTTGTCCGCACCAATCAAAACTGACCATATTTGAAAGCATCAACCAAAACTGACCATATTTGACTGCATCAACCAAAACTGACCATATGTGCTCTTTTTTAGGTAAATCTTATAGTCACATAGTAAAATTCAATCCGTAATATTTTTATGTAAGGATGGATTGAATAATTCAAATGATAGCAATATTGGAACACAATGACTACCCATTTTTGTTTGCATCAATTTAGAGTGCCAGCATGACGTCTTTTAATCATGTTTATTCCAAACATTGCATCATAAACAAATATCAGTAGTTTTCATACCTCACACTGACCATGCTGACTGGTATGACAAAATTATTTTCCCGAATCAACCAAAACATATCATATTTGCACTTTATTATATAAATATTAATAGCCGCAAACTAAAATCACTTATATTCTTATATCAGGATGGATTGTATAATATAAATGATAGCAATAGTGGAGAACATTGACTACAAAATTAGGCTCAAATAAGTTTATAGTTCCAGCACGTCCTTTTTTTATTCAAAATTTTGAATCATAAACTAATTTCAGTAGTTTTGATATCTCAGACTGACTCATATAACAAAATTAATCAAAAACTGACCATATTTGACAGCATCAACCAAAACTGACCATATGTTACAGCATCAACCAAAACTGACCATAATTGCACACTATTATGTACATCTTAATATATATATTAACAATAACATCTTCATGCCTTATATATCATGTACTGTAGTACGCCGCTAGATTAAAACTGACGAAGAAAGGTAACACACGGCCAGCGAAAGCTCTTTATTTTGAGAGCCCAGGTGGTCGTGTGGTCTAGCGGGACGGCTGCAGTGCAGGCGATTTGGTGTCACGATATCACAGTAGCATGGGTTCGAATCCCGGCGAGGGAAGAACCAAAAATTTGCGAAAGCAAATTTACAGATCTAACATTGTTGGGTTAATGTTTAGACGAGTTGTATATACATTATGTACACAGCCATGTATCACCATCATTGATGGCGATCCGATGGATACATCTGTTGTAGAGTTGTCACTGACTCAGACGTACTTATAAATATAATTATTTTCTGTGACTGTATATTACATTAATTTGTAGGATCCTTTACTATAGATAATTTAGCTGATCTGTAACAATAACATCTTCATGCCTTATATATCATGTACTGTAGTACGCCGCTAGATTAAAACTGACGAGGAAAGGTAACACACGGCCAGCGAAAGCTCTTTATTTTGAGAGCCCAGGTGGTCTTGTGGTCTAGCGGGACGGCTGCAGTGCAGGCGATTTGGTGTCACGATATCACAGTAGCATGGGTTCGAATCCCGGCGAGGGAAGAACCAAAAATTTGCGAAAACAAATTTACAGATCTAACATTGTTGGGTTGATGTTTAGACGAGTTGTATATACATTATGTACACAGCCATGTATCACCATCATTGATGGCGATCTGATGGATACATCTGTTGTAGAGTTGTCACTGAATCAGACGTACTTATAAATATAATTATTTTCTGTGACTGTATATTACATTAATTTGTAGGATCCTCTACTATAGATAATTTAGCTGATCTGTAACAATAACATCTGCATGCCTTATATATCATGTACTGTAATACGCCGCTAGATTAAAACTGACGAGGAAAGGTAACACACGGCCAGCGAAAGCTCTTTATTTTGAGAGCCCAGGTGGTCGTGTGGTCTAGCGGGACGGCTGCAGTGCAGGCTATTTGGTGTCACGATATCACAGTAGCATGGGTTCGAATCCCGGCGAGGGAAGAACCAAACATTTGCAAAAGCAAATTTACAGATCTAACATTGTTGGGTTGATGTTTAGACGAGTTGTATATACATTATGTACACAGCCATGTATCACCATCATTGATGGCGATCCGATGGATACATCTGTTGTAGAGTTGTCACTGACTCAGACGTACTTATAAATATAATTATTTTCTGTGACTGTATATTACATTAATTTGTAGGATCCTCTACTATAGATAATTTAGCTGATCTGTAACAATAACATCTTCATTCCTTATATATCATGTACTGTAGTACGCCACTAGATTAAAACTGACGAGGAAAGGTAACACACGGCCAGCGAAAGCTCTTTATTTTGAGAGCCCAGGTGGTCGTGTGGTCTAGCGGGACGGCTGCAGTGCAGGCGATTTGGTGTCACGATATCACAGTAGCATGGGTTCGAATCCCGGCGACGGAAGAACCAAAAATTTGCGAAAGCAAATTTACAGATCTAACATTGTTGGGTTGATGTTTAGACGAGTTGTATATACATTATATACACAGCCATGTATCACCATCATTGATGGCGATCCGATGGATACATCTGTTGTACAGTTGTCACTGACTCAGACGTACTTATAAATATAATTATTTTCTGTGACTGTATATTACATTAATTTGTAGGATCCTCTACCATAGATAATTTAGCTGATCTGTAACAATAACATCTGCATGCCTTATATATCATGTACTGTAATACGCCGCTAGATTAAAACGGACGAGGAAAGGTAACACACGGCCAGCGAAAGCTCTTTATTTTGAGAGCCCAGGTGGTCGTGTGGTCTAGCGGGACGGCTGCAGTGCAGGCGATTTGGTGTCACGATATCACAGTAGCATGGGTTCGAATCCCGACGACGGAAGAACCAAAAATTTTCAAAAGCAAATTTACAGATCTAACATTGTTGGGTTGATGTTTAGACGAGTTGTATATACATTATGTACACAGCCATGTATCACCATCATTGATGGCGATCCGATGGATACATCTGTTGTAGAGTTGTCACTGACTCAGACGTACTTATAAATATAATTATTTTCTGTGACTGTATATTACATTAATTTGTAGGATCCTCTACTATAGATAATTTAGCTGATCTGTAACAATAACATCTTCATGCCTTATATATCATGTACTGTAGTACGCCACTAGATTAAAACTGACGAGGAAAGGTAACACACGGCCAGCGAAAGCTCTTTATTTTGAGAGCCCAGGTGGTTGTGTGGTCTAGCGGGACGGCTGCAGTGCAGGCGATTTGGTGTCACGATATCACAGAAGCATGGGTTCGAATCCCGGCGACGGAAGAACCAAAAATTTGCGAAAGCAAATTTACAGATCTAACATTGTTGGGTTGATGTTTAGACGAGTTTTATATACATTATGTACACAGCCATGTATCATCATCATTGATGGCGATCCGATGGATACATCTGTTGTAGAGTTGTCACTGACTCAGACGTACTTATAAATATAATTATTTTCTGTGACTGTATATTACATTAATTTGTAGGATCCTCTACTATAGATAATTTAGCTGATCTGTAACAATAACATCCTCATGCCTTATATATCATGTACTGTAGAACGCCGCTAGATTAAAACTGACGAGGAAAGGTAACACACGGCCAGCGAAAGCTCTTTATTTTGAGAGCCCAGGTGGTCTTGTGGTCTAGCGGGACGGCTGCAGTGCAGGCGATTTGGTGTCACGATATCACAGTAGCATGGGTTCGAATCCCGGCGAGGGAAGAACCAAAAATTTGCGAAAACAAATTTACAGATCTAACATTGTTGGGTTGATGTTTAGACGAGTTGTATATACATTATGTACACAGCCATGTATCACCATCATTGATGGCGATCTGATGGATACATCTGTTGTAGAGTTGTCACTGAATCAGACGTAGTTATAAATATAATTATTTTCTGTGACTGTATATTACATTAATTTGTAGGATCCTCTACTATAGATAATTTAGCTGATCTGTAACAATAACATCTGCATGCCTTATATATCATGTACTGTAATACGCCGCTAGATTAAAACTGACGAGGAAAGGTAACACACGGCCAGCGAAAGCTCTTTATTTTGAGAGCCCAGGTGGTCGTGTGGTCTAGCGGGACGGCTGCAGTGCAGGCTATTTGGTGTCACGATATCACAGTAGCATGGGTTCGAATCCCGGCGAGGGAAGAACCAAACATTTGCAAAAGCAAATTTACAGATCTAACATTGTTGGGTTGATGTTTAGACGAGTTGTATATACATTATGTACACAGCCATGTATCACCATCATTGATGGCGATCCGATGGATACATCTGTTGTAGAGTTGTCACTGACTCAGACGTACTTATAAATATAATTATTTTCTGTGACTGTATATTACATTAATTTGTAGGATCCTCTACTATAGATAATTTAGCTGATCTGTAACAATAACATCTTCATTCCTTATATATCATGTACTGTAGTACGCCACTAGATTAAAACTGACGAGGAAAGGTAACACACGGCCAGCGAAAGCTCTTTATTTTGAGAGCCCAGGTGGTCGTGTGGTCTAGCGGGACGGCTGCAGTGCAGGCGATTTGGTGTCACGATATCACAGTAGCATGGGTTCGAATCCCGGCGACGGAAGAACCAAAAATTTGCGAAAGCAAATTTACAGATCTAACATTGTTGGGTTGATGTTTAGACAAGTTGTATATACATTATATACACAGCCATGTATCACCATCATTGATGGCGATCCGATGGATACATCTGTTGTAGAGTTGTCACTGACTCAGACGTACTTATAAATATAATTATTTTCTGTGACTGTATATTACATTACTTTGTAGGATCCTTTACTATAGGTAATTTAGCTGATCTGTAACAATAACATCTTCATGCCTTATATATCATGTACTGTAGTACGCCGCTAGATTAAAACGGACGAGGAAAGGTAACACACGGCCAGCGAAAGCTCTTTATTTTGAGAGTCCAGGTGGTCGTGTGGTCTAGCGGGACGGCTGCAGTGCAGGCGATTTGGTGTCACGATATCACAGTAGCATGGGTTCGAATACCGGCGAACGGAAGAACCGAAAATTTGCGAAAGCAAATTTACAGATCTAACATTGTTGGGTTGATGTTTAGACGAGTTGTATATACATTATGTACACAGCCATGTATCACCATCATTGATGGCGATCCGATGGATACATCTGTTGTAGAGTTGTCACTGACTCAGACGTACTTATAAATATAATTATTTTCTGTGACTGTATATTACATTAATTTGTAGGATCCTTTACTATAGATAATTTAGCTGATCTGTAACAATAACATCTTCATGCCTTATATATCATGTACTGTAGTACGCCACTAGATTAAAACTGACGAGGAAAGGTAACACACGGCCAGCGAAAGCTCTTTATTTTGAGAGCCCAGGTGGTTGTGTGGTCTAGCGGGACGGCTGCAGTGCAGGCGATTTGGTGTCACGATATCACAGAAGCAAGGGTTCGAATCCCGGCGACGGAAGAACCAAAAATTTGCGAAAGCAAATTTACAGATCTAACATTGTTGGGTTGATGTTTAGACGAGTTGTATATACATTATGTACACAGCCATGTATCATCATCATTGATGGCGATCCGATGGATACATCTGTTGTAGAGTTGTCACTGACTCAGACGTACTTATAAATATAATTATTTTCTGTGACTGTATATTACATTAATTTGTAGGATCCTTTACTATAGATAATTTAGCTGATCTGTAACAATAACATCTTCATGTCTTATATATCATGTACTGTAGTACGCCGCTAGATTAAAACTGACGAGGAAAGGTAACACACGGCCAGCGAAAGCTCTTTATTTTGAGAGCCCAGGTGGTCGTGTGGTCTAGCGGGATGGCTGCAGTGCAGGAGATTTGGTGTCACGATATCACAGTAGCATGGGTTCGAATCCCGGCGAGGGAAGAACCAAAAATTTGCGAAAGCAAATTTACAGATCTAACATTGTTGGGTTGATGTTTTGACGAGTTGTATATACATTATGTACACAGCCATGTATCACCATCATTGATGGCGATCCGATGGATACATCTGTTGTAGAGTTGTCACTGACTCAGACGTACTTATGAATATAATTATTTTCTGTGACTGTATCTTACATTAATTTGTAGGATCCTTTACTATAGATAATTTAGCTGATCTGTAACAATAACATCTTCATGCCTTATATATCATGTACTGTAGTACGCCGCTAGATTAAAACTGACGTGGAAAGGTAACACATGCCCACCGAAAGCTCTTTTTTTGAGAGCCCAGGTGGTCGTGTGGTCTAGCGGGACGGCTGCAGTGCAGGCGATTTGGTGTCACGATATCACAGTAGCATGGGTTCGAATCCCGGCGAGGGAAGAACCAAAAATTTGCGAAAGCAAATTTACAGATCTAACATTGTTGGGTTGATGTTTAGACGAGTTATATATATATATAGCCGCATAGTAAATCACTTATAGTTACAAATCACGGTGGATTGTAATCTTCAATTGACAGCAATATTGGATCACATTGACTACAAAACAATTTCAACATCAATTTAGAGTACCAGCATGTCCTCTTTTTATTCAAAATATTGAATCGTAAATAAATTTCAGTAGTTTCAATATTTCAGACTGAGTCGTTTTAGCAAAATTATTTCACCGTGTCAAACAAAACTGAATATATTTACACTTTATCATTTTCTATGTCAGGACGGATCATATGATAAAGATGACATCATCTTTGGAACCCAATGACTACCATAACTACAAAAGTTTGTTCACATCAATTTAGAGTACCATTATTTCCTGTCTGTATCCATAATATTATTAATACTGAACCGTCACTTAAGTCAGTGGTCTGTGACGGTTTGTTTTTTCAAACAAAACAATTTTACGGCATCATCCAACACTCACATGACTGATTCATATACTTTAAAATGAAAAGTTCATGTATGAGAAGTTCTCTTCTTGGAATAGTACAATGTATACTGTTAATATATTTATGTATCTGTATTTCCCACTTATGTAATACGGGTGGATACGTTACAGATTCCTTTCGGCTATTGTGTGACGGGTTGGTCTGCGCATAAATTAGTCGCGCTTGCTGAGGAGTGGCACACACAAAAGAGTCTAATCTACTGCAGTGCGCACAAAGATAGAGTTTGTGAACTGGTCGGTCTTACTATTAAGAAATACGACCGCACGTTTGTTGTTACGGACTTGCTGGTCTTTAATGTTCTTAGTTACAAAATTGTTATATGTTGTACCTCTTATTTGTCGTTTGGTTTTTTTGAAGAAGGCAAAGAAGAATGATTGATTTTGTGTATAGTCTAACGTCCAGGGGCAAATGTTTCATTCATGTTCAGATTGAGTATATTTTTCTGACGTCTCAGACTCCCAGATATCATTTATAATTGTTATAGCCCTGGTCGCAACGAACTCACGACATACAGCCCTTGGATGGTGTAAACTTCCCAAAACAACGTGTATGGTGTAATGGTTTATGGCATATGGTGCAATGGTGTAAGGTGTATGTTGCTATGGTGTATGGTGTAAAGGGAATGGTGTAATGGTGTATAAGGAAGGGTGTGATTGTGTAACGTGCGATCGGGAATGGTGTGAATGATAGTGTACGACCTTTCATTGGTTGCAAACGAAGTTTTTTTTTATTTCATTTTTTCGGATTGGAAGCATAAACATAATAAAAATCTTAATATTTAAAATTTAATTGCATTATGGGTAATTTCGGATCGTGTAGATTGAATGGGGAATGGTGAATGGTGTAAAGGGTAAGGTGTATTGTGCAAAGGTGTAACGTGTATGGTGTAATGGTATAAGGTGTATGGTGTAATGGGGCATGGTGTATGGTGTAATGGTGTATGGTGTTAGTGGGAAGTTTACACCATCCAATGACTGTATCTATGCAGCGCTACGGCAAGAAATTTGGTCAAATCGCGGGTCATCTGTGCTCGTCGTACGACAGTCGCACGATATTTTGAGCATCGTGGCGCTGTCGTGTGTCGTGGGGAAAAATTGGACAAGCACCTTTTATGTTCGACGATTTTTTATCGTGTCACTGTCTTGGGGCTGACGTGAGATTGTCTTACCACAATCGTGCGACTGTCATGCGATAAACACATTGTCGTGGGTACCAAGATAAACCATTTTAAGAAAAAAACAATCGTACGACTGTCGTACGACAATCTCATGACTGTCTCATTGTTTGTGTGTCGTACGACAGTGGTACGTTCGTCTTGCAACATACAATTCGGCAGGAATAAATGTTTGGAAAAACATACCGTCTGCCGCTTAAAGAGGATGATATTCCACCAGAACGATTACGTTTGGCCCTGCTGAAAATACGCTTTGTCAGACTCCAACAAGAGCAAAATATCAAACATTCATTTTTCTTTTCGGGGGCATCCTGGTTTAAATTTGCTGAACAATTATAATATAAAACAATACGAAAAACGTCGTTTACTTGGACCTAATTTATAATAATAATGAACTGTACTGAAAGCAAATGGTAAATGTCTTGCAATAAATCGGACCTGCTATATATGCTTGTAAGCCCGGAATCAAACGTGCGAGTGACCCACGACTGTTGTGCGACAGTTGTAAGACAGTCATTCGACAGTGGCACAACAGTGACACGACAGTGACACACGCATCCAATAACATGAAAACCTGAAAAATAGTCCCAAACAACTCATGATTGTCGTACGACTGTCGTACGACCGACTTGCGACAAACCCACAACAGTACAATTACATTTTTTTTCTGTCGTGTACCCATCTTGGAACTATCGTGGACATGTCGTAGCTGATGTGACCACTCGAAATATGTTTTTGACATGTTGCACGACAGTGCCATGACAAACATTTTATAGATCTTCACGACAAAAAATCGTACGATCGGTTGTGACCGGGGCTTATGGATAAGGGACGGCATAAAATAAATCAATGAAGGATAAAAAACTTAATTCAAATAGTTTGGGTGTGGGGTCAAGTTACACAACACATATTTCATTATTATCCAATAATTCATTCACTGTACAATTGTCGTTTGAACATTTGTCAAAACAGAATCTTAAATCATGAATGTAAATCCAAGGCAAACAAGGTAAATTACGATTAAAATTCCATGAATTAAATACAGAGTTATATTTTAGGAAGAGACTGTTAAAAACGGGGAACGAATAAACGTAACCACGATGTATATGAGCAATCATATAAAGATATTTCTCCGATGAGTTGGATAACCTCTCTTTCCGCTTCGATATTTATACATGTAACGTTTGATCAGTAAAAATATAAAAAAAAATCTGCTATTATACAGTAAAGTAATTTGAACTGATTTGTTTCTTCTAAATTCTACGATGCCCTTACTGCAGTGACGTCATTTTGCACTGTTCTACAGTCCTGGCTGATTTAGTCAGTTAATGCTGACAGTTCTACGGTTAGAACGGATTTGGACAGTTCTACCTAGAACATTTTGTTTTAGACAGTTCTACCCTAGAACTGATTTAGTCAGTTCTACCTACAGATTATTCTGACATTTCTTATGAGAGGTTAGAAGTGATCTCCACTGTATTAACCTATTTCACTCGAATTTGCAGATGTCATAACACCTAACTGCGGCCAAGCTTAGCGAAACGGCGTAACACATAATTAGTCAAACAATCTTTATTAGATGAACTCGCAAAGGAATGATCGTTTTCGTTGGTTATTTAAAACCTTCGAACTCATATCTACGAAAATAGAACACGTGCACTATAAAGTTGAATGGACTGATCAATATTCATGTAGCCGGTCAAAGTCGTTAAAAACTTCCATCGTCGTATTCACGTACATGATTGTGTTCTTGATTTTTCCATAGCAATTCTTCTTTTTATACATGTGCATGTAAAATTCTTTGATTTTATAAATTTTTGCAATAGTAAAATGTAAAACTTTAAAATCTTAACAGTTTTTACGTCGAAATATTTTCTCTCAATTGGTTCTGGATTAAGGGAAAACCATTTTAATTTGATTTGGGAAAGGGGGTCTTTGATGAAACATTTGTTTCTAGTTGTAATCTCTGTCCTGTCTGTTACTTGCTAGTTTATTTGAATTATTTTCATAAATCGTCATCCTGTGTTTCTTTTACTTTATGGACTCGGTGATATAACGTTATACTTGAAATAAAACCATGTACTTACTTACACACATACCCAAATTAAATACTTAAGATATTGCTCGATTTTTATAGTAAATGGGTTTGTGTTAAAAACTGTCAGGTTCACTCTTCATAATCTTTCGCAAGTTTTAGGTATTCCACTTATAGGATAGTGTGATTTTTTTTCTGATTCAGTTTACTTGATATTGAAAAAATATGATATTTTAAGTACGCATGCATTCTACACGTCACTTTGGCGGATAGTTAACAATGTTATGAAAAGCTCTATTCTTGCGGTATGAAATTAAAAGATAAATTGTCATCAATTTTACTCCAAAACACAAAATTTATATTGTTCCTTATAAACCACGACATTTTCCACAAATATTTTTTTTTAGTTCCACATAAGCAAAAAAAAAAAAAAAAAAATCGTTCTGACCATGATAATACATTGCATACACTACGTCTTCGTTCACTTGCACAAATGACAAGATTATTGTTGCTTTGTTTCTATATTTTGGGGACAATTAGATCCGTTTATTTCTGAAGGATCAAACGCTTAAATAAAGCTACTATGTCTTCGTTTTATAGCATGAAAGCAATAATGTTCATCTGTATTAAAACGGCACATGTATTTTATTTTATCTTTATGTTTTTCATAATGAGGTACAAGATAATTGTGTTGAAACATGCATAAAGAATATTACTTTATACAAAATATCAGTATAATATTTCGACACCACTTTTTGAAATTCACAAACTATTTGTTTAATTCTTTTGACCAAAGATCCTTGTGTTTATGTTCGTAGTAACGTAGTACATTCCATTGTCCGTCACCTGTGTCAATCAAAACATGCACACTACAATTGCCGTTGTATTTGAATCTTTCGGCCAATAAAGTGAGACCTTGTTGTTTGTTTGTGATACGCCAGAATGTTTTCAATGAATAACCAAACGCTAAAGTTGACTGCATGTGAGTATAAACTAACTAAAACTTAATGTTTTCGCACAAAATTTTCAAAGTCCAAAGCCTGAAGTGTAAATTTGATCTGTTACTCATCATAGTTGATACACATACCAAATATAAATTCAATCAAAATAAGTACAGACGTTTGGAAAAATGTCTTTATAACTGTCCATTGTGCAATAACAGAAGGACAGAATAACGGAATGACGAATTGACGGATAAGGAATAAACTATACATACAACGTTGTTGCGGGTCCATAAAAATATACACTGACCTTTGTTGTAGTTCTCTGTCTTTTCCTGAAATAAACAAAAACATATATATATATATATAGATAACTCATTCAAAACAAGTTGTATCTTCATCATGTGCAAGGCTCCTATTCGCAATAGTTTGATGTGTGTCTATGTTATTTGTTACTTTCTCTATAATCCTAACACGCGTGTTTGAAAGAACGTAAGAACATACTTTAAATTAACAAAAAGCATTGTTTATGATCGAAGTCTGTGAATAATAAAAGTATGTCATGTAAACTACAGACCTTTCTAAAATTTATACTGATCGCGCAAATGATTCATTTACGGAAAATGAGCGGTGAATGCAAGCTAAATGTACGTTGGCTGATGCTTTCACGATAAGCGTTAAATGTTACACAAACGTTTAACACTCACTGAGTGGTGAGCGTTTCCAGTGATAAGTAGGTCTAAAAAAAAGAATGATAACGATATAACTAAACGCTCTCAATATTGTTTTAATAACCAAAAATAACTGAAATTTGCGATTATTCTTGTAAATGTATCACAAGGCAGCATTGTAAATATATTGATATTCCTGTCCATTACAAGTATAATATACTGCAGCTGTGCTATTTGAGCAGTCAAATTGCATTGACCGTATATTCATATGTGATATACATTCACTGACCGTATATCGCCTTGTTTGTGACGTTGACAATGCATTTCCGTAGTATTTTATTTATGACGTCAATAAAACATACAGGTTCGCGGAAAATTTACGTCTTCCGCGCAAAATTTAGAAATGATGGTTTTTACCCTAAATACTTCATTTAGAACAATTTTAAAAGTTGCAGTATATAAAGAATAACCATACCTTGTCTCGAAATATCAATGTTATTTGTACTCGGCTCGAAACAGATAGAAATGCTCGGCACAGCCTCGCTTTCTACCTGTTTCTAAGCCTTGTACAAATAACATTGATATTTCGAGACAAGGTATGATTATTCTATATTAATTATAATAATTTAACTCATTTCTCTTGTTCTTATAGTAGATTATTTTTTTTTCAAGAATCCACTGACCACTTCATTAACTTTAAATGACTTATTTTATAACTTTATACTTAAAACTTATCCTGTTAAAATTTTCCGAAAATGTGCAAAACTGTTTCAATCAAAGTGATGGAAATCACTCATGGAAAGATTAGAAGAGTAGTTTGGATAATTTTCCTATTAAGGAATGGTGGGGAAAAGTGAACTTTAATAAAGCACTATTGCTGAAAATTGCATTAACAGCAGGTCTTTAGAAGGAAACATGCTTTCCAGTATGAGGATAAATGAGCTTAAATTAAATAATATGGGCCTTTTTATTTGCACAATTTTATTTAAACTGCAGTTTATATCTTATCCAAATAATGTTGCCTGTTCTAAACATGTTTAAAAAAAAAATGCAAATCAAAAAAAATTCTTCTTGTAATTTTGAAAGTTTTTTTCAACACAGGGCATTGCAAATGTACTTTTTCAACGTAAACAAATTAAAAAACTTATTTTATTGAAATGTGGATTCTTTCTTGATTGCAAAAAACATATTCACTTCTTATAAAAATTCAAATGACTAAAATAGACATAATGATTGATGGGGAATAAACTAATAAACAATGATTTGTTATAATTAGAATTTAAAATTTTAAAACTGTTTCAAGCCAATTCCTAATAAAAAATAATGTGAACTAATCTAAATTGTTGATTAATTACAGATGATTATTGGAAATGTATCGGGTAAATTATAGGCCTTACTTAAATACCTTTTATATATTCATATTTATACTAATATTTCATTTTTTTTTAAAGATCTTGTGAAACCTGACCGCATTAGAAAGGAACATCCCACTTTAGTGTGGTCGGTAAAATAGGATACCAAATTTTGCAAATCTTTATATTATTCACCCCTCGGTGTGTTTTACGACAAGAAAACCGTTAAAATATGCACTATATCTACATGTATAACTTGTTATCAATTTTGTGTTATAAAAAAATGATCTTACAAACATATATCGTTTCTTTTTTTGCCTCCGTTATCTTACTGTTCATTTTTATTTGTAAATAATCAATTTGCTTTAATCTAAAATTTTATTTTATTGAAGGACCTTTTGTCTGATTTTAATAATATGCTTTGAATTGTAAAAAAAAATATTCGAATTCGCTCTCGCCGCGATATAGCCTTGTTGTGCTAATGCGGCGTAAAGCAACCAACAATTAATTGTTTTGCCTAGTATATATATGATTTTAATGTTTCTTTGGTATCATTCACTTCTCGTTAACATTGGCAGAACTGGCCAAATCAGCAAAGAAGTTTTACAAATTACAAAAAATGTTTTCAATACTTTGGGTTAGTGTTATAACCGTCGGTAAAAAGTTTAATTCGTGTATCGCATATGAATTATATTTATATGTGCCTGGCAAACTAATGAACATACATGAAGAAATTAAAAATTGCAAACCAGGTTTCAAAAGATAATACATTAGCAGCTGTAGATAACAGTTATTTCATTTGTTAAGGGTTATAGTGATGCTATGTTCCCATCAACTTCATTTCTTTTATATTTATTTTGTCCATGATTATCACCGAAATGTGAAACTGCTCAGATAAAAATGCACACATATATATATATATATTTGTTGTCGGAAAATTACGCTCGTTGTTGGGATAAGTCGAATTATTCAATATCTTACCTTTTTTTATATTATAACGTTTTCTGACTAAAATAAAAACAGCTGCTGATATTGCTAAGATAACTATGATTCCAGTAATACTTCCCGCTACTGCACTGATTACTGATGATTGACTACTAATAGGTAATTTTCTTGCTATATAAAAAATTTGAACAAGTGTATTTAATTAATATGTGAATTAGTACTGGGATTATTAACCAGAGGATCTCAAGCCCACCTTGCCCTATTTGTATATTAAATAAAGGATGCAAATTAAAGATAAGAATAGAATTCATCACAAGATTATATTTTGTTGATGGTGACGTGTTTGTAGATCTTACTTTACTGAATATTATTGCTGTTCACAATTATCTCTATCTATAATGAACTTCGACCAGTAGTTTCAGAGGAAAATATTTTGTAAAAATTTACAAAATTTTTTTAAAAAATTGTGAAACATTGACTTTAAGGGACAATAACTCTGCTGAAAATTTTTCTGTTTACAGTTTTAATTATCTCTATTCATAATGATATTATAAATTTTCATCGAAAACTGAAAAAAAAATCATTAAAAGTAACAATTTAGGGCAGCAACCGACAAACGGTTTGTCTGATGTGTCTGAAAATCACAGGGCAGATAAATCGAGACCTAATGAACATTTTTCTCTATGTCATATCTGCTCTTAATGCTTTCAGAGATATAAGCCAAAAACTGTTTTTACCCCCATGTTCTTTTTATATATGGTGGCCATCTTGGTTGATGACATGGGTCATCGGATACATGTTTTAAACTAGAAACCCTAAGGGTGATTTAGACTAAGTTTAATTCAATCTGACCCAATAGTTTCAGGTGTAACACCACTAAATCAGGCCCGGTTAGAAAGCACATTCCAGAAAGTAGTACATATTTAACACAAAATAGTTCCTACGCATGAGTGTAACTTTCAAAATATGTAGGATATTTAGGTATTTTTTGCATCAAATGTAAGCTGAGGGACTGGTGATCATTGTAGAACACCTTTTGACTTTTAATTTTAAACATTAAAAACACTGCACCAAATTTTAAAAAGAGGGTACATTTTGTCTGTTTGTCAGATCTGAAGTACATGTTTGGTATATCCGAAGTTCCGGGAACCAGTTCTTTCTTATATGCCATAAAAGGTATGTTGTTTTTTTCAGTACAAGACACAATAAAGTGTTGCTTTGAAATGCAATGATTGCCACTTTATTTGAACTTAAAATGAAAGAAGTGTGCCTGCTTGAAATGGAGGAATTTAACATAGAAAGCAATGGGACCATGAATTAGTGGTGTACTTCCTTCAAAGAGGAAGAGTTTTGTAAAAGTTAACTTATGATGACGACGATAGACGACGCAGATGAACTAAAAAGGAATTGTGAAAATACATATGATAACAGTTAACATAAATTACAATAGTTATACAACAGTTTGCAACAATCAATATGAATACAATTGTCGTCGTGCGTCTGTTAACCCAATATTATCGGCGAATCGTCCAAAGTTTGTCATATAGAGACTTTTATTATAAGTGAGTTATTTTAGCCCAAACTATCATACAATTCAAATTTGTCATTCCAAACAAAACTCATATATTATTTTGGACATTGCAGAAATCAAATGAAGCTAAAACGACACAACAATTAACAAAATAAAGTGATTGCACAAAAAACAACGAAAAATACAAAACCATCCTTTGACATTTAAAAGATAACTCGATTCTTATATTTTTACAATAATGTTTTTTTTTCATATCTAGCGATCACTGTCATTATAAAAATAAGGATATATGGTATGATTGACAAGACGACAACTATCAACAAAATTTAAGTAAAGTGGATGTAAGCAGTTATAGACCGTACGCCTTTCCTTTTATTTTTAAAGACCAAACAGAAAGATATTCATCCCATCCAGTTACTAGTTTCCGGCACCTATATATAATATAAGACTGACGCATATACATTTAAGACATCGCTTGCTTCATTTAATAACATTCCAAACAATAAACGTTGTACTCAAAGTTATTAAAAAAACTAAATATAATCGGACACTTTACTATTATAAATACGCAAATAGAAGTGTTATATTAGCGGCATAATCATAAAGAGATTTACGTATTGTCTGAAATAGTTTAAAACACATTTGACGAAATGGGACATAAACCACAGTTGATACAACAAAATATTTCAACATATTATCAATGTTTTATCAGAGATGTTTTCATTTTCAGCTAAATATCATTCTTCGTATGGTCTCACATCCCATTTATTTATTAATTACTGTAAACCATCTTATTTTCGCGGATACTTTATTTCGCGTTTAGCCCTTTCGAGTCCATTTCGCGGCAATTTAAATTCGCGGTTTTCCAATTAACTTGATGTTGTTAAATACGGAAAGATCCAAGTTTTACATATTCGCGACGATTTAACTTCGCGATATTTTTCTACTCGCGAAAGTCGCGAAAATAAATCGCTCGCGAAAATTAGTTAGTTTACAGTATAACAAACTTTCAAATTCGCTTGTTTGCCAGGTATATATTGACTGCAAGATATTTGAAGTACCAGAGAAACCGGTTAGACACATTCATAAAATTACAATCTGATTTCTAAAAGACTGTTGCAGATTTATTATGCGTACCAGTGTCTTTTGGAAATATGTTTTCCGTAATAAAACAAATATTTTATCTATTACAATTCTTAACAAATGAAAATTTTAAACCTACAATTTTAGTAAATTAAATTTGTATGACACTAAAAAATTATAAGAAAGAGCCTCTGCTGTATACGGAAAGCAGTTACTGTTTGTAACAGTTATTCCTCATTTTACATATGTGTACATGTAAGAAACAAATTGTATGCATTTGCAGCGTCTTTTCTGGATTTACCGCTTTCAGACACGCGGAATGTAGAAACGTTGAAATCATGAACTGAATCAGTAATAGACTAATATGTCCATATAGGACCTACAAATAATAGCAAAATCATTCGAAGGTAAATGTTTGCATACGCAAGTTGAAACCTTGGTTATATATAACAATATGGATGGTGTAAAAGGAAATATCTTATACGTACCACTTATAGTGCAATTCGAAATGTCAGAAGTCATATTTCCATAGCTATTATTAGTAAAAATTGCAAAACTGTATTCGCCTGGCGATAAAATTATTTCTTCAACAAAATATGTTCCTGGAGTATCATCATAAGCTTTTGAAATAATTAATTTTGAAGATTTGTCTGTGGTAATTCGTGTGTAGAATGTCTGCTTTTCACCACCATTGAATCCAGATTTCCAATTTAAATACACTTCTTCAATTCCACAACTTACATTCACCTGTCGCGGCTGGTCTGGCCTTCCTGTACGCATAAAAAAAACTCGGCATTATTCATATGTTTAAAGTATTCTAACATATAAAATATCAAGTAAATAATTTACTGACAATAACAGTTGATTTTAATGTATGTTCTTCCAATGAAACAGTAATCTCAGAGGCTCATATCATTACTAATACCAGAAAGGCGTCAATCGATATATTTCCCTAGTCGTTTATATGTTTTTGTATCTAATCACAATGGCCGATTACAAGAAAGGTACGAATGCGTAGAGATAAACTTGTTACATGTGTGGATTTTATTTTACCTTATGGTGTTGTTGGGTTAGAAAACAGTTTTTGAATATCTATAAATGTTATCACACATGGAACAACAGTTAGTGCAAAATTAAAAAAAACACAATCCAGCATTTTCGATGATAATAGACCGTGACAAATATCGATTTTGTTGATCTTGTATTACTGATCTTTAAGTGTGTTTCGTTTCTCTCTGTCTTCTTTAGTTTTTGCTCAAAACACAAAATAGGGTAAACAAAATCCGTATTTTAAATAAGAATAATATGAATCATTCCTATGAAGAGTGACAGTCTACTATCTATATCGGCAACATTTGAACTTTAGACAGATCTTGCCTTGCTGATCATTTTTTGATTTTAAGGTTCCACTAAAGTCAAAATATAGGACACTGCAGAAATATCTTTGCCTGTATTTTTCTACCTATAATGAATAAAGTCCTAAACTATGGGAACAAATGTTCATTTAAACATACTTAACATATACACACAGTCAAAATAGTAAATAAACTTGAATTTTAAATGTTGTGGCCAAACCGGTTTTGAGAGTGAACAGTAAATTTTCCAAAAAATCTGGAGGCCTGTGAGATGACTTAATTTGTATAAAATTGGTATAGGCGAATACTATTACATGCATTGCAGTACAAGCTAGTGTTTATTTGTCAAATAAATTAGTTGCAATGACATTTTTGTCCAATTTCTGTATTGTATCTTTGATATTCGTTCATTTAGATACATGAATTTAGCTGAAACTCGTAAATCAATACATTTTCTTAAAAAATCAACATTAGCTTGTGCTGCATTGTATGTTACAGTATTTATTCATACCAATTTTTAACGAATTTAGACATCTTCTCTATACCTTATGTTCCTAACATAGCAACACTTCTAACAATAGACAACTAAAACACAAACGTATGTTTGTCGACTAGCTTGCTGCTTGTGTATATTCTGAGCTGCCGATTTTATTAAACAAATATGTACAAACATGTCACATCAATACACATAAAAAATTGTGGCAATCATGATGACTTCTAATATCTACTACTAATATCTAAATGTTTCGTGGCCGTTCAGGAAAAACTACTTTTAGAAACCTGTGTCCGTTTGCCTAATGCCATGCGAAACCCCAAGTGTTGGACCGCACTTGATATAAGAATGTTCAAAAAACATTTAAGAAAACATTTAAAAAACAAAGAATCTGCTATCAGTCAAAGACTGCGGCTAAATGAAATAATTTGAAGACAGAAATGAGTCTGAAATAACCAAATCCGATTACGTTTGTATAGCCATACCACCTATATATATAACGAAAAGTTTTAACTTTAATGCTAATTTGAACATACTTATATATACAAAATATTTAAAAAAAAAAACGTTCTTAACGTACAAATTAAAAAATTTGATGTTCACTCAAGTAAAGCAGGGCTAGAAATGACCATACATACACCTATCATTTAACACAATAATTTTTCCCGCCCGAAAAATTCATACGCCTTCGAACTACTACGTGAGAAGACAATTAATTCCCGTTACACTACGTGCCACGGAAATTAGGAAGTCTTCTCTATACCTTATGTTCCTAACATAGCAACACTTCTAACAATAGACAACTAAAACACAAACGTATGTTTGTCGACTAGCTTGCTGCTTGTGTATATAGAAAACAACAAAGATAGCTAGACTGTAGAAACAAATAAATTTCAAATTAAACAAAAAATAATTCTAAACATCAGACTTGCGATTCATAAATCATAAACCTAATTTCTTCGACACTTTTAATCTGTTTTCAATAGAATCAGCCACATAACCATCCTTACTAGAATCGCTTTTCCATCTACCATGGCGCTTCCAGCACCTTTCGTTAACGTCAGAGTTAGCCGCCGCAGTGGCACCACCAGACCTCAAAGAGTGCAAACCAAGGTTTAACTCTGGAGCAACTAATTTCAAACGCTTCAGTATGCATTCTCTAGCTGTGCTATAGCTGATCGGTTTATTAACCTGAATTAAACCAGACTTGTTTTTAGATTTATACAATGGACGAAACAAATACTTGTCTGAAAAAATATCTAAATGCGCCAATCCAACATACTTTAATAACATGTCAAAGGGACAAGCCATTGATTGACCTTTAGAAACCAAAACTTCATCTCCAGCTCTATATTGGTCAGTTTTGCTCTTTTTAATCTTTACAACTAAATAACTATCCTTAAAAATAATGTCGTTACATTTCAGATTACTCAACTCACTAAATCTAAGAAAAGCACTATAACTCAGTAAAATCATAGCCAGATCCCTAACTACTGTTAAATCATTCGACCCTTGAAACATACAACATACACTTTTCAAATTATCATTGGAGACAGGATCCTTCTTTACAACTGGAGCTTTAGCAGTACGTTTAGCCGACTCAACTATATTTTTTACAAAAGCATTCTCTGTAGGATCTAACTGACCTGACATGTCATGGGCCCATTTAATGGAATAAAAAACACTATTGATAGTACTGTATGTAGCACCTGAATCAAGCAAATGAACTAAATATAAGGAAACATGAATAGGCGATGCTGGCAAATAAGTCAAATTATGTTCATGCGAAAATGTTTTCCATTTTTTAAAAGCATAGTTATATTTTCTAACAGTACTGTCACTCCTGGAATCAAGCAGTCTCAACGAAAAACTATCCACCAAATCATGTAATGGATGATCCTCTCCGATACCACTATCCTCCATGGCTTCTGTTACAAAACACCCAAGCGTTAACCCTGTACAAAAAATACAAAATAAAATCAATCAAATCTGATCTTAAATGCAATCAAGGAAAAATTCATATATTTCCCAAATACACCATTATTTCCCCTTCCGGGAACAACAGGACTAATGCTCATTATTTGATGCTCGTCTTTTATGAAATGTTTCAAATTTCCAAAAATATCATGTAACATCAACCAATAAGGTGAAGAAATCCACAATGGAACTACCAATGTACAATTTGCCTTATCACTGCACAGTTTTCTTATAACCTTACAAACAACATTTGGTGGTGGTACTAACCAATTGTTTTCACCAAACCAATTTTGTGAAAATGCATCAATTTCTTCTGTATTCTTACACCAACATTTAGAATTAAATCTCAAACATTTAGTGTTGTAATCTGTAGCAAATCTGTCTATTGTATGTTTACCCCATAACTTATCTAACATTTGAAATACAGATTCTTTAATACCCCAGTCATCGCAATCTGAATATCTACTCAGACCATCAGCAATTTTATTTTGTTCTCTTGGAATCCAATGTGGTTTAATTTTTATATTGTTCTCTGAACATAAATAATTTAGCTCACAAGCAATATTTTGCAGTTCCGGTTTTTTGCTACCATTTTTAACTATACTAGTTACATTCTTATTGTCTGTATTCAATTTTAAACAATGGTTTTCTAAACATCTTAACGAACTTTTCACTGTTCTGCTTACTGCTTCAAGTTCACGCCATGTTGAACTTTTACCACTTTCCAATACTGTCCAACTTCCTACTACAGTATTCAAACTGTTACCTGGTAATTCTAGACCACAGTCAGTCAGAATTTCTAACGAGTCACAGACCGACTCGGCACATATGCCATCAACTGCGGGCACAATATAACCCCCAAAACCTACATCTGAGGCATCAGTAAACGCCACCAAATCACATACATCTGACTCATGCAGATCATTACCTTGCTCATTTAACTGTGTTACTGAATTTAACCAGTATCTGAGCTCCTCGACAGCCGGGGCTGTCAGAGCGACAAGTGACTTCCAACTTGCCCTTAATAGTATACAGTTATACAATTCTCTAGTTCTAAGCCTAACTAGATTACCTAACACAGCTTGCATTGATATAATCTGACCAACAATTCCGGCAACAAACTTTGCACTGTGCAACATTTTACCTTTTCCGACACAGAAAAGTATTTTACTGATAACATCAACTAATCTGTCAATACGTTCACTGGAAACTCTAAGTTTCCCGAACTCCATATCCCATACCAAACCTATCCAGGTCATATTTTGCTGCGGATACCAAACACATTTTTCTTCAGCTATTAAAAAACCAAATTCAGACAAACTAGATCTTATATACGAGCTAGCTCTTTCAGCTGATTGAAAATCATGTGCACCTCCAAGCCCATCATCAAGATACATTATTATCTTTAACCCCTGATTTCTCCAGTATTTTATCACTTCTTTAAGAACTTTGGTAAAAATATGACCCGCACTAGCCAGACCAAAAGGAAGAACATTAAATACAAAGTACTTTGTTATACCATTGAAATCCCAACTGAAACCTAAATAAGTTCTATGTTCCTCTAATATTTCCAAATGGTGATATGCACTTTTAAGATCATATCTAAACAAAAAATTGCCTTTTTCAAACAATTCTCTTGCAACTGTACCATCTTCAAATTTAAACCTAAACTGGTGTATGCATTCGTTGATATGCCTACAGTCCAAAACTAAACGGGGCTTCTTTGATCTACTAAAAGCTACCGTTAAAGGATTAACCACAAAAGGTATATCATTAACTTCTGAAATGCAACCTTTTTCTGTCAATTTAAAAATCTCACCAATAACGAATTCACCGTTATCCCTAGCAGATTTATTATTTCTCAATACAACATTTTCTGGCAGTACTTTAAACGGAATACCGTATCCCTTTTCTATAACACTTAAAATATACATGCTTGTGTCTATATCTCTCCATTTGTGTATTGATTTTTTCAATTTACCTACAGGTGTGAGTAAACTTGAATTTACCGTTAACTGGCTAGACACCTGTTCGATACGTTCACGCTCGAGTAAACAAATACTATCATCATTCATGAAATACTGTAAAGACTTATCAGTAAGGTGATTCGTATTCACCTGAAAACTATTATCATGTACTAAATCTGAGCAAATGCTCCTTAATTTATTAACATTAAATAAATTTGTACTTAACTTTCGTTTTTTCTCTGGACATTCAAATTTCCAGTGACCAGGCTTGTAGCAGTTATAACAAACTCCGGGCCTCCCACTTGCCTTCCCATTTGCATCACTAGAAGTAGCAGTTGAAGTTGGCCTGCTATATGGCGTTGGTCTCTTCTTCTTGGCTTTCTCCGATTTTGTTTTTCTCTCCGCTCGTGTCTGCGCTCTAAAAATCTTACGGTCGTCCTCTGAATCATCTGCAAGTGGATTCGCTGTATATTCTTGTACAACTTTCCATCCCATCTCGGAAGAATCGGCCATTTTCACTAATTTCTGTCTATAGCGTATTAGTTGCATACCTTCAGCTATTTTCTGCTTGGCTAAGCTGGCACTTGGATCCCTGGACTCCAAACTGGCATCGGCTTCCTTCAAAGTTACGCTTAGTTTGCGATTGAATTTGAACTGATCCTCACACGACTTTCTTTGAAACTTGTAATCATCATTCCCCGAAAGTTCGTTTTGCAATCTGCTCATTTGTAGCTCAGATCTCTCCTTCTGTTGATGATCGAATTCTTGTAGCTTTATAGAAAACATCCCTTCCATTTGCGACAACAAATCATTCTGCGTTTTTCGAATTTCCTCCCCGACAATCCGCTTAACACTATTCTCGATGTCCGGATCCATCATGGCACTCAGAAAAAATTTGATGTTCACTCAAGTAAAGCAGGGCTAGAAATGACCATACATACACCTATCATTTAACACAATAATTTTTTCCCGCCCGAAAAATTCATACGCCTTCGAACTACTACGTGAGAAGACAATTAATTCCCGTTACACTACGTGCCACGGAAATTAGGAAATCTCTCAAGCCTCCAGATTTTTTGGAAAATTAAGTGTTCACCCTCAAAACCGGTTTGGCCACAACATAAAAAATTCAAGTTTATTTACAATTTTGACAGTGTGTATATGTTAAGTATGTTTACATGAACATATGTTCCCATAGTTTAGAACTTTATTCATTATAGGTTGAATATTACAGGCAAAGTTTAGATGTTTATGAAGTGTCCTATATTTTGACTTTAGTGGAACCTTAAGTGTTTACATGTATTTATCTATAAAAATTTAATCTAAAAAGGCTTAACGGGAAAAATATTCTCTAAATATCATAGTTTTCGTGATAAAAGTCAAAATTGAAAAAAAATATGGTAAAATTGTCATTTATGGGCAGTATCTGCTAGAACAGTTTTAACGTATATGCTCATCAATCTGAACATTTGTTCATCGTTCAGATTTTCGCTATATATAACGATTCACAAAATAATAGACAATTTGAAAACATGCATTTTACCCCTATGTCCTATTTTTAGCCATGTCGTCTATGCTGATTGACATGCTAGGTCAAAGGACACATTTTTAAAACTAGATACTGTAAATTATCAGAAATTATGCGTTGAGTTTATTATTTGGAAAATGCAACAGAGACATAGTCGGATTATTTTAAACTCGCGTTTTGTAATTTCTTATATGAATTAAACAGGATTTTTCTCAATATCCGAAACATTAAAATCGCATTTTGGGCTTAAATGACAAAATCGGAATAATAAATGCACGCAATAGTTTCTGTATTAACAGTACTGAAATGATGATTGTGTCCAAGTGTGGTAAAAGAGGTAGGGCCAATTTGCTTTTTGATCAATATCTCGATTTACGTATATTATATGTGTGATAAATATTTAATTTAACCTTCAAAAAAAAAATTGAAGATTTCGTGCGTTTGTGCAAAATAAAAACTTAGTAAATCAGATAATATACATTTTTTCTCGGAAAATTGTCAATTTCTTAAATCTGAAGGAAAAATAATCGCCCTCCCCCCTAAATTTATATTTGTTCGGGCATTTACCCCCTCAAATGAACCTTAGCCTTCTATTTCTGGTATTTAACCATGTGGTACAATTTCAGAGCAATCAAAGTACTTATGCACAATTATTGTCCTGAAACTAGAAAATGCTTGTTTATGGGCCCCTTTTAGGCCCCTAATTCCAGAACAGTTTAAACCATCACCTCTAAAAGCAATGTCAACCTTCCTTTTGTGGTATTGAACCTTATGCTTACATTTCAAAGAGATGAATACACTCAAACTCAAGTTATGGTCCGAAAACTAAAGTATCTTTGGACGACGACGACGACGACGACATTATAGCATTGTACGAACCCAAAAAAAGTTTGCGGCCGTATATACTGCAAAACGTCAGTAACAAATCTGGGGCAGCAGCCCAACAACAGGTTGTCTGATTCGTCTGAAACTTTTTAGGGCAGATAGATATTGACTTGATAATCTTTTTAGCATGTGTTATATTTGCTCTAAATGCTTTAATTTCAGAGATACGAGCAAACAAATGCACTTTACCTCGATGTTTCATTTTTAGCCATCGCGCTCATCATTGTTAATTGGCGTGGTCTTCGGATATATATTTAAAACAAGATATACTATAGATAATTTAGGTTAAGTTTGGTTATATTTGGCTGAGAAGTTTCAGAGGAGAAGATTTTTGTAATGTTAACAGACGAAGACGGATGAGGATGACGACGACGACAGACGACGGACGCCGAACACCAAGTGATAAGAAAAGGCCACCTTGCCCTTTTGGACCAGATGAGCTAAACATGTAATCTCTTAAAAGAGGTTTCCCGATTTGCTACGTATCAGGTACGGTTAGCACATAAGACAACCGTTAGTGCTGTTTTTGGAGGTATCTTTTAATGCAAATAATTTTCTTCTTCAGGATAAAATTATAAGAATCGAATGCGTATTACCTAAAAATCTAGTTTAACGATTTATTTGATAACGATTTCTACGTTTCTAGACCACATTGTTTATGATTTTTTATGGTATAACTTAGTTTTGCACATGTGCACGAATCAAACAGACCTTAAACGAACTGAGTTGACATGACATTTATATTCTAAATATATATAGATTTGCGTTTTAGTGTGTTACTGGTATTGTTTATAATTCGTTTACTTATAGAATTTCGAAAAAGATTGCTTTCCTCCAGACTTTTGAATAATTCAAATAATAAAAATCAGTGGCGGATCCTGATTGGGGGGGGGGGGGGGCGTAGAGGGCGTACGCCCCCTCCCCTTTACTTTGACCTTTTTTTTTTAAAGTTAGACTGTATAATGATTAATTAATAAGACTATAGATTGCGTTAACTTTGCCATTTGCCATATATTAAATGCAACAGTTCGTTACTTGTAAAGATATTATTTGCTTGCATTTTACTTCAAATATGTTATTGATTATGTCTCATATGTCACGTGATTCACTTCCATTGGATTTGACCAGTACGTCGAAAAAACGTCACTCGGTCAATTTGAAATAGAAATTGAGGATGACGAGCATGACGGTTTAGAACACTTACCTATCTAAACCTAAGATAGTTGAACACTTTTTCTTCCTCGACAAACCATACAGTTTTTTACTTGGACCCTCACAATATATTTTCGGTATTTGAGAACATGTCAATATAATCAAATAGTATAAGTTGGGTAATGGTTGGAGCGTTATAAGTTACAAAAATGTATCTTGTTTATCTCTAATCATTTGGATTTAATTAATTTTACACGAATGAATTTCATTTGTCAAAACGATATCGACTATGATGATTAATAGATCTGAATTGTGTGTGCAAGGTTTTTATCAATTAAAAAATAGCCACAAAGATTGGGGCAAGGGCGCATTGACGCATATTTCTCTATTCCACCCAATAAAAGGTAATACTCAATTATCTCACATGGACAAAAAAGTTCTACGGCTATAACATTTTAATTTGCATACGAAAACATGTTTAACCCACACGCCCAAGTCCATAACTAATAACATTGCTGAATACTAACCTCCAGTCAGTTCCCTCTAGATTAAAAGTCTAAAGTACGTACAGAACATTTGATTTTCGGGGGTCTGAGAATGTTAGAAAATAAAAGTCTGCCGCTTATTTTCGCCTATAAAAATAATTCTAGTAGACAGTACCAGGGCTTAAAACAATAACTTTGTCCACTTTTTTGGTATTAGAGAAATTATATTTTCAACATAATTCAGTATTAAATGTATAAAACGAGAGTAGTTTTGTTGGTTTTTTTTTTGTTCGCATGCAAATCCCAGACCACACTCGGTTCGTTCCTAAACTTTTGTTGGTATTTGAAATTATTACTAGTACTGTTCTCGTGTTTCTTAATGTTTTAAGAAGGAGTTTAGAATAAAGAGATGGATGTGACTGGAATGTTTGTTTCGCCAAAGTGGTAAACAGACTTTTTTCAAGGACCGACTGGCACCTGTGTTCTGGTTGTGGCATTAAGGCTACCGTTCTCGACAGTCATTTACAATTTCATTGACTTTGTCATTTCAGACCTTTAATCGCAACCTTTCGTTTATTTGGAACCACACGTTTCATTTGGTGGGTAAAACTTTTCAACCATATTACATTTGGATAAAAAGATATCTTTATTCGGTCGTATTGTATATTTCATTGAATAGCATATATCTTGTTTACAGCAACGTCAAGAAATCTGTTAGGTCATAACTAACGATACAACAAACTTCAGTCACTGTCGCAACTTTTTGTCTCCACTGTGGCCTCTGTCGCAAAAAGACAGACTGAGGGATATTGATCCGGCGGCTCTTGACTATAAAGTTAGCAATAAATTAATGGTAGTCTAGAAGAACCCAATGCTTCATACATTTGTACTTTGTTTAAAGATGCCTTATTTTACAAACATCTGTCAGATGACCGTGACATCATTTATGGTTCAGCGACTACTTGGAAGTTTAAAAACATTAAGATTTTATTTTTGTTATATTACTTTCCCTCTTAAAAGTAACAAGCTAACTAAATTTGGTATATGCGTACCATGCAAGGTCCTCGTGCCGTTCGTAAACCGTATAGTGGGTTATTTTCGCGGATGAAAAAATTCGAGATTTCCATTGAATAAGGTATACGAAATATTTTGGCGGATTAAAAACTTTTATCAACACCTTTGCATTTACAGTTTACACTATTCTTTTAATCTGGTGGTTCTTTTCGCGAATACTTGCACCCCGCGAAAATAACCCGTCATACGGTAGTTTTGTCTTGACCTAGACTTCATTTCACAGATCAGTGAACAAGGTTACGTTTTCGTGGTCATGTCCGTATCCAAGATACTAAAAACAATAGCTTAGGTTAGGTTTATGGGAATTATTGTAAGGTATACATGTTTAACTGGCAGTTGTCGTCTGACCTTGAACTCATTTTTTTACTTTCAACATAAATTAAGGTATGAACACTAGGGCAGGCGAGACATTTCAGTGGGTCCTTTTGTTAAAAGGAGGATAAGTCAAAAACAGCTTCGAATTTCGTATACTTGAAAATTGCTACATACTTTACTTCGAAATTTTAAATATCAGTTGACCAAAATTTGACTAATAAAATGAAAGAACTTATTAAAGATTACATATGCAATAAAATATAGTACTGAGTAGAACAGAATAGTTGTATGGTTTTTTTACTCCATAAAGGAACCACAACATAATAAAGTCTTGCTCGCGATAATAATGTATACTTTCTCATAACAGACTTTCCAGACAGGGTCAGATTTGAAAATGAAATTTTTGAGTTTTCAGTCAGAAATTCAACTAGTGGTATGGTATTGCAAGAAATTGATCATTAAGATTCATTGAAATTCAAACTTGATTTTGTTGTAGAGCAATGCTTTGGTATCGCACCTACATTGATCCGAACAACAGGAAATAATCGGGATATACGATCGGGACAAAAAAAAAGTATTGATGAACACTAATATGTTATGGATTCTCATAGTAGAGATGATAAGGGGGTATCTTCACCGTTGGGTAAAGCTGTAGTGTTACGATTAAACACTGTTGAACAGTTGGTGAAATATTTTAAAGACATGTGTCATTCTTTATCAAATACCGACATGCAATATGAATTGACTCCAATAATTATCAGGAAGACTAGTGTATTGACATCCTCGACAGGACCTCAACCCTCCGATAATACAAACGAAATCAATCAAAATAATCCAAGTCCTAAATGTTTCGAACCCATGGATACTGAACATGTCGCAAATGATAATCCATTGCAAGATTCTCATATATCGATAGATGGAGGTCGAACAGACTTGAACATACAGAAAAACTTTGATGCTATAGATGTTGGAAATTCAGACCCACTTCTGTCAACAGATGATAAAACAACACATGCTAATTTGTAATAGGATGCCAGAATCTACCTTCAAATTTCTATCAAAATTATACAAGGATAGTCGGTGTAAATCAGGTAGTTTCAAAAGATCTTGTTGTCGAGAATGGTTTACGAAGTTTGAATTTATTTCTTACTCAAAGGATAAAGATGGTATATATTGTCTGGCATGTAAGTATTTTCCAGACACCTCTGGTCACCGACCACGAAAGCTAGTTTCGGAGCCATATGAAAACTGGAAAGACGCTATAACTGATTTAAAGCGACATGCATCATCCGAAACACATTTAAACTCTATAATTAGACTATCTGGGTTTCCAGAAACGTAAATGAGACCAGAGTCTAGAATTGATATTAACACAAATGCAAGGGGTAACACATCAGTTTCGAAAAATTGACCGATTTTGAAATTACCCATGAAATGTCCCACGTTTTTTGGTAGGCGCGGATTGGCTCGTCGAGGCCATCGAGATGAAGATCAAATTGAAGATTAAACACAAAATTATAAACTAGGCAATTATAAGGAACTAGTCAAATTTCGCACAGAGGCAGTTGACTCCGTCTTGGATGACCATTTGAAACAATGTGCAAAAAATGCATCATATTCGTCAAAAACTTCTCAAAATGAATTGTTACCATGCTTCAAGAGGTCTATCCAACAGAAAATCGTTGATGAAGTAAAAGATTCCACTGCATGGTTCACATTTCGGATATCAATGCGATGAGGAGTCGGATACAAGTAACTGGAAACAACTCGGGATTGTTTTACGGTATCTTAGGGACGGTAGTCCAGTAGAGAAAATGCTTGAATTTGTCCAAGCAGAAGAGACAACAAGCTCGGCACTTTGTGGTTTGATAATCAAAGCTTTGACGGATGCTGGATTTGATATCCAGTTTTGTCGCGCGATGACTATGGATGGCGCTGGCAATGTGTCTGGTAAGAAACTAGGTTGCGCGTCGCAGTTTACCCGACTGTCACTAAGGACAGTTTATCATTACTGCGCTAGTCATAACATGAATCTAGTACTATGTAAATGTTGCAATGTTCCAGAAATACAATTGATGTTAGATAGCTTAAAAAAGCTCGGGATATTTTTCAAGTTTCTTTGAAACGGAGTCGATGTCTTCAGAAAGCCGTAGATGAGACAAGTTCCAACAGGGATGTACAAAACAAAATAACAAATACCGACATGCAATATGAATTGACTCCAATAATTATCAGGAAGACTAGTGTATTGACATCCTCGACAGGACCTCAACCCTCCGATAATACAAACGAAATCAATCAAAATAATCCAAGTCCTAAATGTTTCGAACCCATGGATACTGAACATGTCGCAAATGATAATCCATTGCAAGATTCTCATATAGAGATAGATGGAGGTCGAATGGACTTGAACATACAGCAAAACTTTGATACTATAGATGTTGGGAATTCAGACCCACTTATATCAACAGATGATAAAACAACACATGCTAATTTGTAATAGGATGCCAGAATCTACCTTCAAATTTCTATCAAAATTATACAAGGATAGTCGGTGTAAATCAGGTAGTTTCAAAAGATCTTGTTGTCGAGAATGGTTTACGAAGTTTGAATTTATTTCTTACTCAAAGGATAAAGATGGTATATATTGTCTGGCATGTAAGCACTTTCCAGACACCTCTGGTCGCCGACCACGAAAGCTAGTTTCGGAGTCATACGAAAACTGGAAAGACGCTATAACTGATTTAAAGCGACATGCATCATTCGAAACACATTTAAACTCTATAATTAGACTATCTGGGTTTCAAGAAACGTATATGAGACCAGAGTCTAGAATTGATATTAACACAAATGCAAAGGGTAACAAATTAATTGCGAAAAATTGACAGATTTTCAAATTACTCACGAAATGTCTCGAGTTTTGTGGTAGGCGCGAATAGGCTCGGCGAGGCCATCCAGATAACGATCAAATTGAAGATTAAACACAAAATTATAAACTAGGCAACTATAAGACATAAATAGACCTAAACATTCGTGTACTACTGCACTTACTAAATTAGTAGATGAATGGTTGGCAAATGTAGATAATGGAGAGATAAACGGAGTTATATTTTTAGATTTAAAGAAAGCTTTTGATCTGGTTAATCATATAATTTTATTGAAAAAACTTGAATATTATAATGTTTCAAATTGTAAACTAGGCTGGTTTAAGTCATACTTGTTTGAACGAAGCCAACAAGTTAAGGTCAATAACGTCATGTCTAATACTAAATGCATAAAAACTGGGGTACCACAAGGTTCTATCCTGGGCCCTCTGTTATTTATTTTATATATCAATGATTTACCACTTAATATAGAACATTCATTAATAGATTTATATGCAGATGATTCTACATTACATTGTAAAGGTAAGAATTTACTTCAGTTAACTTCTAACCTTCAAAATGATGTTCATGTAATTGAAAACTGGTGTGCGCAAAATTGTATGAAATTAAATGCCAAAAAGTGTAAATCAATGATTGTTGGTTCAAAACAAAGACTTTGTTCAACTGGAAACAGTTTAGATATCAATATTTCAAATGAACAAATAGAAAATGTAGATTGTGAAAAACTTCTTGGTTTATATATTGACAAAAACCTAAATTGGAATCAGCAGATAGATAAAATGTCATGTACTATATCAAACAGAATCAATTTATTACAAAAGATAAGAAAATATTTACCTATGCATATACGTATTATCTATTTTAATGCTTATAATCTGCCATTATTTGATTATTGTTGCAATATATGGGGAAGCTGTTGTGAAAGTGGAATAAATAAACTTAATAAGTTATTAAAGAAATCTGCTAGGGTTATAGTAGAAGCTGACATAATGACATCATCCAGTTTATTGTTTAATAGTTTACGCTGGTTAAATGTGGAAAAACGCATTCAATACCAAAAGGCAATACTTGTATTTAAATCATTAAATGGTATGGTTCCTAACTATTTATAAGAAAATGTTCATTTTACTGATAATCAAAATTATAACTTACGTTCAGCTGATGAAAAACTATTAAATCTTCCAAAACCAAAATCAAATTTTTTAAAGAAAACATTTACATATTAAGGTTCTCAAATATGGAACAGTTTACCAAATGAAATAAAAATGAGTAATACACTTGTATCTTTTAAAACAAAATGTTATAAATTTTTCATCAATTGTGCAAATTAATATGCTTTTTCATTATTATTTAAATACAATTGTATATTGTGTATAATATAACTTTATAATACTCTATGTACTTATAAATATGTTATTATTATTTTGAGGACTCTCCGGAAGATTAGTTTTAACTAATGGGATCACCCTCTTGAAATAAAGATTATTTATTTATTTATTTATTTATAAGGAACTAGTCAAATTTCGCGCAGAGGCAGTTGACTCCGTCTTGGATGACCATTTGAAACAATGTGCAAAAAATGCATCATATTCGTCAAAAACTTCTCAAAATTAATTGTTACTATGCATCAAGAGGTTTATCCAACAGAAAATCGTTGATGAAGAAAAGACTCAACTGCATGGTCCACATTTCGGATATCAATGCGATGAGGTGTCGGATACTAGTAACTGGAAACAACTCGGGATTGTTATACGGTATCTTAGGGACGGTAGTCCAGTAGAGAAAATGCTTGAAATTGTCCAAGCTCGGTACTTTGTGGTTTGATAGTCAAAGCTTTGACGGATGCTAGATTTGATATCCAGTTTTGACGCGCGATGACTATGGATGGCGCTGGTAATATGTCTGGTAAGAAACTAGGTTGCGCTGCGCAGTTTACCCGACTGTCACTAAGGACAGTTTATCATTACTGCGCTAGTAATAACATGAATCTAGTACTATGTAAATGTTGCAATGTTCCAGAAATACAATTGATGTTAGATAGCTTAAAACAGCTCGGGATATTTTTCAAGTATTCTCCGAAACGGAGTCGATGTCTCGAGAAAACCGTAGATGAGACAAGTTCCAACAGGGATGTACAAAACAAAATAACAAAAACAGAAATTCAAGGTGTTCTGTGAACAAGAAGGAGATAAAAAATTACGACCCTCGGAAGCTTTTCTACCATGTACGAGCCAATCATTTCTTGTTTGGAGGAAATAAGCTCTAACGTTGGACGCACCGGGAACAAGAAAGCTGTTATTGACGCGAAAGAGCTATTCACAAAAATAACTGATACTTCTTTTATAGTTAGTTTTCAAACCGTCCACAACTGTTATGTTTATGTAACAGGGTTGAGCAGAAAACTCCAAGGGTCTACACTCGATATTGTAGAAGGGTATAAAATTATTGATACCGTCAAAGCTTTGGTCAAATCAACATGAGACGACGAAAAGAAGTTTGACAGAAAGGTTAAAAACTTTTTGATAAAAGGACAAAAATATCGTCCTTCATCTAAAATAGATTGGAAAGAGTGTCGTCAAGTCACCAAAAATGCTCTCTCCTCGTTTTGTAAAAAGTGGTGTAAACGGGAAAAAATTGATAAAAAATCTCTTGATTCTTATTTAAATAAATGTATGAATGTGGCAGATAAGAGAATATCACATTTTGAAAATAATTTAGAGGTAAATAATAGAGTACATAATACACCTAATTCCAGAATAAGAAATTCACTTCAAGAACTTTCAAAGCGGTTTGTGTTTGTACCGGCTGACAAAGCAGCAAACAATGTGGTCGTGGTATGCCGTAAATACTACACGGACGTTCTTAAGAATGAAATTTTAAATTCATCTGCATTCAAGTCCATCCGCTCCACAGAGAGTCATATAGTAAACAAACATATTACAACCACATCAAAGCTTAAGGCTTCTTCTGAACATTTGAAGGTCCCTACTATGTATTGACTGCCTAAACTACACAAAAAATCATTTAAATATCTTTTCACCTCGACCTCTAGTAAGTGTTCTACAACTAATCTTTTAGTGCTTTTAACAAGTCCATTAACTACTATTAAAGAGCTTATCATAAACTATTGTAATAAAATATATGAACATAGTGGTATTAACTATTTTTTGAGTGTAAACAATCTTTGGATATTTTAGATAAATTACGTGCGTTTGATGGTCTTTTTGATTCTGCTGACAGTTTTGATTTTTCTTCTCTTTACACTACACTTCCAAACTATCTTATTAAACAAAAGTTTTCCTCTTAATTAAATGGTCGTTTGGTAAAGCTGAATGCAAATATATTTGCTGCAACTCATTTAAAGCCTTCTTTTCTAATGGGAAAGGTAAATATGCTAGATATACTTACTGGGGGTGTGATGAGATGATTGAAGCTGTTAATGTTCTCCTTCATCATATTTATGTACGTTTCGGCAACCAAGTTTATCGACAGGTTGTAGATATCCCCATTGGCACTAATTGTACCCCTTTAATAGCAGACTTGTTTATGTACTGTTACGAATCATAGTCACTTGGCATTGCACGAGGTCATGTTTTTCTCTGACGTCTATACACTAAATCCATTGGATGTTGGATGTGTACGGATTGATAGTTTGGTCTTAGATGCATACTTTATTTTATTAGTTGTTAGTGGCTTTCAACTAGCTGTCATATAACTGCGAGTACTCTCAGATCTGTTCCTAATGTCTTTTTGTTGTCGGGATGTACAAGTACCCGGCCACGTCCACTTGTATGTTGTCCATCTGATGAGTTTAGCCTTTTTCTACTGATTTTAATAGTTCGTTCTTATGTTGTACTGTTATAACTCTGAATTGTTTTACATTGCCATATAGGGGCCTTTTATAGCTGACTATGCGGTATGGGCTTTTCTCATTGCTGAAGGCAGTACGGTGACCTATAGCTGTTAATGTCTGTTTCATTTTGGTCTCTTGTGGATAATTGTCTCATTGGCAATCATTCCACATCTTCATTTTAGTATTGACACCGTGTTTGAAAAAGCTACGGCAAGTGGCTGAAATTGCCGATGTTGATGGTATCAAGGCTCCAAGACGATGTGGGCGCCAGACCCAGCACAGTAATGTCCCTGCCGACAATGATCAAGTTTATTTCCGACGTGCAGTTTTTCCTCCATTTTTAGACTCTATGATTCAACAGTTCGATATTCGGTTTGGTGAACGTGCTGTTTCAGTTGTAAGGGCATTGACTTTAATCCCAAGTAACATTCAGCAAACCGCAGATGACGCTATCGACGTCATTATTAGTTATTATGAAGTTGACATGACATTTCCTGACTCTTTTAGACAGGACTCTTGAAAGAATTATGGCGTGTCCAGATTGACAAACCGACTACATTAACGTCTACCATAACAGACACAAGAGTGTGCAGTACGATCTTTCCTAACATCGTGAAACTTCTAGGCCAACTTTCATTGACATGCGTAACATCAAGTTCTTACAGTAAAGGCAAACTCGTCATTAAAATATATGACAACCTTCTCGCGAAATACAATAGGAAAAGAACGTTTAAATTCCCCGTTGCTTTTGTATGTACATACAAACATTAAACTTGACAACGAAAAATATATTGACGATTTTTCTCGTCGAAATTAGAGGAAGATGCTTTTGGTCAACCCTATGGCTTAGCACTAGAAACTTAATAAAAAAATATTTTTTGTAGATTTATTTTTTAATGATAAGGGCATGAATAAAGTAAAACATCAGTTATATAAGTAGGTATAGTCAGATGCATCTTGGGTGGGAATCACAAATTTTCGTTGCATTCTTAAGATGCTAGTTGTGACCTCTGATTTCATTGAATGACTTGGCTAGGGACATGTTGTCCATGTCGACTTTTAAACGACAAATTCCACATCAATGTTAGCTAAAACTTTAAATATATCAAATGTTTTATCGAAGAAGATATTTTGAATAGTAAAATTATAGTACACAAGTTTTATTTGTTTTATAATATGTCTTATATTTTTTAAGTGTCAGTAATTTGGCTGGGTACCAATATTTTAATTGTAATATTTTAATTGCATATTATGTAATTATGTATTCATTGTGTTTTATATTGGTATGTGACACTTTAATAAATTATTCTGATTCTGATTCTGATTCTGAATGTTATGTGCATAGCTTTTGATTCATCCAGTCATTTAAATTTTTATAATTATAGACAATTAATGGGGAGAATACGACATCAAAAATGTCCAACGCCCCTGACTATAACTACTTTCAAAAACACATGATACTGATACTGGTGTGGGTTATATTTGTAAACGTGTCAAAATGTCGTAGTTTTCGTATTATAGTTAGTTCATGCATGATTTAGAAACTAGTTTTTATTATTTAAGTAATCTATTTTGATCATTGCAGTAGAAGATTTTTTTTAGAGAATAAAGGGGGCTAAAATTTATTCTAAAAATTAGATTAAAAAAATATTCAAAAATCAGTATTCACTATTCGGTTGCCAAGGTAAAAAAATTTCTTGATTGTAATTGACTAGAATAATTTTCATAAAATTATACTAAAATACAATTGTTCAATAACATTGTTTAATGAATATTTCATTGGAAGTGGGACATTTAGAGACGTATCGTATCCGTTTCTAATACGTTGACGTATCTGACGATATCCATGTGCTATTGTTTAATAGATTATTTTTATGTTTAAATATGTGTTTTTCTGTGTTAGATATCTTTCTGTAATTGATACCAATTGATACAGTCTAACAGACTTTTTATTACATGGTACATTTCAATATATGAATACTCGTTTATATCTTTTCACTCGATATTTAAAACATCACCACTTCTCTGTCGAGAATTTAAGATTTATGAGTCCTTCTGCAGCCATGTGTATTACGAAATTTTCGAAGTGGAATAAAAATCAAAACAACAAAGGTATAATAGAGATTTGCCATATTGTGGATATATACAGGGGAAACTTTGTTCAGAAAATCGGGACTTTGTGGAAAAATCTACAGACTTGAATAAAGAGATATTTATTCTAAAATTTTAATCATAGTTTACTCACTTCTTTGATGTGCTAGCATTTATTGTTTACAAGAAGTCATTAACAACCATTCAAAAACAAAACTCGTATTAAGTCACTAATGTCTAGCGCATCCTAGACTGTATACTTTGCTACATATTTGAAAAAGGATTGCCTGCTAATTAATAAATTTATCATAATCAATTCGATTCATATGATATGAATGATTCAATTCCATTTTATTAGAAAAATTAAAGTACGTTTATCATTTGTTTATGAATATTGTTAACGTTAACTTTATTTGTTTTATAATTCAACCACAGGGACTCGGTTAACAGATAAAAATTTGGTTAATCAATGTTTTTTATATATTTTTTTTAGTCATGTGTATTTGTAATACTTTATTAACGTATTTGACGATGACATCGATATTTCTTTGTTTTCTAGCAATGTGCAGTTTACTATCCATATCCGTATATATAATGTATGTGAAGTTAGCAGTTATTCGAGCAGTGAAATCTTAATTAAATACAAGATTAAGTTTTTATCGCTGATATGCAATACGATCTCTTTAATTCCATCATGATGAATACAATAATCTCATGTATTAAATGATACCTCCAAAACAGTACCAACGGTTGTGTTACTTACCAACCGTACCTGATATGTAGCAAATCTGTAAACCTCTAATATACCGTACAAAACCCTAATGAAACGTGGCAGATACGTACTAAAACGTAATTACACCGCGTGATTCGAATCAAATACGTTTAAGTGCGTATCAGGTACGTTTCTAATACAAAGTACGTATTTCTACGTTCCTTCTATGTTTTACTGCGCTTTTCTACGTTCTTACTACGTTTTTATTTTAAATGGATGTCTACGAGAAAACCATGCAAAATCAAAAAAAAAATATGAAAGGGGTTGTGGAATTTTCAGCTGATTTTGGGTTCCTAGTAAAGTATTAAGTACATCTAATAGTTCTATGGTTAAAAATGACAATTTATCTCAAATTATGTGAATACAGGGCAATTCTTGTTTAGTACCAAATTTGCTGAAAAATGTTGAAAATGGACATTTTTGGTTTTTTTTTATTGAATAGTTCAAAGTATTATACGACAAAAAAAATTGTTTGGCCTTAAAATTCAGACTTTCTACTAAAATAAACTGTAATTTGGATCTTATTTCAACCTTTATTTTTGTTTTTATTTTGATTGACATAATTGTGTTTTTCTTAAATTTGAAATCAGCCTGTACTGAAAATGTCCATAAAACCTCAAAAGTCACTCACATTGAAAAAATATTTTGTTAAACGTTATGGTTCACTACAAACTAGTATTCCTTAACGGATTTTGGTTGCAAATTGATATAAGCTTATTTGAATAAAAGATGAAAAACTGAAAAATATAGCTAAAATTATCTCCATTTGTAAAACTCTCCACAATAAAAGGTAGATTTAGTGTCAATAACAGAAGGAGGGAAATCAACAAATGTGCAGAAGGATAGGAAATAATGATATTTTTGATGAGGGTGGTGTAGCCAAAAACTTATTTTTATTGAAAGAGTGTAACAAAGACATAGCAAACCATGTGGCAAAGACATTCCCACTGCCACTGGGATAAGTCTGATCCTGATCAGATAGTCTAGACATGACTCATGAGGCTAGACTATCACTATCATGTCTAGGTTTCAGACTCACATTTTAAAAGTGCATATGCTGCAAACATGGACAGGAGTTGGATTGCAGTAGACAAGAAGACAAAATGAGTTGCTGCCATCCTTTCATGACCCTTCCAAATCTAGCAACGGAAATTTCAAAGCTAAACTTTAAGTTTCAGTTGGTTCTGGTAAGTTTTTTTTTTTTTTTTTTGTGATTAGAAAAAGCAATTTGACACCATAAAAAGACCTACTGTAGAAACATCACATCTGATTTAAAACATAAATATCGGAAGAAGAGCATAGACCATTTCTCTTTGGGGGGGAAAAAAGGGGGGGTATTTACACAATTTTCTTGAAGCAAACACTGATTTAATTTTCATTGACATACATTTATAATGATTTAAAATTCTTTTGAAACTAAAAGATTTATGTGTTTGCCTTCTAAATTTCAATAGAAAAACTTGTTTCTCTCTCAGTCTCTCAAGAATCATGATAAAATCTATATTCTATTACAAAGCCCTCCGGTATCAGGTCTGTTCGCCCTGAGTTTGTTTGACAAATTATCAATAGAGTCCATTGACTCTGGGTTTTTTTTCTCGTAATTTAAAAATAATGGTTGCTTCAAATCCCTTTTTTTAAAATACAACCCATTGAAATAGAAAACATTCAGTAGATAGATATAGGAAGATGTGATATGAGTGCCAATGAGACAACTATCCATCCAAATAACAATTTATTAAAGTAAACCATTATAGGTCAATGTACGGCCTTCAACACAGAGCCTTGGCTCACACGGAACAACAAGCTATAAACATGATAAAGGACCCCTAAATTACTAGTATAAAAACCTTCGAACAGGAAAATCAATGGTCTAATTTATATAAAAAAAAGGAGAAACAAGAAACACGTATAAATTACATAAACATACAAAACTACTGTACATTTATGCCAACTAAAAAGTAGGTGTGTTAACCGCACTACCCTTACCTACCTTTATTTTCATCCCTACCCTAAAGATTTTTGTGACAGGTTTTGATTAAGCACTGTTAAAGTCACAATATACATTTGTAGCTCCCAAAGAGTTGTGAATTTCCTGTCTTTATTCATTCCTTTACCAGTACTACATGTACATTGTACAATGCAGCTAGATTGATACAATATATGGTTCTCAATCTCAAAAAAATGTTTTACAAATTATGAGCTGTTTTTTTTTCTCTCTAAAAATTGGTTACTGTGAGACTTTTTCTTTACATTTCCTTAGTGTAGGTCATGTATCACAGTTATAAACATGGAAAGAGAACTTGTACATGTCTTTACTTCTATCGTTAATAAAATAGAATCTGAATAGAATATGCTTACAAATGTATTCCAAATTAAAGGGCCTAGAAGGGGCAACATGAGATTATAACATTACAGATTACCCTGATAAAACAAATTCAAAATAACAATACTTAAGAAATGAATTACTTGATGATGTGATTGATATTATTGATCATGCAAATGTACAAATATAAAATATTTTATTTCTTATCAACAGGTTAATGTTGAAGATGGAAAAGCACAAAAATAATGTTAAAATGAAAGCAGATATGATAGGAGATCACATAGGTAAATATATGGTATAATTGATAAAAAAATGAATCAAACAAGTCATAACAAGAGACTACTAAATAGACAGCAAATAAGACCTGTGTTGTGGCATTATTTGTGAAATATAATCATATATAGAAATTGGAAATTGACCAGTTACATTTATTATTGTAAAAACATGATAAATAATCAATAAATTAGATTAACCCTTCAATTTTAACAATCTGGTGAACAAAAAGTAAAAATAACACACAGAACACTCAAATTATTTTTTTATGATCAATTAAGGGCCATATCAGTACAATTTACACAACAAAATTTTCATTACTCATCATTGGAATTGTTCTCTTTATAAGAATTAAACCTAGAAAAAAATATGTTTTCTTGTCAGCTTGACACTGAGATCCTCATTTATATATATATTTATATATATAGTATACAAGCATTTATGGTAAACCTGAAGACTACATTTGTATTTTTCATTTTTGAAAAAACACTTTTACCATTATTACAGCTATTTTCCTAATGCGTGTAGAGTAAAACTTTGGTAGGTTTGCTTGCTCTGTTTGTATAAATATTGATTCAAGCTTTGTAATTAAGGTTGATATCTTCAAACAATAAATATAGGCATATTTGAACCTTTATGGAGTACTTTTAAATTTGATTAGGCATTATGTCAATTGCAATTGTACAATATACAAACAAACCATGCAAGCTAACCGAAGTCTTAGATTTACATGCCGTAGGAAATTAGCTGTAAAATTAATTATATATTTGTTTCCTATGCTTATTGTTTTACCAATTTCAAATGTTTTGGCTTGTTTTTAAATTGGTCTATATCAGCTATAGGGTCAAAAGGGTCCAAAGTAAAACTTGATTTCATAAAACAATTGAATAATTGGTGTTCTTTGATATTATTCAAAATTAAACGGTGTATTGTACTTTTTTGGGTTAAATACTTCTTATATGTTTAGATTTTTAATATTCGTTTTCAAATTGCAAAAAAGATCATGGGGGCAAAAAAAAACCTTTGTTAGTTTATCAAAATATTATTGAAGTTTTTTTTTCTATGCTAAATGTTATCATGCATTTAGCATGTTTAGATTTATGGTTTGGGCTCAGTTTTCAAGTTGATTCAAATTGGGGTCCAAACTTTAACTTTGTTTAAATTCATTAAAAATTGCATATATGGGGTTCTTTGATATGATAAATCTAATCATGTCTTTTAAACTTTAGATTTTGGATATTGGCACAAGTCCAATTTCAAAATCATCAGTTCTTTTACCACATTTATTCTGTGTCGGAAACCTTCATGCATGATGTGTCTAATAATTCATCACAATCCAAATTTTGAACTGTATCATGTGAATCAAGTTTGAATGTAGTGTCTATATAGTGCACCCCCCCCCCCCCCAACCTGATGAAGGTGCAATCTCTGTATTTGTAATAGAATGTACCCTTGAACTGTTTTATTCTCATTGATGAAGGTTGTACAGAGGCATTACATTCATTTCATTTGAACTTTTGTGGATATTTGTCTCATTTGCAATCAATATTCATCTCCCTATTTTTTTTATTGTCATAACGTCATTAATACAAGATGAAATCTGCAAAGTTAACTTCATTAAAATTAAGTTTGCTGCAGCTTGGAATAAGAAAAAAATCAAATTTAGGTCCATTTTTAGCTAGTTTACTTTATTTTTTATTCTATGTACTGGAATGTCAGAGTTGTGATAATCGAAACACATTTTACACTAAGACAAAGTTTCTTTTTAGGAAATTCAATCATTTAATGTATAACAATTGTTTTCTTATTATTTTTTACAGACATTTGGTGATCCAAAAATAACTAGAGTTCATGAAAGAAGACTGATTGCTGTCAGACACATTTTTGTTGATAAACATGTTTATGATGAAGAAAACTTAGATAATATTACTGATACTTGAATAAGGCTCTGATCTGTCTTTGATTTTTCCTGTTGATGTTAAAAAATTGCAAGCTCAAATAAAAATAAATTGAAATGGAACTCATAATTATGCTTTGAAAAAAAGGAAAAAAACGGCAATGTGAATCGGCACAGTTGCAACACAAATGAGAAGAGAGAGATATTTGCTAGGAAATAGAATGTTTCCACTGTCTCACCATCAGCAAGGCTTTCTCATCAGCGAATAAGAAGTCTAAAATTACTTCTGTATTACAAGGTCATCAGTATTGAAGACAATCAAGAAGATTACGAATGTACTTGGCCATTTGATAAACATAATAATATTTTCATTTGTCAGAAATTGTTTCTTAGATTGACTAACTAGTTTTATTCATTGAATTATTAGTAAATTACCTTTCATAGTTCATGTAGTTACATGTATGTAAATTCTTATTAGATAGTATAAAAACAATTTAATACTTCCCTAAATTCCATACCTAATGCAACAATTGTCTTGTGCTGCTAAGTCAATTCGAATTAACTATTATGAATGTTTATAATAATCTTATTCTTGCATGTAAGCACCATTTAGTGTTATTGTATCATCTTCATTGATTGGTAAATATAATACTAATGCTATAAAAATAATAACATTTATGATCATTTATACAGATTGAGATATTTAAAAATGTATCAATGCTAAAAGAGAATTTATAAATTTAGACCTTTTTTTAGGAGAATTTTAGAAAGTACTACAACAAAAGCAAACCAAGAGTATATGCTCAAATGCACTATTAACTCTCTCTCCAGATAACCAAATAGAGATATGTTTATATTTTATTAAACTGATGAAGTGTATGTTAGTTTAAATTAATATGTACATGCAATTTTAAGGTTTTAAAAATCAGCAGTTTTATTGGATTATCTCCCTTTGTACAATAGAAATTCAGATTTTATCCACACCGTCTCAGGTACTCATGATCAAAATGACTTATATGGTAACCAGCATGCAAGTAAAAGGTTGCAACGTGTCTTAATTTTGTTTACCTGTCAGACACAACTTCTGAATGTCAATACTTAAGATTTTTCAATATGATGAATTTCATATCATTTTTCAGTAACCAGAATACAACTTTAGTAATTAGCAAGCTGCAATAACCAAAAATGGGATTACTAGAAAGAAATGAATGGAGTTTACTCTTTAAAGTAATAGGGACAAGTGTACTATAGGAATTTGGAATAACAAAAAATACCAAAAAAAATTGTCTTTGGCCCCCCCTTTTTTAAGCCTTATGCTTACTATTGTTTGTGACACAAAAATCCATTTCACTTTGAATTTTCTATTTGATTTACCTATATTGCATGTTACAATCTGTATAATTCAAGTATTTATTTTTGAATGCTTGGTTTTATTAAAATATGAGACTTTCCTCAATTTATTGCGAAAATACAAAAAAAAGGGGGGGGGGGGAGGCTATCTAAATGATCAATAAAATCTATAAAATTAATTTGCAACCGAAATCCCTTCACAATATTTTGAACCAAAGAAAATGCAAAGCATTTCTGAAATTTAGGTAAATTATAAAGCGACTTTTGGGCTGTAGTGTCTGTTTTAGTGCGATTATATGAAAAGGCCATATTTTTTATCATTTTATGTGTTTTGCCACACCCTTATTTTCTATATATATCATTATGTTTAATAAAATTATGTGATTTATACTTCATACACATCCTATATGTGCTATTAAAGTATTTAAACACTCAGAAGTATTATAGTATTTATTTCTATTTGAGAAATTTATGAAATCTATGCATTTCAGTAAATGCATCTATAAATAAACTCGAAAATACCCTAAATCCCTATCGTTGCCATGGTTACCAGCAGTGTAAGGGCTTCAAACTTGCATGACTTTCATATGAGGTCAACCTGAACATGTTATCAAAGTTTCATCAAAATCAAACATCTTTGCATGGAGCACCATCTGCATGGTTTTCTCATAGATGCCCATTTAAGTCATGTTTGTATTGTGCAGACCAATACAAACGGGACCAATCACGTATCAATCAACGTATTGCTACGTATATAGCCGTATTAAGTACGGATCGAAACGATTCGCTACGTGTATTGCGGTTTCGCTATGTTTTGAAAACGAAGCAAAACGGGATAGCCGAAACAGTGTGACTGGGGCTTAGCGGTCCGTACGTTGTACTAGAATATGCCACGTTTTGATACGTTCGTCTACGTATTGTTGCGTTTTGTTAGGTTTTTCTATAAATACACGGGGCACAAGTTTTAATATGTTTTATTACGTATAAACTAAGTTGTACTATGTTTAAGTACGTAATAGAGGTTTCTCAACATCTACGAACCGACGAAACTCGACAAAGTATCAACACTGGACACTTTAAATTTGCAAAACACTCATTTGCAAATCCGCCGCCGCCTCAAACAAGAGCTACAATGTCATGAATATAACCAAAATGTGCGGAATTACATGGGATTCAATAATTTCATTGGTTTTCTACTGTTACTATTATATTTATTTTGCTATTTGATTTATAAAAACATGGGATTTTCAATATCACATGGGACAGGGCAAAATCCCATGGGATTTTTTTTGGTCCCATGGGATAATTGTAGTCCCATGGGACCAAAACAATCCCATGGGACTTTAATTATCCCATGGGATTTTTAATATCCCATGGGACAAAATAAAATCCTATGGGATTAAAATTATAAATATATAGATATAAATATACAGTAATGTGAATGTAACAATGAATGCTGTTTGGTAGTAAAATGTTTTAAATGTATACAAGGTTTTTAATATTTATTAAATGTACATATACATATATTTAATATTTTATTTCATTTTGTCACAAACATGTTTTTAATTTGTTTATATGACAATAAAGATTATTCTTATTTTGGAATGTATAATAATATTTACAGTCAAAGAGTAAAGTCCTTTCACTGAAACAAAATGATGAAATGTCTAAATAAATGAAAAAATATTGTTTTGAAATCTTTGTCTTGTTTATTCTACTATGAAAAATAGAACTGAAAAAAATATTTCATATTCTGACTGAATTGTTTACTCTTTTCACGAGGTAAGGTTTTCTTTGTTTCATTGCAATACATGAATATGCAAACAATTTGAATTATATACATTTGAGGTGTACATAATGGTATGCTTATATTTGCAAATTTATAATATAAACACTTTCTGTTAAAGTTTTTGTTTTCTTTTTTCCCAACTTGCTATGTACAATTATTCAGTCCACTATATAAGAGTCAAGTCAATAAATTATTTCACCCACCAGAATATTCCTGCAATTCTTAGACAAAACATTTTTTCAATCTGTTCTTCAAAGATCTTCCTCGTACATCTTTATTGGATGGAGCAATTCAAATGAGAAGACAAAGCCAGTTTATTTGGACAACATACTAATATTTTGTTCATTCGTTCCTTCTTTCAATTGATAATTACATTGTTGCATTTATATGATCAAGTTCTTGTGCATCTATGATCGTGATGATATGACTCCTATTTGTTTATAGTCATTATGTTGAAATTTCCCCTTTCTAATAAATGTAGGAAAAACACGTTCCATTTCAAATTAATAAAAAAAGTCGCACTTTGAAGAAAAATATCAACTTTAAGTTTTCTGTTCAGTATTGATCTGTTGTATGAGCACCATGAAAACCGAGATGTCTGACCTACAAATACACAAAACTCAAAAATTATCAGTGAAGAGAACAATAAAATGGTTATGTTATCATGTTTATGAACATTATGATAAACTTTCATTTGGATATATATTCATTGTTAGTACTCTTATTTCAGTGCTTTGTGTCTATGATTTACATATTATTGGTTGTTGTTTGGTTCCGTGTTGCAGTCTTTTGAATTAAGCCCATTGCAACAAATGTTTACAATTTGTTCAAATGTTGTGCTGTTATTTAAACCACTGTCCGGTATAGGGTTTGCTCATTGTCAAATGAACTATTTTTGTTAAATTAAGGCAGCTTGCGGGTCTAAATCAAATTTTTTTCTTAATATATGATTTCGCTATATTTTTCTATAAATGAACTTTATCCTATACTTAATAGAAAAATAAAAAAAAAATAAAATGGGGTCACCGTTCATTTACGCTCTCAATCTGTCTTCGAAAGAAACATACATTTTTGTAAAGGTACGTTTTTTTCTGTTGAACTAATACATGTAATAGGAGAAATAGAGGTAATATCGAAAATAAAAAAAAGAACTGAATTACAGAAATCGCTTATATTTTATAATAGTTTAGTTTAAGTACAGCTTATTTGAAAATGATAATAAACAAGAATGTGTCCAAAGTACACTGATGCCCCACTCGCACTATCATTTTCCATGTTCAATGGACTGTAAATTTGGTAAAAAATCTATAATTTGGAATTAAATTAAGAAAGATCATACCATAGGGAACATGTGATCTAAGTTTCAAGTGGATTGGACTTCAACTTCATCAAAAACTACCTTGACCAAAAACTTTAACCTGAAACACGCACTTTCATTTTCTATGTTCAGTGGACCGTGAAATTGGGGTCAAAAGTCTAATTTGGCTTTAAAATTAGAAAGATCATATCATAAGCAACATGTGTACTAAGTTTTGAAGTTGATTAGACTTCAGCTTCATCATAAACTACCTTGACCAAAAACTTTAACCTGAAGCGGGACAGACGGACGGACGAACGGATGGACGAACGGACGGTCGAACGAACAAACCGACCAGAAAACATAATGCCCCTCTACTATCGTAGGTGGGGCATAAAAATATAGGTCACCAATGAGTTAAAAAAGATATTACAATTCTAATGCCAAAAAATGGCATTTTTGCACCAAAGGGAGATAATTTGGAGCTTTTTCAATGATATATACATTTTAAAAGTCATCTTGGGCCAAAACGAATTGATTGTTTTGAATGATTTGTGTACCATATGATAACATGGATAAAGTAACAACTAATAAAGTTATAAATAAAATGAGTTATGAAAAAAAAATATTTTAAATATTTTTCTGAAATTTGTATACCCTAGAGCCTCCTTAAATGTCATTTGATCTCTATTGGAGAAAGGTCTCATTGGAAATCAGACTGCTAAGTGCTTCTTATTTTTATATCAACACAGCCATATTATACCTGTCCAATATCAGGAGCTTGTACATAGTTCAGTGGTTGAAGTTGGTTCATATCGGTCATTTTTGTTTTTCATAATTTTTTGTTTTCATAAATTAGTCTGGTATATTTGAAGTTTGAATTGATGCTTTTTTTCAAATTTTGTTAGTGTTGTCTTTATAGATTACTATCACATATATAGGGTATGGGTTTTCTCATTACTTACAGGTCATCGATGGCCTCTAATAAGTAATTACAATGCTTACATCCACTAAATTGAATTTTGTTAGATAGTTTTCTCATTCATCATACATTGTCATACCACATCTTATTTTAATAAATATTTAATCATTATGACTAAAACTTTTATAACAGTGGACATACCATTTAGGCTTTGTTGACCTCTGTAAATCTATGTTTGTTGATAATTATACCCCCGCTTTAAAAAAAGGGGGGGTATACTGTTTTACCTCTGTCTGTCCGTCCGTCAGTCCGTCAGTCCGTCCATCAGTCCGTCCGTCAGTCAGTCCGTCCCATGAAACTTTCGTCACATTTTTCTCAGGAACTACACATCCACCCTTTCTGTAATTTGGTATCAACATTTATATATGTCAGCCATACCGTGTGATGCGTTTTCAGATTCATCACTTGACAACTTCCTGTTTACCGAACACTTGTCTGATTTTACACATGATAGCCAAGTTGAAAATTTTCGTCACATTTTTCTCAGGAACTACAATACAAGGATTTCTGAAATTTGGTTTCAATATTTATATAAGTCAGCTATACCGTGTGATGCGTTTTCAGATTCATCACTCGACAACTTCCTGTTTACCGAACACTTGTATGATTTTACACATGATAGCCAAGTTGAAAATTTTCGTCACATTTTTCTCAGGAACTACAATACAAGGATTTCTGAAATTTGGTTTCAGGATTTATATAAGTCAGCTATACCGTGTGATGCGTTTTCAGATTCATCACTCGACAACTTCCTGTTTACCGAACACTTGTATGATTTTACACATGATAGCCAAGTTGAAAATTTTCGTCACATTTTTCTCAGGAACTACAATACAAGGATTTCTGAAATTTGGTTTCAGGATTTATATAAGTCAGCTATACCGTGTGATGCGTTTTCAGATTCATCACTCGACAACTTCCTGTTTACCGAACACTTGCATATTTTTACACTATTAATATTATCCACTTGCGGCGGGGGTATCATCAGTGAGCAGTAGCTCGCAGTTTCACTTGTTTCTTGTTTAAAGTTTTCCTTTATCTTTAATGTTTTTGCACTACACATAAAAGGGTAAACATTATCATTTAATAAACTAAAAACAAAAATAACTACTATTACATAATTAGTAGGCAACTGAAAATTTTGCCTCATTTGTATATAACATCAACTTGCTCATCATTCTTGCTGTTTAATATTATCATTATTCTATGAAAATGAGGTCACAGTAAAATTAACCTTGGCAGACAAACATCTTCTTATCTTTATATGATACCTTGTAGTCATTCCGTACAACAACAAGTAGACCTATGCTTATGCATGTTATAATATCTGATAAAATGACAAAACCAAGAAAACTTATCATTAACCAAAGAACCATAAAATGCGGTCATGGTTATATAAATCTGCCAGACAGACATGCACACCTTACAATTGTTACATATCCATCAAATATAATCTACCTGTAACTTTAAACATATGATAAACTGACAAAACTATGCAGTGTTTCATTGACCAATGAACCATGAACATGAGGTCAAGGTCATATAAAATATGGTAGACAGACATGTGCATCTTACAATCATTCCTTTCACTAAATAATGGGGCCTTATTGCTTACAGTATCCGGAAAATAGACCAAACCACAAAAATAAACATTTTCAAAGTTCCTTATACCCTGCCAATTAAGAGATAACTGTATTGTATTTGAAGCTTTGCGGACGTCCATCGGTAGTTTTACTGTCGCAAATTAAGCTTACCTGGCGACGCGTAGCGGAGACAGGTAAACGGGTATTCGCGACAGTAAAACTACCGATGGACGTCATCAAAGCTTCAAATACAATACAGTTATCTCTATTCTAATGCAGAACAAGTTTATAATTAAATTGTAATCATTATTTCAGTGTAAAATCTTCATTAAAGAAAATTCCGCGAAAAACAAGTTAACTTCTTTGGTCCATACACTAGGTGACGCCATAGGTATGCTTCCGGCGTCGAACTTAAACAGGCGTTTTCGGGCTTCTGTGCCGCTTCAAAATGTAATAAAATTTGAAAAAAAGAAGATTTTTATGTGCAACATGTAGTATTTTGGCTTATTATTGTAGAAATTACATGTCAATACATTCAGCAATTCAAGATGTCGGCTTCCTTAGTTACAGACAAGGAGATAGATAATTTTACGCTTACTGTCATCCAATCAGAACCACTGATACAAAATAATTGCATTAGAATTTGTCATGGATGTGCCTGTTACGGGGCGCCGAATGGGACTCTTGTGGTTTTGTACTCAAAATTCAATTTTGTACGGACAAAAGTGACTTTTGTTCAACAAAAATAAGTTCAGTTTAACAAAATTTGTATCATACTACAAATTTAAAATTTTGTCATACAAAATTATCTATCAGCAGACAAAAGTCACTTTTGTCATGACAAAATTCATTTTTGTTACACAGACTTGAATTTTGTTACCTAATTTGAAAATTGGGCGACATAAGTCAATTTTGTATTCAAATTAGTTTAGTTTGGTTTCTGTGAACTTATTTGCATACAAAATCGACTTTTGTTACACAAAATTGACAAAAATGAATTTTGTCTCAACAAAATTGACAAAATTGACAAAATTGAATTTTGTCTCAACAAAATTGACAAAATTGACTTTTGTCTCAACAAAATTGACAAAATTGACTTTTGTCTCAACAAAATTGACAAAATTGACTTTTGTGAGACAAAATTGACTTTTGTCTCAACAAAATTGACAAAATTGACTTTTGTCTCAACAAAATTGACAAAATTGACTTTTGTCTCAACAAAATTGACAAAATTGAATTTTGTCTCAACAAAATTGAATTTTGTCTCAACAAAATTGATTTTTGTCTCACGAAAGTCAATTTTGTCACATAAAGTCAATTTTGTTGTTACAAAATTGAATTTTGTCGTCACAAAAATGAATTTTGTCTTCACAAAATTGACTTTTGTCTCAACAAAATTGACAAAATTGACTTTTGTCTCAACAAAATTAACAAAATTGACTTTTGTCTCAACAAAATTACCAAAATTGACTTTTGTCTCAACAAAATTAACAAAATTGACTTTTGTCTCAACAAAATTGATTTTTGTCTCAACAAAATTGACAGAATTGACTTTTGTCTCAACAAAATTAACAAAATTGACTTTTGTCTCAACAAAATTGACAAAATTGAATTTTGTCTCACAAAATTGAATTTTGTCTCACAAAATTGAATTTTGTCTCACAAAAGTCAATTTTGTCTCACAAAAGTCAATTTTGTCTCACAAAAGTCAATTTTGTCTCACAAAAGTTAATTTTGTCTCACAAAAGTCAATTTTGTCTCACAAAATTGAATCTTACCTCACACAATTGACTTTTGTGATTTAATTTCCATATCAGGTAACAAAAGTCAATTTTGTATGCAAATATGTTTATATTCTTTTAGACAAAATTGACTTTTGTCATGACAAATATGAATTTTGTCATGACAAAAATGAATTTTGTCTACACAAATGAATTTTGTCATCACAAAATTGAAGTTCTTACAAAACAAGTCTGTAGCACATAGTTTTGTAAGACAAAAATGATTTTGTTATGACAGAATTGAATTTTGTACAAAACCACAAGAGTCCAATTCGGCGACCCGTACCTGTTCCAAGTCAGGATCCTATAATTCATTGATTGTCGTTTGTTTATGTGTAACATATCTGTTTTTCCTTTTTTTGCACATAAATTAGGTCGTCAGTTTTCTCGTTTGAATTGTCATTACTGGACCTTTTATAGCTGACTATGCAGTATGGGTTTTGTTCATTGTTGAAGGCTGTATGGTGACCTTGTGTTATTAATTTCTGTTTCATTTGGTCTCTTTTTTATATTGTCCAATGTATTATGAAAATAAAGTAAGATGACATATGCACCTAGTTGACCTTTTGCTAATTTGAAAATAAGAAAGTAGAAAAACTGGCAAAAAAAAAGTAACATTAAGCAATGAACCAAAAAATGAGGTCAAAATTGAATAAAAGTAAAAACATGCCAGACTAACATGTACATCCGTAAAAATGTTCATACAACAAATATACTTGACATGTTGCATACAATATTAGAAAACCTGACCAAAACACAAAAAATTAGCAATAACCACAGAACCATGAAAACGAGGTCAAGGTCAGATGAAACTTGCCAGTTGGACATGCATACTTTAGAATCATTCCATACAATAATTAAAAGTAAATAAAGTAGACACATTGTTTATGGTATCTGAGATATGGTTGTGACGACAAAAGCTTAACTTGTTCACTGATCCATGAAAAAAGGTCAAACCAAGTGAAAACTGTCTGGCGAACATGAAGACTTTGCAAGGTCTGGCATATCAAATATAGTTATCCTTAAATTTTTTAGTATTCTTGATTTCTCTTATAATCCTATTACTCATAATAATCATAATAGAAATAAGGATTCTGAAAAACCTTAACTTTTTTTCAATGTGCACAGTCACTTAGCCATGAAATGAGGTCACTCAAGGTCAATGAACATATGACAGACGAAAACTTCATAACATAAGGCATGTATATGCAAAGTATGAATGGTCCAGGTCTTCTGCCTTCTAAATATGCATGATACTAGGCTTTAATTAAGAAGTAAGTTAACACTTTATCACTAGTATTTTGGGGTTTCGTGCGGATAGAAAACCAGATAAATTGACATAAATCCCAGTGGTACAACAATATGTGCCATAATATTAGTCAAAATAATAATGACGTCTTGCATGGCTATTTCAACTTTTTTCTGTGACGTTGTCATAGTAAAAAACAAGTGAAACTGCGAGCTACTGCTCACTGATGATAACCCCGTCGCAAGTGGATAATATTAATAGTGTAAAAATATGTAAGTGTTCAGTAAACAGGAAGTTGTCGAGTGATGACTCTGAAAACACATCACACAGTATAGCTGACTTATATAAACCCTGAAACCAAATTTCAGAAATCTTTGTATTGTAGTTCCTGAGAAAAATTTGACAAAAATTTTCAACTTGTCTATCATGTGTAAAATCATACTTGTAAGTGTTCGGTAAAAGGGAAGTTGTCAAGTGAAGAATCTGAAAACGCATCACACGGTATAGCTGACTTATGTAAACCCTGAAACCAAATTTCAGAATTTCTTGTATTGTAGTTCCTGAGAAAAATGCGACGAAAAATATTCCTGGAACGGACGGACTGACAGAAGGATGGATGGACAGACAGAGGTTAAACAGTATACCCCCTTTTTTAAAGCAGGGGTAAAATTTTAAAGTGGGGATATAAAAAGCCTTACAAGATGTCATAATTGTTTGTATTACAAAAAGAAGTAACTTAATTCTTACTTGTTAGGAGCTGGCAAAAAAGATTTATTTAAAGTTGGTTATACAACATAAGCTTTTATACGACATACATATATATGACAAGCACAATACATGAAGCATAAAGTTCATCACTGAATGACTGAGATAGTAGTCTCAGATAGAGGGAGACCAACCAAACTCCCCTATTTAATCTGAATGTAGGACAGAAAGTCACAGAACAAAAAGTCACGGTCAAAAAGTCACACACTGTCACAGGCAAAAAGTCACGATTCAGTTTCGAGATTATTTTTCTTTGAACAAGAAAACACTTTTTTTTTATTTTTCTTGAAGTTTTATACATGAAAATGATGAAGCAACTTAGTAGTTAAAATTTATTAAAATAGATAAATCGATGCATTAGGTTTGCACAAACGTAAAACATTGTAATCCCTAAATGCGCGCAAATGTGGTGCGCCCTAATACATATCAATAATGATCTGATCAATAATTGTTATGAAAACAAAACATGCAAAATGTCAAAGTGGCTTGGTTTTCAAACATGTCATATGACTTCAATTTGCCAATAAATATATTCTTTGCACGATTAAAATCTAATACATTTTCATTTATCAAGGTTTATGGTCAGGAGCCTGTAATTTATGGAAAGCCAACGGGGTCAAAATTCTTTATTCGTATCTTGTCAATTCGTAACTTGTAACTGTGTAATTTCTAAATTGTGTATTCGTAAATTGTTAATTTGTAACTTGTTACTGTGAAATTCATAATGCTTAATTCGTAAATTGTCAATTTGTAACTTGCACCTTAAAGTTTGTAGTTTCAACATTCTTAATTGGTAAATTGTCAGTTTGTTACTTGTAACTGTGCAATTTCATAAAGTTTCATTCGTAAATTGTCGATTTGTAACTTGTATCTTTGTATCAAAATTCAACATTCTTCATTTGTTTGTTGTCAATTTGTTATTTGTAGATTTCAAAATTCTTTATGGGTAAATTGTCTTTTTGTATATTGATGTTTTGTAACTTGTAACATGTGACTTGTCGATTCGTGAATTGTCGATGTGTGAAATGTCGAAGTGTTAAATGTCATCGTTGTATTATGCTAACGATCATTATGACGACAGATGACGCTCGGGTTCTTCTTCGGTGTATAATCCTCCTGTAAGTCGGAGTACCTCCATGTGGAATATATACCTAAGTAATTTTAATCAATTAATTACAGCAAATGCGTCTAAAAAAAGCAAAACAAGAATTGCATGTTTACAGGATCCCAGTTTTATTTTTATTACTGACGTGGACTTTCGTTCGGAAACTATATAAAAAAAACATCCCGACTAGTTCAGTCCCTCAAAATAATTGATCTCTCCTAATTACGAGGTTAATAAAATAGTCGTTGGTCAGTAGAATATTACGACTGGATTATTCAGGTATTTACAATAAGGAGATGTGGTAACAAACCGTATGATTGCCAATGAGACAACTATCCACCAACACGAAGTACAATTAAAGTCCATGCAAGCAACTATAGGCAATCTACTGCCTTCATCAATGACAAAACCGTATACCATATAGTCGGCTTTAAAAGGCTACATCATTACTGAAAACCCCAGGTACTAGTAATAAACGATTTCTATTAATCATAACATGCTATTATCGGACCATTTTATTCTGACAGGAAAGGGCTGACATATATATTCTATTCTGCTGTTGTTGATTATATGGTCAGGTTGTTGTCTCTTTGACACATTCCCCATTTCCATTCTCAATTTTATGTATTAATATATATGCCTACTGAATTTTTCTGGACAAGAAGCTTAAAAATTGCCGCTACCAGATTTCCTACAATAAAAATGTACAACCAAAAAGACCAAAATATTCACGAGTCCCTCGATCTCAAAAGCTGCTTAATGCCCCGTACTCCCGATATGAACCCCACCTGGTGCCACACCTCCTTATAGCCCGGCAACCTTACTAAATCTAACATGTTGTCAATCGTTAATTAACTGAAACGATTCACGATGTTAATCAATATACCTATTTTTTTTTTAATTTGGATGTCAAATATAAAATAAAAAATCATTTGCAATGAATTCGTAACATCCTAATATCCTATTGACAAACCAGGTTGTATTCCGCCTGGCTCTTCTGTCGAGCAGTCAGCCAGGATCCCAGGCTATCATGTTACTCTAAAAATGACCAAAAACATATTCTTTTGGCCAAACCCCAAATAATGTGCAAATATTTTGGTGGAGAAATAAAATTAAAGAACCTTAGTGAGCGCGCTCACATGCCCCACGTCCCCACATTGTCACTGGAGAAATAAAATAACTGTAAGAAAAAAAGTTGTATAAGAAAAAAGAATAAATTATAATTTACTGTCGATATGTACATCTACATAGTATGTCCTTATTATCTACAAGGTTTCATGAAATTCTGTGGTGTGGTTTCATAGGAGTTGCGACGACAAACTGTTGCAGAGGTATATCGAAGCACACAAGTTCAAAGGGGCGTAACTTCTAGAACAAAAAATGAATTGTAATTTCTTGTCGATATGCAAATCTACTTAGTATGTCCTTATTATCACGAAATTCTGTTGTGTGGTTTGAGAGGAATCGCGATGACAAGAAACAGGACCGATGGACTGACGTACGGACGGACAGGCAGACAGACAGACGGACGGGTTAAAACATTACACCCTCCGCAACTTCGTTGCGTGGGGTATAATTAGTGTAAGGATATAACAGATAATTGCCTCTTTCATGCAAATGGCGATATGGCAAGATCTTTTCTCTGACAAGTCAGAGGGAGAGGGCGTCAATTTGTTTAAAAGTGGGAGTATTAAGAAGGGGGGTTTGAGATTTCCAAAAAACACTGGCCTTTGTTAGTCTTGTATGATTTTAAATTTTTTGTTTCTTGTGTATAATTCGTAGTTCAGTATGACGTCCGGTATCACTGAACTAGTATACACATTTGTTTAGGGGCTAGCTGAAGGACTCCTCCGGGTGCGGGAGTTTCTCGTTGCATTGAAGACCCATTTGTGGCCTTCGGTTGTGGTTTGCTCTATGGTCGGGTTGTTGTCTCTTTGACACATTCCCCATCTCCATTCTCAAATTTAAGTAGGTGACGCGTGTAGTAAAAAATAAACAGTTTCATAGTTTAATGATCATGGTCATTAAAAATATATAGAGGGGACACCTCCTAGTATATTTCGCCTTTGTACCATGATCCTTTTAGATCTGTATCTGTAGGAGAACGTTTTGGATACAAATACCGGCTTTAATACAACGGTAGAGAGAGCGCTGTCGATGTATTGACGATGCACGAGAGTAGTTTTATAACGGCTGTCAACCCCTGGCACTACGCTTGTTCAATGTGGTTCTATTCGAATACTGTTTATACGAAAAATGAGTTGGAATATTGTTGTATTTTACTCGTTGAGATCTCAAAACACTTCGTGTAGTTTTTTATCTGCATGTTTGTTTACAACATTTCTTGACTGATAATTGTCAAATCGGGCCCTTGACAGCAATTTAGTGTTCTTTTTGGACGAGCTTTTTTCGTTAAATTGTCTGGTTCTATAGCACTGCGACCCCATCGTACAGAAATATTCTGACTTGAGCGTCTTGTCTGTATGTCCTGTAGTTTCAGTTTTGTGAGCGTGTTTGAGACGCAACCAACTTCTCTGGATTTGTACTCTCCTTTTATAAATCTCACAGGTTGTCGCTGTATTCTTTCAAGGTTATTGATGATTGTAGATGTGAACTGGTCCCATACTATTGACGATATGATATCTCATTATTGACCTGACCATTATAGTATATGCGGTTTTCTCGCATTCCGGTTGACAATATCTCGATTAGTTTTCTGGTTCCATTAGATTTTATTACAAAATAGTGCATATTCAACACAGTTTTGACATATAGTATACATTAACTAAGTGGCTCATTTAAAATATTTTTTCATTCAGTTTGTTTTACAAAAAACTTATAAGATATAATTAAAGATTTGTTATAGATATAGGAAGATGTGGTATGAGCGCCAATGAGACAACTCTCCATCCAAATAACAATTTATAAAAGTAACCCATTATAGGTCAAGATACTGTCTTCAACACGGAGCCTTGGCTCACACCGAACAACAAGTATAAAGGGCCCCAAAATTACTTGTGCAAAACCATTCAAACGGGAAAACCAACAGTCTAATCTATATTAAAAAAAAACAAGAAACGAGAAACACGTTTAAATTACATAAACAAACGACAACTACTGTACATCAGATTCCTGATTTATGTTCATTACTCAGGAACCAAATAAATAAAGACTGTTCGTCCATTTGTTTCTTGTATTAAAACATATCATTAGATAATTACATTCTTTTCTGAAATTTTAATATTGAGATTATAATATAAATGAATGATGGTTGTCAAACCATTTCTGCCATTATACATTGAGTCCTAATTTGCGGGCCGAGGACAATATTAGTATTTTTCCAGCACCGTCTTATATTTCATGTTTTTAGTCTTGTTTTGACCCGGTTAAATATTAAGTAGAAATTTCTTGCAAAGTGACAGTAATATATTTGCGAAGTTGATAAGGAAGCCCGTCCAAGCGACACATCTATATACCTTAATTAAGGAAGTGACACACCTCATTGCAGGTTTGGTGACCAGTACAGTAAACAAACATGTTTATATACGAGGTTACCTGAATATAAAACCGAGTCCCTTTTATACATGCCATATAAAACAAACAATGTATTTATCTATTTGTTATCTTTTATATGTATGCGCTGTACATACTCCTTTGGTATGTATTCAATATGGCGGTGCTCCTACTTACAGGAGGATTATACACAGAAGAAGAAGCCGAGCGCCATCTGTCGTCATAATGATCGTTAGCATAATACAACAATGACATTTAACACTTCGACATTTAACACATCGACAATTCACGAATCGACAAGTCACATGTTACAAGTTAGAAAACATCAATATACAATAAGACAATTTACCAATAAAGAATTTTGAAATCTTCAAGTTACAAATTGACAATTAACAAATGAAGAATGTTGAATTTTGATACAAAGATACAAGTTACAAATCGACAATTTACGAATGAAGCATTATGAAATTGCACAGTTACAAGTAACAAACTGACAATTTACCGATTAAGCATTATGAATTTCACAGTAACAAGTTACAAATTAACAATTTACGAATTAACTATTTAGAAATTGCACAGTTACAAGTTACGAATTAAGAATTTTGACCCCGTTGGCTTTCCATAGTAATTGAGTGGTTGTTGTTTGTTTATGTGTTTTATATGTGTTTTGTTCATATTTTTATATAAATAAGGCCGTTAGTTTTCTCGTTTGAATTGTTTTACATTGTCATATCAAGGCCTTTTATAGCTGACTATGCGGTATGGGCTTTGCTCATTGTTGAAGGCCGTAAAGACCTATAGTTGATAATGTCTGTGTCATTTTGGTCTCTTGTGGACAGTTGCCTCATTGGCAATCATACCACATCTTCTTTTCTATATCATGTATATTATCAGCAATTTCCTTAAGGTTCATGTGGACCCTATGTCTAAAATGGCCGTATTTTCACCTCAAAATTTATTCTGAGTACAGACAAACCTGCGCATCTGTAAATTTTTCCAGGCATAGCATGCCCTAGATAAATGAATTTTAAATATGTTTTATGTTTTAGAAAAATAAAAAATTACCAGGATTTTGCCGTGCTCTTTTTTTCATTCCTCCAGAAGTTGCCAAAATAAACTAAGTTGGGAAACAGGTTTGAGAACTTCCCCACAGGTAAAAATTAAAGTGAGCATTTTTAATTGACATGGACATTAGATGGACAATAGATACCTGACAATAATTGGTTATTTAAACTGTGTACCTGAGTGGACCATATCAAGGTAAACTCAACTGTTTGTTAATTTTATCATCTTCTGCAGAGACGAAAAAAATTGTACGGCAAAATCCAGTTAAGTTATGAATTTTCTAAATCATACAATGCATTTGAATTCTATTTATCTAGGGCATGCTATGCCTTAAAACTTTTCCAGATGCACAGGTTTGCCTGTACTCAGAGTAAATTTTGAGGTGAAAATACGGCCATTTTAGCCATAGGGTCCACACGAACCTTAAATTAAAAATGAATATATATATATATGTAATAAAAAGAAAATATTTTTAAATCTTTTTCATATATTTTCAAACAATTGTCAATAAATTGTTTGTGACTTTTTGTCCTGTGACTTTTTGTCCTATCAAATTTGTGACTTTATGTCTGAGTTTATATGTCCTGTGACTTTTTGTCCTGTGACTTTCTGTCCGTTTACCTTCCATCTAAATCAGTGAGCTGAATAATTGTTTTTTGCAGTAGTCCGGTGAACGAGTCGAAATCTGTTAAAAAATCACATGTGCAAAATGAGTGTCAACACTTACACAATACATTTTCAGAATATCAGCTAAAAAAAGAATCACTAGTGATAGGGGAGTGTAACCAATGAATTGATCCTGAATTAGATAAGATTTTCCCGGTACGTCTAAACACCGCTCAGGACCTCCTGAGTGCACACATGGACACATCTCCGTTAATCCTTAGGTCGAGTGTACATGGATCCGCTGTACCCTTGCAGTCAATCAAGGGGTGCGTCTATACTGGAGGAATCTCTAAGTACATACATACAGGACATACAAAGTGCACTCAGGACCTTTATAGTCATCGTATCTGCACACAGGATGGATATATATATTCGTCATACGCTTCTCATTTTAGAGTTAAATTTCCAAGTAACGGCCGGGGAACCTCTTAAGATTTAATAATAATGCTACTAAAAATATTTTATTTCTCCCATTTTTCGCTTTTTTTCGCTATAATTATTAAGCTTTAGGCGATTGTGCTTTTAGTCTGAGACTACTATAACTACTGTGTCTCAGTTTTAGTGAATATAAATAATGACGCGGGCCTCACGAATAAATATAAATCTGAAATACTGGAACATCGATTAGCAGAGCTCGAGCAGCAGAGTAAACTTACACATAAATCTCGAAGTTATTTACGATTAATACAGACTGTGCTCCTGAATAAAGTTGTTAAATACATTAATTTGTGTTTTTTACTTCTACAAGAAATTTGAATCAAATGCTAATTACGCACCATTTACTGAGCAGAGAATCATTCTAAGCCAGGAACAGTCTATACTAACTGATAACAGTAAGAATAGAATGTCTCGGTAAAAAGGCAGTCAAATCATAACAGAACTGTAACTAAATGATACATGTACATCAAGTTCCAGCGGGTCCGTAGAAATACCACAAAGCACCTCCTTAGTGCTCTAAGAAGAAAAAGTTTGCACTAAGAACCTGATGGAATGATACAACTGTCACAAAGGACATTACATATAGAAATAGACTTTGTAAATATATAATTTCAAATTTTATGATCATATCTTTTGTAATTAGAAAGTTATTTTATGTTTTTTTATCGACACGCGCCTCAATCAGATGATTGTCACCTGTGTAATCGATAGAAATTCATTTTCGCTCAACCATGACCGTTTAGAATCCACTTTGTATACTGATTACACATGTAAAATTGAAGATGCGAAACATGCTATATTAGACTGTCCTTTATATGCAGATTTACGTGAAAGTTTGTTTTATGAAGTTAAAAGAAGTAATGGTGATTTTAGTATTTTGTCTGATGATGATAAGTTTATATATCTTTTTAAAAGTACTGCTTTGGTGTGGTTGACAAGACCTGATGTAATATTCTAAGTAGAAGAAATTGTTTTTTTATATGCTTCATTGATAGTGATGATTTTACAGACCTGAAATATTTTTATAGAGTTGATCAATGCAGTTATATGGTGTTTTTTTGTATTTCTGGCGATTATATTTTTTACTTCTATGTATTAGCGTATTTTCTATTCTTATTGTAACTCACTTTTCGTCCGTCGTCGTTAGCTCTTACAAAAATCTTCTCCTCTGAAATCTGAAATCTGGGCCAAATTTTAGTTATAGAACAGTAATTTTGTTCAACCGAAATACTAACAATAGATTATAAGAGTTTTATTTGGAAGCAATACAGCTTAAAGATACATTTAGGTGAGGTAAGGTTAAAATCAATAAATCAAGAATTTAAATTTGATACTATAAGATGTTAGAGCATATGTTAAGGATAAAATAACCTAATAATATTTATAGGTCATGGACCTTCTAGTCGAGATATTTGAGATTTAAAATATTGCGGGAAAAGGATGACTCGGACTTTAACCTTATTTTTGCATTGATATATATTTGGATCTCAAAACAAAAGAAACAAAAAATCAAAGAATCAAAGACCTTTCATGAGCTATTAAGTCTCATATGAAAAAAATAAATGGGTGTTATGGGGCAAATTGTTTTACCTTGTATTGTATGGAAAAACACCTAGGAGTCCGAACATTTTTTTTAATTTTCTTTCATCAGCTTCAAATTAAAACACCCTAATCCGTTATGTTTATTCAACAAATATCATTAACTATAATCAATTAGTAACGATCAGAAGACAATAGTTATTTGGAGATGGTTGATTGAACTTGATGATTGGGAATTTGCAATGAGCCGTTGGTCACGTGCCGAGTGGCACGCGCTGATTGAAAAAGTAATTTTACTTCAAAATTATAATATCTATTGATACCAAACTTTTTATTTCTCAGTTATATACTCATATCCTCTTATATCCATGTTCTTTGTGGTCTTAAAACATAGTTTTAGTGTCCTTAGTGCAAAAACTTTCTTCTTAGTGCACTAAGAAGTCCTTTGCGGTATTTCTACACACCGAGTTCCAGCACCTCACCCAGCACCCTTGCCTTGCACACTGAGTTGGCAAACTGTGTGTCAGTCTTTTTTGTTTGTTTTATCAGTTTGTTTGGATATTTTTTAGGATCGTTGTAAAATTATATCTATTAGCTGAAACTACTATAACACACGTGTTATAGCTGAGTCTTTTGCTAAATACGATTTTAAATTGTTCAATTCTTTCTATTTCATAATTTTGTCAAAGTCTACTTTTTAAAGTTTAAAATTTTAAAGAAAAAATGAATATTCCATTTTGATTTGAGGAAAATCTTTTTGAACTGTAATGACATGGTCAGTCTGATTTGTTGCAAAGCTGATAACAGGTAATTATAACATACAGTAATTTTCCATTACGACAGTGCGTGTACCCTCGAGTGTGTATAACGTATAGTTTTCTGGAGAACATCCTGTCTACGTGTAATACAGATTGATGACATTACACAGAAATTCTTTTGTTAAATGTGATTAGGTATCTGTGTCCATTCCCTATTTCTACACCACAAATTTTCCGAAGAAAAAAATCAAAAATTCATTTATATGAAATTAAGAAGAAAAGTAGCAAATATAAACTTCAGTAACTGCGCATTGAGTAAACATAATTTCAATATTGCCTGAACAAACCCGTTAGAAAACGTATACATATATGAAGATGTGTTTAAAAAGACCAATTCCCATTGGCTTTATTTCACACTAGGACCTAAGATAACTAGAACTAAGCAATGGTTGATCCAGAAATTTTCATATCAAGATAAGGGGGGGGGGGGGGGGGGGGGGGGCTGGAAAAAATCAAATCCGCCTTGCTAATTGGGAAGTCATTTGGTCTGATACACACATATATATTAATATACCTTGTATGTACATAATTAAGAACAGCTTCACATATATGCATATAAAATAATGGTACGTCTAAAACCCGTTCAGCATCTCCTGGGTGTACGCAGGACATTACAAGTCAGACTAAGATATAAAAAAGAAGATGTGGTATGATTGCCAATGAGACAACTATCCACAAAAGACCAAAATGACACAGACATTAACATGTATATAAGTTTTAGTGAGCGTTCAGGGTATACATTCTGAAGGATTTGTATAGTAACTGGTTTAATGAAGTCCTTCATTGCTTCCACCCCTTAATGAAATTTAAATGGCGAGACGTTAATTAATTAACTATCTATCTATCGGCATGCGTCGTTATTTGCGATACGTCACGGATGACCGATCTGATCATATTCAATATACCAATCATCCTTTGAATTTGGTCAATTGATCTTTAATAATTAGGACTGATTGGTGATGGCAGAGAATAAGTCTCTGGTGATGGTTATAAACACATAGAAGTAAACTTTGCAAAAAAAGAGTTTCCTTGGAAAAAATTGTAAAAATATATGAATATGTTAAATAATTTTTTCTTTCGTATGCAATAATTGAAGACGTTTAGAAATAACAAAAAATTTCACTAAATGGGAAATTTTCAATTCAAGTTATTTCATTTTGAAAACTTTGAGAAATATAGATCTTATTCGATGTACAATGTGGCCCGCTTGGAGATAAACTTGTGAAACCCCGCTTAATTAGGGGTTGTCTACTTTCGTCTTTTTATATTGCTAAACATTCTATAATCAAGGATTTGTACAAGGCCTTGTTATAATATAAATGAATCTCGTCGCCAATATCACCATAATTACATAAAGAACAAATACAATCTTCTCCTAAATAGTTTGCCATCTAACAATTCAAAAAGAAATGTTGAGTCGAAACTGAGGTACCAAATCTATAAAAAGAATCACAATTTTTTGTGTAGCAGTAGACGTCGAAATTAAACTGTATATATTCTTTTTTCAAAACTCCTGAAATAATTTAACATTATCTATAGACAGCTTACATATGCAAATCTTTTTAGAAGTATGTGAGCGTAAATAAAATTTACTTATTACCCCCCCCCCCCCTTTTTGCCTGTTTTAAAATTTAATTGTAAACGATTTTGTTTCTTAATTTGTGTTTGCTAATTAACTGGGGTTCATACTGTCAAAAGTCAAAAATGTCTCCTTGTGTATAAGTTATTGATAAAAAAAAATATTTGAAGCCGCCAGAAGAATAAATCATTTCCTGAACTATAAAATACATTTATCTGTAATCAAAGAAAATTCGCCTAAACATTCTCGTATATATTTAAACAATTGTAAAATAATTAATAAATTCAACGACTTTCTGTCTGTTTACTAATACTTTTCTTGTTCAGTTTTTGTTTATACCCATAATAGATGAAGAGCTCTTCATCTATTCGAATAATAATTACTGATCACAAATTTTCCGGATGCATTTTATCCTATTTTCGTATCGAACTTACATGTTAGTAGTTGAACGGAATTAAAAACTTTTTAAGGAATTTACAACTCAAATTTTCAACAACAAATTTCTACACTTTTTACCTGGATTTTTTTCTCTGTTTCGAAGCCGCCACCGGTGACCCCGTATCAAACATAGCCAACACCTCATATGACGTATTCACGATGTTAAGGTATTGACAATATACAATCACATTTATCAATATACAGCAAGTAAGTAATTTGGTGTTGAATGCCAGTAGATCAGAATTTGTTAAATTTTGTTACCTGTTTAAGGGGCACTAGCTGTCAAATTCATGTTCATCATCGATTTTAATAAAATTCACATAACGTGTGTATATATATATATATATATATATAGTGTTGAATTGGTTATTAAAATTTCACGCACAATCTTGGCTGATATGCATGAAACCATTATTTCATGAAACTGCATGAGAAAGACTAATCGCATAATACCAGAGTCAGAGACATATATATTGTATCTTATGTCCCTGCCAGAACTAAAAAATAAACCACCTTAAGTCCACATAAGAGGGTATGGATGTGAAATTAAAAGCAGAGGCGGATTTAGGGGGGAGGGGGCCGGGCCCCCCTTTTTTTGAAAAAAATGGTTGCTTAAATAGGGAATCACTGAAGCGTGACTGGAGCGGCCCCCTCTTAGGCAGTCAGTGGGCCCCCACTTATGAAAATTTCTGGATCCGCCACTGAACTGAATAGAGAATAACGGACAAAAAAGCTTTAAGAGAATAATGGGAAAAAGTGTAAGTTATTAAAAATATAGCTAAAAAAAAGAAGACAGAAAAAAAGACCCCCCCCCCGAGACGATCCTTACCTCAACTGTTATTTGACGCTGCCGAGTTAGTTTGAGACAAAGACAGCCCGTAACCTTTTTGCATCAATTTGAGGATTACCCAAGGTTAATTTTACGGCAACTTATTTTATTTTGGAATAAAGATAAACATAGTCATAATTGACAAGTTTCCTTCCCCTGCATTCTCGATCGCACATAATAGCACGTTGGTCTCAAATAAGACATTGTTACATTACAACACTTGCCGTCAGTATATGAAAATATTGATTAAGAAGGTATAGAAAAATAATGCACGCACACTATTATCCACCACAGGCCTAAATCGTTAGTCCATAAACAACGAGGGTTATAAAACCTAGCACTTTGAACACAGCCACCGGCATGGTGTGAATTTGAAAGCTTCCCAAATTAGTACTGTAACTATCTATTTCTACCCATAGAAAACTTTTGCCCTTCATTTATCAGATTTAAAAATGAAATATGTTGATATTAATGGTATATTAAAATTATTGGGGAATTCAAACCATTCCTATTGTAAGTGAAAAAACTAAATTTATATCAGGGTGATTGAAATGAGGAAAAAGGGGGGGTGGTGGTGTCGGGGCTGATCAGGAGTTCAGGGCCCCCTTTTTTGGAAAATATATACAAGCCCCCTCTTAGGCAGTCGGTGGGCGTGGTCTTCAGTTGTATTATAAATCTTAAAAGCTTTACACCTGTAATATTCTAAAGTGTAAATCAAGGGAAATTAATGTAAATTATCTTTGCATTGGGGTCTATTAAAGGGTATTTTTGGGGGAAGAAAGAAGGGAGGATGAGTCCATGGGAGATAATCCCAACCCCCTCAATTTGAGAATATGCTATTATCTTGTAAACGGTCCAGATCCCCACCCCTAAACCATATTTATCGGACCACAGATAAATTATCACGTTGTGATTGGTTAAACGCCGTCACGTGGTGACCCCCTATGAGACTGTAGGGGGTTAGTAAGTTTCATAGGGGGTTCATGACGCGTTAATGGTGACGTCATCTATTGCTGTTTCTTGTGTTTCATTGTTTATTTTTCAACAAAACGCAGCAGAAAAAGTCCAGCGTCCGATAAATTCGTTATACGGTTAACTACTGACCCCCTACGGATCCATAGAGGGTGAATAAAATTCATAGGGGATTCGGCCTCCGGCCTCACCCCTATGGATTTTATTCACCCTCTATGGATCCGAAGGGGGTCAGTAGCGAACCATATAACTTATAATATTCTTGAATGGGACGATAAAACAAATCAAATGAAATGAAAGGGAGGTCCCTTGGGGTTACCCCACCCTGTTCAATTTGAGAATGTGCTATTATCTTGTAAACGATCAAGATCCCCACCCCTAAACCATATATATTCTTGTAGGGGACAATAAAATTAATGAAATGAACTAAAAGGGAAGTCCCTGGGGATCACCCCACCCCTATACCATATATTCTTATGTGGGACAATAAAACTAATCAAATGTAATTAAAGGGAAGTCCCTGGGGGTTACCCCACCCTGTTCAATTTGAGAATGTGCTATTATCATGTGAATGATCCAGATCCCCATCCCTAAACCATATATATTCTTGTAGGGGACAATAAAATAAATGAAATAAAATAAAAGGGAAGGGAAGTCCCTAGGGGGTCACCCCACCCCCTCTAGTTTGAAAACTTGTAAACGGTCAAGATCCCCACCCCTAAACCATATATATATATTCTTGTATGGAACAAAAAACACATCAAATGAAATATAGGGAGAGTCCATGGGGGTCACCCCCACCCCCCTATGTTTGAAAAACTTTTAAATGGTTGAGATCCCCAGTGGTTAGTTGAAAAAAATTCCGGATCCCTGATCTCCACCCTTAAACCGTATATATTCTTGTATGATACAATAAAACAAATCAAATGAATATGGAATCATCCCCTTTGTCTTGGGTTGGGAACCCCCCTTTTTATAATGTCTGGATCCGCCCGACATACCATCTAGCTAGCTATAAAGGCTTTATAAATATGAAATAAATCAAACAAGGAAATTAACAGTGCAACTGTTTTGAATTTTAAAAAAGCCTTTAATTACAATGTTAAATTTTATGTGCATTTATTTTTTGCTTATTTTCAATAATGGACAAAATTGCATGATTGAAAATTGTATGATAAGAAAAATCTGCATACATGTTATAGAGACGAAACTGGGAATTTGACAAAGAGAAAACAACCCAACCAAAGAGCAGACAACGGCCAAAGGTCACCTATGGGTCTTCAATGCAATGAGAAAATTTCGGCACTGGTCTTCAGCTCATTAATATGTATCCTAAATGAGACTGAGATACAGATTTCAGTTGCATTAATAAAAACCTCACAATAAGTTCTGAATATCAGAATTAACAGTATTGCAAGATTCTCTCAAAATGTACACATAGAGCTGAGAAACTGTAAAACTAATCATGCTTATTTAACATTAAAGTCCTTGGAATCAATCTTAATATGCATACTCTTGTACAAAGGAATATAAGTATCCAAAAGACATATATGGTCTTCAAAAATAAGAGTATCAATGCTATTAATTTATGACAAGATATTAATCAAGCAATAATTTCGCTTTGTTTAAATATTTCGGAGGTTATTATAACCTCCTTTTTTTGTGATGATGTTTTTGTTTTTAAGTTGGGATAATTGTTTGTACCAACAAAAATAAAAACACAAAGTTAATCTAGAATTATGTTTTTATCATTTTTTTATGTTTAGGTTGTTAGCAAGATGAAAAGGACAAATATTGCAGTTCAAAATTCAAAATGTGGATAAGCTGAGGTTCTTGAAAGGACACACCTTTGCAGATTTTCATATTTTGCATGAATGAATTTAAAGTTTATATGATGGATGGCAGAGAAAGAAAAAAAACTTTTCAATTATCCTGCTCCTGAAGGATAATTGTAAAACATCTTGTTTTCGGTAAGTTTTATGCTCCTGTTTTAATAGTGTTAGTGCATTCATCTGTCCAGTCTTTCCTCTAAATTGTATCCTCTTTAAGTTTTTGGTGAGTGTTCACAATGAATTTCAGTAAGTAACTTGTGGATTTACATGTTTATACTCAAAATTTAGTACTAATATTAATGAGATTTTAGCATGACATCCTGGAAAATGCTTGTTAATCATGTTTATGTTCCAGAACATATGAGTATTTGGACTGTACGCGTACAGTCTGCCCAATTTTGAGAAGTTGGTCAAGTTTATTAGAAACAAATGTACAGTACAGATCAACATAACTGAAATCTTTAATAGATTAATACAAAAAGTTTGCAGTTGATATAAAAACACATGTTTGGTTGAGCTGGTACTAGACACTTTTTTTACATAAATAAGGCCTTTAGTTTTCTCGTTTGAATTGTTTTACATTGTCTTATCGGGGCCTATTATAGCTGACTATGCGGGATGGGCTTTGCTCATTGTTGAAGGCTGTACGGTGACCTATAGTTGTTAATGTCTGTGTCATTTTGGTCTTTTGTTGATAGTTGTCTCATTGGCAATCATACCACATCTTCTTTTTTATACTACAAGTATACTCAAATGGTCTGACTGTATGCATATGGTGGGACTGCAAGTGTATACTTTTATGTTCTGGACCGTAAACGTACGGTCCAAAAACTGATATGACCTGGAACATTTATACATGTCTTAAAATTAAAATCAAACACATTGTTTTTTTTTAACTTGGTAATAACTTATTCGATAGAACTATAATGTTTTGAGATTATCAAAATCAAAAATATCCCATTTTTACATTTGATAAAGAAGAAGATTATTGATGTATGTATAAATGTATATTAAAATGAGACGGCAAGCCAACAACACAAAAAATAAGGATAAAACAATATAATTTTTTGTATCAATCTTATAATTTCCAATATATCCAAAGGTATTTTTTGATTGAAATAAAACACAAGTTGAAATCTGTCAGAACTTTAAAAGCGTAAAGAAATATTGTTTCTGTTGTCTGCATTTTGTATAATATATTGCAAATTTTTGTGAATAATGGAATGTTATTATAATTGCCTAAAGTTTTAACATTGATCTTTATATATATATTATATATATAACTTGGGAAAATACCCAAATGTTATAAAGAAGAATAAATTAATTGATTGTTATATAATATAAGAATAGGAAAATGTGGTATATTGCTAATTTGACAACTCTCCATCAGAGACCAAAGGATGCAGGAGGTTACCAACTGATGACACTGGACAACCTTTAACATTCAGTTAAATCCATACCGCATAGCTATTTTTACTGAAAATCATATTATTGCTACATGTATGCAAACAATTTCGTATAATACATAACTTCTCTTTTTCAGAAGGATTGAAATTCATCACATAGAATAAATGGAGAAAAGACCAGAATAAATTCAAAGACAAAAGTTGGATCAGTTATTATTTTCATCACTCAGTCAATGCTTTGAAGTTCTTTTAAATACCCAAAGATATTGAAACCACAATAATGTCAAAGTTCTGTGCTGAATGACAAAAAAGTGGACTATATAGATACCATCAAACAATGCTGGATGATAAGAAACTATTAATGTTTTGTGTGGAGGGATATTGTGAAAAAAATAGATTTACTTAAATAGCTATTAGTATGTTAACCCTAACAATAGAGCTTTTCATTGATTTCAAATGGTAAATAATTGTGTTTCAAGAAAGTATTCTATAATTCATGAATAAACATATATTGATACTTACATTATCTGCTTTGTTGTTTAAAAGTTTAGTTTTGAACAGTTATAGAACAATATGTTGAATTAACATTTCCAAAGAAAAAAAGATATTCAATTAAAAAGATTCATCTTATAACAATTTACTACCAAATAGAATACATTGTAACATACACATTACTGTATATTTATATCTATATATTTAAAACTTGAATCCAATAGGATTTTAATTTGTCCCATGGGATATTAAAAAACCCATGGGATAATTACAGTCCCATGGGATTTTTTTTGTCCCATGGGACAACAAATATCCCATGGGACAAAAAAAATCCCATGGGATTTAACCAAAATCCCATGGGATAATGGTCAATCCCATGGGATTTTGCCCTGTCCCATGGGATATTGAAAATCCCATGTTTTTATAAATCAAATAGCAAAATAAATATAATAGTAACAGTAGAAAACCAATGAAATTATTGAATCCCATGTAATTCCGCTTCATGACATTGTAGCTCTTGTTTGAGGCGGCGGCGGATTTGCAAATGAGTGTTTTGCAAATTTAAAGTGTCCAGTGTTAATCGTTAGGGAGCTGTGATTTTATGTATTAAAAATATCTACCGATACTACAGCGTGTTCAAAGACAACAGAAAACAATTTAATATTCATTTTGCAACCTTGTAATTTATTGTTGTGGTTAAACATTAGTGTTCCAATTGGTTTTGTGTTGTTGAATGTTGCGTAACCTTTCGTTGAGTTTCGTTTATTTACAAGTCGAATATGTGTTCGATTTATCTTCCTAATCCATTTAAAAAAAGAGCAATGTTTTTTTATAGTCGTTGTTAAATGAAATCTGCGCATTTGGTTTGCATTTTACTGAGTGATTGTTGGATGTTTTTTTTTAATAAAACTTTCAGTGACGAGTACTCCATGCATTTCACGACGATGTTAACATTCGATAAAGGATTGAAAAGTGATTGAGAGGACACAACTTTAATATTCAAATCTTCAACTCTGGACTAGACATCTCTAGCGCTCGACTTTAGATTTATATCGCTAGACTTTACACCCCATGGCCAGCACGCTCGACTTTAAATAAATACCACAACTCTATATCTGCGTGAGACCAGCAGATCACTGTACTACAGAGATGTTTGCGTGGATTTATAAGCCATACCGACTAATATATCATCAGTGCATATGCCATCATAGTTCAAACAAAGTAGACTAATCTTTTCCTATACTTATTTCTGGACAAATAATAAAAGTCACAGAGAAATGAAATTTGGTCACTTCATAAACAAATCAAAGTTGACAAGAAAAGTCTACACTGAACTAGTATATATGTGTTAAGGGGCCAGCCGAAGGTCGCCTCCGGGTGCGGGAATTTCTCGCTACATTGAAGACCCGTTGGTGGCCTTCTGCTGTTGTTTTTTGTCTATGGTCGGGTTGTTGTCTCTTTGGCACATTCCCCATTTCCATTCCCAATTTTATAACACAAAAACTCGTTAACCATAACTTTTATTTTTCATATAATCTGATTAATGGTAATGCATGTATAAGTGAAACGTAACTTCAGTATATATATATAACAAGTTTAAAAGGGTACAACATCACCAAAGAACACAATAAAACGAACACTATGTTAGATATTTCGGATAAAAGATATCCTTCCTCTAGCACGATGTCAAATGAATCATGTCAATATATTCAAATTAAGACACTATCAAAATCTTGAAATTTTTAAAATTTAAGCGAACATCACAGACGCTGGTACAATTTTAAAATTTGTAAACACGACGCAAAGACTACAAAGATATGCCAAAATAAAAATAGTTATTTGCGATGTGATCAGACACAACTCTAAATTTCCAAAGGTGGTGACATACAGTTGAGATGTTAAAACAACTGCGTGGAAATACCGTCCCAATAAACAGTCCTAACCGATTTAAGCTGGTATATTATTTAAAATATGACAACGGTAGAGTAATTGCAACAGAAACTGCGTATTTAAACATCCCAAATATATAGTCATTTGATGATAAGAACTAGAGGCTTTTAAGAGCCTGTGTCGCTCACCTTAGTCTATGTGCATATTAAACAAAGGACACAGATGGATTCATGACAAAATTGTGTTTTGGTGATGTTGATGTGTTTGAAGTTCTTATTTTATTGAACATTCTTGCTACTGACAGTTATCTCTATCTATAATGAACTTTGCCCATTAGTAACAGAGGAAATAATTTTCAAAAATTTACAAAAATTTACCAAATACATAAAAATTGTTAAAAATTGACCTTAAAGGGCAATAACTCCTTAAGGAGTCAGTTGACCATGTTGGTCATGTAGAATTATTTGTAGATCTTAGTTTGCTGAACATTATTGCTGTTTACAGTTTATATCTATCTATAATGGTATTCAAGATAATTACCAAAAACGACGAAATTTCTTCAAAATTCAGGGGCAGCAACCAAACAACCGGTTGTCCGATTCACCTGAAAATTTCAGAGCAGATAGATCTTCACTTGATAAACAATTTTACGCCATGTCAGATTTGCTCTAAATGCTTTGGTTTCAGAGTTATAATCCAAAATCTACATTTTACCCCTATGTTCTATTTTTAGCAACGGCGGCCATCTTGGTTGGTTGGCCGGGTCACCGGACACATTTTTTCAAAACTATATACCCCAATGATGATTGTAGCCAAGTTTGGTTAAATTTGGCCCAGCAGTTTCAGAGGAGAAGATTTTTGTAAAAGTTAACAACGACGGACGACGACGTATGACGGACGTCAAGTGATGAGAAAAGCTCACTTGGCCCATTTGGGCCAGGTGAGCTACAAATGAGTAATAATTTTTTACTAAGGGTAAGTAATTGAACGTGGCTGCGTATTTACACATCCCTGCCAACTGTAATTAAAACTGGTATAATTAAAAAATTCCTGAAAAGTTTAAGAGTCCAGTACGGAAGCCACAGTTACTGAACACAAGTGATGGCAGGAAAATAAGTGATGGTAGGGAAAATGAGTGACTCTTCTATGTTTTTTTCATTAATGCCCTCTGGGGAAACTGTCCTGAGCTTTCTTATCCAAAAACATTCTCGAGCAAGTCTGTCGGCCTTTGAACAATCCTTGTTGTGATCTATGATGGTGATGGTAAGTTTTTTTAGATCAGCTTGGGCGTGCCCAGGTGATCTCAAATGACGACTTACGGGGAGGTCGGGCTTGCAGTGTAGTCACTACGATGACCATTCATGAGTTTGTTAAATGGCTGTTCTGTCTCGCCAACATACTGCATGCCACATCGACACTGAAGAATTCTGGGATTTGTGAGTTACATTACAAAATATTGTGTACACAGACCCAGTGAAGTGGCAAGTAAATGTTTGAGTATTCAGTATTTGTTGGCAAGTCAGACATCGTTTGTTACCACATGTTTTGCACCATCCTGTAGTTGAACAGCTTTTATTAGAGGAGACGGCAGCTCTCACAAATAAGTCTTTTAGACTTGCTGGTCTCCGAAAAGCTAAACCAGGAATATCGGGAAAGATTTTTGATATTTCGGGTGATTGGCAATACTTTGCCAATAGGCACGAATCAAACGTGAAAGGTTAGTAAAGGCGGGATTGTATGTTTAAACAAATGAAACTATTTTGCTGCGCCTCTTCTTTTTGTACTGTAACAGGTCACTGCGGCTGTTATTGTTAGCACGCGCACACCCTTATCTTTGTCCCAATTCTTATAAACTCGTTTGGTTAAAAATCCACGAAGTTCCTGGTACCGCTGAGTGACAGCCTCCTCAGAGGAGCTAATCCGCTTTACTCTGAGAGATTGACTGTACGGGATACTTGTTGTACAGTGTTTGGGGTGACAGTTTTGGAGAGAAAGGTACTGATGTTTATCTGTATGTTTACATTAGAGTTCTGTTGATATGACACCGTCTTTTACAGATGTAGTTGTGTCTAAGAAAGATATCTTAGAGTCGGATATTTCATATGTGAATTTAATTGACTGGTGGGCGTTGTTTGCATGTCTAATAAAAGCATCCAATTTTTGTTGGGATTCAAATTATTCACTTGCAGTTCATCATCAATATTTCTTACCTCTTTTGACAAAATTGAACCAAACTGGCTGCTAAAAGCGATATGTTAATCATTATTTTTTTCATTAATGATTGAACAAAAAAAAATCATTATTTGATATTTCTTATATACCTCGTTCCTAGTGCTCCTTTAAACTTTTCATTTGTATTTTCTGATTCACATTCAAGTATTTAGATTTTTTTTTTTAATTTGTCTTAAGCATCAGTGATCAATATTTACATTTCTCCCCTTAAGACAATATTATAACGTTATACTAATCATCGGCAATGACAACATACAATGCCCATTTTTACTTGAACAGATAGCAAATGAAATAAAGTTAAAGGTCAATACAAGATCAAACAATGTCTTCGAAAATCATTCGAAGTCAAAATTGGTACCAGTAGATCGAATTTTCCTAAAGGACCTTTTTTATCTTCCTAACCTAATGTTTGTCTTTTTAGTTGTCTTTTTTCTATATATTTGCGGCTGCTTGGATGGAGATCTTCCTCCTTATGGTTATTGCAAATAGCGGGATTTTCTAATGTTTTTGTGCATTCTAACGGGCCAATGTAATTTAAAAAAAAAGACTTATAAGTATAAAATGCTTTTTCAAATGCAATTGGAACTCGTATATATATAAAACAGACTTGTCTCAGTCCTTATTGTGAAAAGATCTTAAGTCGGTATGCTTAAGGTAAGCGTCTGTTTATTCGAAGGGGTTTAAAGGTCCATTATAACTTTGTTTTCCCTTCTATCGCAGTCAGAAAATATTGACCTTAACGTTCGTTTTAAGTTGTAATATACCAAAATGGCATGCTTGGGCGGTACTTTCGGAACACTTCCCTCCTTATTGGTTAAAGTCAATTGTGTGGTTTTCTTACCTTTGAGGTTGGTTCATCGTGGTTTGTTTTTGCTTATGGGTGGGCTTTCATATTTAGCAAAATTTTATAGTTGGTTAAGGTCTTTTAAAGACAATGCCAGTTCGTATGATCCTACATGCAGCTCTACTTTGCATTTAATTATAAGCTTATGGTAATCAGATTAGAACTCTGTATAGACAATATTGTCGGGTGGTTATCCGACATGCGGGTAGGGTCGATTAAAAATGTATTTTAGCTTTCGTTTGCATTGTAGATATGTAAACAGGAAACAAAGCCCCTGAACGATTAAAATGTTGAACAAGAGACTATTTCGAACAATGCACGTCATCTTTTTTTCATTTAGGAAACAAATTCAGATCAATACTATCTGTCCCTTCGTCGACCAGTGTCCAGGGTCAAAATTGGCTATTGTAAAAACCTAGTATACCTTAAAAACCTTCATTATGTGTTTGAAGTCATAAGATGTCGTAATAAATATGTAAACCATGTATACCGCACCAAGTTAATTACAATTCGCCCATAATTATGTCCATTACAGCTTTTCTCATTTCGACGATGGTATGTGTATAGGGTTCTAACTGACAAATCATCACTCCTAGTATGCTTTTGTAACCACCATTATGCGTTAGCAGTCAAAAGGAGTCGTAATTATATTTTACCGCCCCAGATAGATACAGTACACCCCTAGTTTGTTCTCATTCTTTTAGGGGATTAAGGGGGGTCTTGGCAATGTTGGTCTTTCATCTGGTCCAGATTGACTTCTAGTATGCATTGATGAAGTCTTTTAATTTTTTCACCAATTAGGAGTCATATTAAAAACGATTAGGCGAAGTGGCAGGTGTAGAACTAACAGGCTGTCCAATAACAGCATTGCGACAATGAATCCATAAAAAAATCGATTATTAAAAAAAAATCCAGATTTTTTTTAATTGAACAAAAACATATGTTTAAAGTTTCAATAACGCTGAGAATGACCCCCATCACAAACAAAAACACGAATACAGTTATTTGTTATTATAGTCTTTATTTTTGTTGTCCTGATTTATTTCTTCAGTTTGTGTAAGGGGGAAAAAGTAAAACACAAAAATACTGAACTCCGAGGAAAATTTAAAAAGGAAAGTCCCTAATCAAATGGCAAAATCAAAAGTTCAAACACATCAAACGAATGAATAACAACTGTCATGAAAGAAGAGAGTTTAAAGAATAGTTTAGATGCTTTATAATTTTAACTAGTCAGTAGTGGGGATGCGTGATTAGGAAAGTTGCAAAAGGTAACATTTATAGTTTTCGAAATATCTCTTGACTTGTCCAATTCAGTATAAGTTTTTGCTTATTCAATTTGGTGCACAGAATAGATTTTCCTAAAAGTAAGATATAGTTTGAGATGTGTACTGTTTATTACACATACCAAACATTTAGCAAATTTGCAGGGTATTTTGTTTTTAATGTGATAAAAAGGTTATAAAGACATGATAGTTAATTAATTGCGGTCTCTTGTCTAAGATTTGCATTTCAATAAATTTTCAATTTGTACTTTGACTACTTAATTTCTTGAAAGGTTTATTGGTATGAATTTGTCAAACTAAATGAGAAAAAAATATTTCTACTGTCAGTATAACAGTCACATTTCAGCTTACATGCCCAAAATTTAGCTTTTATAGTTGTTTTAATATTTTTACAAATACAGCAAGTTTAATTTCTCTCTGACATGTATTTTTCCGAATTTTCTCTTTGTGCTGAACTTGTGGCATTAAATTTAGGTGTTATACTATTTATGTGAACACTGAAAACTAAATAAGTAGATAAAAACAGAAAAGTATGCAAAATCTGCTTTTTCATGTTGTATGCGTTACAGTCAGTATGAAGCAAGTGAAATGTGAGGTTTAATGCACATAAAAGTTGAATTCCTTTTAGCCGATTTCTCTGAATCTGTATCAAAAGCACTTATTACTGGTGATTTAACCGTGTCTGTGTCACAGACTACCTTTATTTTCTTCTGTTGTTTAGCTAGTAGTTCAAATATTGCCTTTTGAAGCTGAAATTTCATGCAGGTTTTAAACAGTAAAGTGAATAAACTTTGTATCAGACCATACTTTCCACATATAAGGCAACGATCTTGTTACATTCACGCTTCATGTTTCATCATATCTTAGCAAAGGTTTGATAAAAAAAGAAACATATTTCAATCCCCCATATCATTTATATGTCTTTTAATACGCAAATATGGGTAGCGGCCTATATTGACAACTTTTTGTTATGCTAAACATTCACCATTTCATCCTCATTTATTATACTATCTGAAACTTATATATTTCCGAGACAAGTACATTAATAAATTGTAAAAGGGTGTTTGTTTTAACTTAAAAACAAGGTGAACATGGAAGAAGAGAGTTGAAATAAGTTTTTAGATGCATCTTTTTAGTAGTGGCAATGAGTGATTTAGGCCAGTTGCAAATGGCAACATCGCGTGACTTGTCCAAACCAGAATGGATTTGTTTGGGTAATTCAATTACCTGCACAGAAGGGATTTTCCTAAAAATTGGATATAATCTATGACTTGCACGTACCAAAAAGTGTGAAAATTCGTAAATGTGAAAAAACTTTATAAGGAAATGATAGGGAAATTAATTGTGGTCTATGGCCATGTTCTTTTGTAAATTAAAAGAGATCACAGACTGTATTAATTTGTTCATATGTGATATATATGTTCAAAATTCGAGTTCAATTGGTTAAGTTTTCTTTAAAACTTTAAGTATAAAACCCAATTTATGACTAATGTGGAGAAAACATAATTATCATAATTATGCTGTTATTCTGCATTCAATACACACATCTTTGTTACATATATATACGGGTCATTATAAAAAAAATATGCAAAACTATGTTATTTGATCTTTTTAAGTCACAGACATGAAAATATAGCACTTGCATATGTTAGATATGAACGTGTTGTGATACATTATATAAAATATGGATATAGCCAGAATTAACTGTTATTTTTTACTATAAATCCTTTCAGACCTGAAATAGGACTATTATTCATATCATTTGTTTAAATAAGGAGTTATCACTATTTGTTTGCATTTTGATACACACAAACATTTTTTTAATGATTTGGGAGGTGTGTATATGTTGGTTTTATAATAAAACAATTCACCAAAAGGTCAACGGTGTAACCAAATTAAAAATTGGCAGGGTAAGAGTTCTTAAGATTTCAGCATTTACAATAGTTTCCCCCTTGGCAAAGTTACCTGTAAGCATGTTATAAATACAAAAGAAAACAAACATTTATGTTAAAAATTTAGTGAAAAAATCTTAAGTTAAGTAAAAGCTATATCGTATTGGAAATAATGTCTATGGTTTACCCTTTATAAAAATCATTTTCCGACAGATTTCCTGAACTTTGATTTATGAAAAGATATTGATTGCAGAAACATGCACCAGGAACAACATATAAAATAGGGGAAGGGATCACTCATTTTGTAACTAAATCTTAAAAATACACCTGTAATTCATTAGTGTTACTGTCAATGGTGAGACCATTTTGACAAAATACCACCACTAACCAGTTTAGCATTTTTTGTGTTTCTTTTATGTTTAACAAGCGAAACATCAAATTATTTATGAAACACAATACTTATTTGTATGGTGGCCAGATACGACCATTTCGACTTCGCGTTTTCGTGTTTTCTTCCTTCACTTTGCAAACGCGAAATCAGGAAATCGGGAAACCGAGAAATCGAGAAATCGAAATCGAGAAATTGAGAAATCGGGAAATAGGGAAATCGAGAAATAGGGAAATCGGGAAATCGAGAAGGCAAAAACGCGAAAACACGAAATGAATTTCTCGATTTCGCGTTTTTGCTTTCTCGATTTCCCGATTTCCCGATTTCCAAATTTCTCGATTTCTCGATTTCTCGATTTCCCTAATTCCCGATTTCCCGATTTCTCAATTTCTCGATTTTGCTTTCTCGATTTCTCGATTTCCCGATTTCGCGTTGGAAAAGTGAGAGGAGAAAACGCGAAAACATGAAAAGGGGAAATGGGCGCATCCGGCCACCATATATTTGACAATATTTGAACAATATCATGTATTATATGAGGGTTTTTTTTCTTTTGCTCTGTGTTCTTGGTTTTGTGTTCAGTACGTAATAAAAGTAAAATGTGAAGTTTGTTGTCAATGGTGATACCTTTGTGTCTTTTGAGTTACTAAAGGGTAAGTGCTGTTACTATATACAAATGCAATAATCTTATTTATATCTTTATATTATATATATCTTATCTTTCATTAACAAATGATATTGTTTTCAGGTTGTATACGGAGGATAGGCATTATCTAATTATTAAGTCTTCAACATTTTACATATATTCAGTTTAAGGGTATTTTAAATATAAAAAACGGCAATAATTAGGACAGTTAACTTTTATACAACAATTAATTATGAAAATTTATGTTTAAATAGAATGCATAGCTATATGAATAATAGAAATAAGTAGTAATCCAAACCTTAACAACAAATTGAAACAGTTGTTTGATATTTAACAATAATATTTAGTATCTAAATGCATGTTTTAAATTGGTAACACCATTGACACGATTCTATCAAAGGATGACCTACAATTGTTAAAATTTAAGGAACTCTTCATTTTCCCATTGCATATTTCTGATAGTTGTTACCATACTATAGATTAGAGGGAAACATTTAAATGTTTTAAATAATGACATCTTTTTCGAAATATTCCCTCATCGAAATATGCATGTGTTTTATAATGACCCATGCATGTTCATTTTAAACTGGATTACAATGTAAAATATCATTAATTAACAGGCAAATGTTTGTTTGTGTCATGTGGACAATATAAATTGGTATACAAATTAAATTGCAGTTGCAAATAACTTACTGTTTCCTTCCACTGCGAACTCTGTCTCCCAAATAACTAAATCTGTGTACTTTACTTGCAATTTGTAGATTCCGAAGTCAGCTTCAGTAACATTTGAGTTTATAAAGCATGCCTTATGCTCATATAAACCGTAACTGTAACAGTTTGATCTTTTTTCTAAAACTTCTGTAGATGAGTTCTTGTAGAAAATCCATCTGAGAGATTTTGGTTTTGGATATGAAATAAAGTGCACTGTTATATTCAAAGGTTCCTTGTCTCCAATACCAATGAGTTTATTCGATGAAGGGTATTCACTGCTGAACCTAGGTGAACCTATTCAAAACATATAATTATGTCATTATAATAACTAATCGCAAACTAATAAAAAGCTCACCAATTATATTTGCTTTTTAATATTGAGATAAAAACCTGACGTGAATATGACACTATCCCAATCACACAGTTTAGTACACCAATTCATAATAATTTTGGAATTTAATGCGAATGTCATACAAGCTAGAGGTTTAGCTTCCTTTGTTAACTATTTAGCTAGCTATTTAATCAGGTTTAATGCACCATTTTGTACTTGCATCGTACAAATTTAGGAATATGACAGTTGTTATCCATTCGTTTGATGTGTTTGAGCTTTTGATTTTGTCATTTGATTAGGAACTTTCCGTCTCTAATTTTCCTCGGAGTTTAGTATTTTTGTGATATTACTTTTTTTCAGAGGAAAGGGGGATAGGGGATAGATATATTGTTAAGTTTCGATATTTGGAAGAAAAAATACATTTGTTTCAAGAGGAAAGTAAGAAGAATCGTCTATTGTTATTGACAATTAATGGTGGGGGATTACATGGAGTTTGAAAATAATGGTAAGTTAGTAAGACCAAAAGTGGTTTCTGTTTTACTATTTGCATACAAGAAAATGATTTGTCAAACAAAAATGAATGGTCTGTACCGTTAGAAATCCGTTCTACTGATTAAGAGCTTTAAGAATTATAGACATGACTAGATTACGTAGGTGTAAAACATCGTAGCAATAGACGAAGTAAGGATTTTAAATATAATAGATTCGTTGTTGGTTGCGGAACGTCAAATGGTACATATATTATGTTCAGGACAGTTCAGGAAGAGATCAAATACAATAAGAAGATCCTGTAATAGAGGCCGTCCGGAAAAAAAGATCTGGCAGAATAAGCCTGCCATTGGAAAATCAGAGTAAATTGGATATGAACAGACATTGTGTAATCCAGCAGAACACAAACGGTCCCAGTAAATATTGAGGCCCAACATTATTTTACACAAGTAATCTTATCGACTGTCCACACATGGCCGGATGTGGCAGCGTACTTGTAGATATCGCACATCTAAACAGATACCCCACTTTTGCAGTTTGGAGGAAGACCCAAATATCCATATTCTCCGTCGTCAGTCAAGCTCTTAATGTGAATTAGGAAATTAATAAGCTAGACTGGTTCTTACTATTCAGATTTAATTACACGCTGAATTAAAATAACTTACTATGAAAAGGCAAATAAAAAATAGTCTATCAGCAGAACCATTTCCCTTCACATGAAATCAAATGCTCAACTACGACTATCTAAATTTAATCATGTCTTCAACTGAACAATTTTTTTAGTTTGTGTTATATTGACATGATAGATAGTTTAATAACCTAATTCATAATATAATAAAACAATCTTTTTTATTCAAAATAAGTAACTTCCTTAAACATTCATAATACAATCAATCTTCTGAAGCTAGTATTTGTATATCGCCATACTGAATTGTAATATACGCTAAAATGACAACATAACATGACAGGACTACAATACAAATCAATGGGAGAAAATATAGGACAGAGAAACAAACGATTAATAGCCAGCAAAAAGTAGTTTGTTAAAAAATTTAATACGCCAGACGTGCGCCACGTCCACACCAGACTAACCAGCGACGCCCAGATGAAAAAAGTTTGAAAGCCACAACAAGTACAAAGATGAAAAACATCGAGGACCAAAAATTTAAAAGTCTCGACCAATACGGTCAGGGTTATCCACCTGGGACAACACCATCCTCTAATATTATTTAGAAATTAGAATTAAACATACCTTTGCAAACAGTAGATTTTATGAAATGACTATACAATAGTTATACATGATAAAACTGAAGTGGTGACTAGCTACAGAACAAAAACTAAGTACATCAAAAGTGCGAATGAGCCTTTCGTTAGTTACATATACCTATTAAAGAATCATCATAAACTATATCCCATAGAATAATGTACCGAAAATACTCACAAAGAATTTGTAGTTCTGTCTGCCGAGAAGCTCTCGGTAAAATTCCGCTGTAAGCAGAACAGGCATACATTCCAGTCTGATTGCAACTTGCTTTTTCGACACTGTACTGACTTATTCTTACACCACTTTCCTTGAATACTTCTTCATTAGTCCTGTTTAATATCCAGCTTATTGTTGACATAGGAAAGCTGTCTACTTCGCATTCGAGAATAAAGCGAAATGACTCATTAACTGTTGTAGTTGGTGAAATTTTGGAAATACTAGCAGCGTCTGAAATGATAAATACTGAGCTAGTGTTAAATTACGCAAGGCAATGCAAATTTATTTCAGATATCACACTCTGGGAGTTTAATTGTAGGATAATAATGGTATTGATAAGGAACAATTGTTTGTATAAAGTGAAAAGATGAATTTCATTTCTTCGAGTGGCTGAGTCGATCTGCAGATCGGTCATGTAGATTCAATTTATTTGTTAATTCAAACACTTTAGCACAGTGGTTGTCACGATTTGACTATTCTGGAGGTTAACATATTAAAGACATTTCGCTTAACTTTATATAACTATAATTTCCTCCATGTTACCCAAATCGTAACGATAGTAGAAGTCGAAGCCTTCATGGTTTTCTAAAAAGACCAATAGATCTTCTATAAGGTATAAGTATACGTGCATTTACGTTCGAAAGATACAGATAACATTTGTTGCACTATTTTGACCGGGTACTTTCATAACAAAAGTATCAAGATCAAGGGTATATAATACGAGTTTTTTTTTTATTAAAACAACAATCCAGATCTAAATACTGAATTACAAATACTTAGATCTGAAAATATTCATAGTTCTAATCTATACTAGTTTCGATGTCTTTCCAATTGAAAACACTGATATCTAGTGACGTCGGTGAAATAGGATCGAATGCTCAACTCAAAAGTATCGAATCATGAACTAAAAATCATTGTAGTCCACATACTTTTGAAAGACACAATATCGTATCAGTATCGATATTAAAATAATCACTATATACCCCATAAATCTTCTTCATTAGTTGCATTGGTTCAACTGTATGTGTTGATATCGACGATATCGTATCGATATCGATGTTCAGGTTACCACTATAAAGTTCATTTTTTTCTACTTCATGAATAATATTAAGTTGTCATTGTTCATCTGTAGGTATCAATAATATCAACGATTTTGACAATAAAGACTCGATATCGAAATCCAATTTCCTTCATCATTTGTTGCTATGAATCTTGTACGTTATTTTCATCTTAGAATAGTGTCAATATCGACGATATCAAAGATATCGCATTGATATCGACGTTTCAAATTTCCCTCATCGTGTGAAGCATTAATTTTGTATTTTGAATACATTTCAAACAAGTGATTGTGTTGTCGATGTTGTCGATATCGACATCAGCATTTGAATTTGTAATGTATACGTTGATGTTGTATGCATCTGAAACTAGAGTCGATATCCTTGGATTGGACAACGTATCGTGTTTTCACATACAATCATCAAAATTGTTTACACTCGATGATATTTTTGTAATCAGTTTTTCCGTTTCTTCATAGCAGATGGAGGATTTGGGGGTGGGTGCGAATATGTCGTACACCCAGGGATTGGACAACGTATCGTGTTTTGGCATACAATCGTCAGAATTGTATTTATCTCGCTACACTCGGTGATATTGTTTTTCATTTTTTTTTAAGGAAAACACCACTTTCAAAATTCAGGAACCGGCTCTTTAGATAAAAATACATTTGAACTGTGCAGTATATCTGAGGTACTTAATGCACACATTAGCCTTGCAAAATTTAGATTATCACAGTAAAAATAAAGATATTTAACATATGTACAAATAATAATACTTGTTATTATATCTTCACAACTCTAAACTATCCATTTAAACTATTTTCTGTTTCTTTGAAGGGCACATAATATTTTACACCTTCTCCTTAGCGTCCATATACCCCTCACGTTTTACTCTAAATAAGTTAAGTTTTCTTAAACTCCTTTGTAATGTCCATTTTAACATCCGACATATCAGTCTTTATAAAAGTGACTGTTACCCTGCCTTCAAATAATAAACATCTGGTATGTTTTGATTTGTCATGGATGTCTTACGCAAAAATCGATATCGATACGATATCGTGTGGACAATGTCGATATCGACATCTTATTATGTCTTGGTGTGTCATGGATGTTTAAAGCAAACATCAATATTGATTAGATATCGTGTCGACATGGCTGATATCGACGATATTGACATCTGTATACATCTTGGACATGATTGGTTGTTTTCACTTTATTGAAAAGAAAACACAATAGTGCAGTACAGCCAAATTTAGCATTACAAAATGCTGTTGAAGTGAGACAGATCCGACCTTAATATTAATAAATGAGATTTGAATACAATTAAATGTAAAACTACTTAGTGAAAGTTGACATGATATGCGGTTGTAAAATGGAAAGAAAACTTGGAAAAAATATATTTAGATTGATGTAAAATGCGACTTTTGACACGATTTGCTCTGGTCTAGCTTGATTCAGGCTTAATTACATAAGTTTTAGTAAAAACGTTTTCCGTTCTCTAAAGGAACTACATTTTCTGAAGTTAAACAGATTATTCGAAAAGAAACTATATTGGATTCTTTCAAGATGTTCGAGTACTTGATTTAATCATCAAGTGGAGATATGTTCGCACTAAGGCATTTTTGATTCCGCAATGCTTTGTTACTTTGTGCTTGATTATACCCTTTTATTTTATTTTATTCAAAAGTCACTGTTGCACCTTTCGACGGGTGCCGCATGTGGAGCAGGATCTGCTTACCCTTCCGGAGCACCTGAGATCACCCCTAGTTTTTGGTGGGGTTCGTGTTGTTTATTCTTTGGTTTTCTATGTTGTGTCGTGTGTGCTGTTGTTTTTCTGTTTGTCTTTTTCATTTTTAGCCATGGCGTTGTCGGTTTGTTTTGGATTTGTGGGTTTGACTGTCCCTTTGGTATCTTTCGTCCCTCTTTTTTTGTACACAGAACTCTCGACGGGCGTATATATTTAATCCTGTATCAATGATGAGTGAGTATATTTTGTTCCTGAGATCTGTCAAGGTGGTGATCTCAAGTATTCGCAAGAAGAGTAATTTTGACGACTTTATGGCAGTTTCTGAAAAAAACATTCCTACCACAGATCAGTTTTGCTCAGTTTAATCAAACTTAGCACTGAGTCTGACATAAATCCCATGAGTAACTACAACTTCATAACCGCAATCGTTTAACTGTTTTAATATTTTTTCAATTGCAATATTAATGAGAGAAAAATTGTATGACATATTTAAAACTAGTTAAAGACTTATACTAAGGGACGGCATCAAAAGTTCAATGTAGGATAAAAAAAACTTAATTCACCTAGTTTTTTCACTGACCCCTCCCCCCTCCCCACCCCCCCCTTCTTAACTTAATTTGGGAAAAATTGATTTACCTATATGGATATATGTCAAATCGAATTTGGATTAACAAAACTTGCAGCAATGGTGACCCCCCACCCCCAAATTATTTGACTTAAGAGTTTTATCCTACATCGATCTTTTGATGTCGTCACTAACTTTGCATTCAAATAAAAAATACTGTTACCCATAATATGAAATAATAAGAGGTCATTGCAAATAGACAAATTTAAATTATATAATGATTACAATCACTGGTAGTAAGTTCGTCAAATCGACAAGCGTTTAGTACAGTGATTGTGTCATAGTTTTGTTAAGTTAGACATGGTAGTGTTATGTGTTTTTTATTGACACAATATAAACATCGGATTTTCCGCTTCTGAATATAAATGCATGCTGGTAAGTATCTTGGTTTATAGCTAGTATGTTAGTACATTAAAGTTTTAATCATATAGTTATAATTTGACACAGAATAATGATTGCGTATGTCAAAATGTATAATTTGTTGTTCATTTCTAATGCATAAAGTAAAGTGATTTATTTACTGTCTGTTACATCACATATTTTGCCGTCAATTATTCCACAAAAAAAATAATCTACATTTGCACACAATTTAAGATTACAGAAAAATGTCATGACATGGTTTGGTTCATTAGTGTCACGGTTTAATTCATGTTCGACATGGTTCAGTTATGTGATTCCTGTCGTGAATGATGGTCATGTTATTATCAAAATAAACAGACATTATGTAAAACTATCAAAATACTGTTAAACAATATTTTCACTGATACTTTGTTTTCGTTTAAACCCATTCTATCCTATTTTGAGGCAATACAGAATCGTTACTTTCTGATGTGTTGTTTTGTTGCCATACGAGTAGATCTGCGTTTCACTTATTAACGATGATCTTTAACTCGCAAAAATACATCGCTCGAGAAAATAAGTCGCTTACAGTAAATCTAAGTTATTATCATTATAATTATCATAATTATTGAACAAGCACTTATAAAGACATCACTAGAGTATATATAAATGCAATTCAATTATAGCAGTTTTCTTTAAAAGTAATTGTATTCGGAATTCAATATGACCTACATTTTAAGACTATTACTATAATAGTCCTAGATATGACCTAAGAAAGCACATGGTAATATACAATTATTAAATGCAGTGTGACTTCCATTGCGACTATCCACCCCAGACCAAATGACGTAAATGCTAGGTCACCATGCGGCCTTCGACAATTAACAAAACTCATTCCTCATAGCAAGTCATTAAAGGTTCCGACAGAAATTAAAGCAATTCAAATAAGAAAACTAACAGCCTGACTTAGGTTCAAAAGAATAAGCAAAAAAAAACAACAACAAATATGATAAACAGGAACAAACGACAACCACTGAATTACAGACTATGGACTTTATACAAGGTCTGACAGAATATAGCGTGGTTTAAATGTTTGCGGGCTTCCGACCATCCCATTGTCAAAACCTGGGCATATATGTAACAGCAAAACAGACTATACAAAACAGATCGATACAAATCAAATTTAAAAGGTAACAGATAATATAGAAGAAAGAACTGACATGTGACTACATTCCATGCAAACAAACAACCAATAAAAAAATCATCAATCTAAGACGAAACGTTTCCTTTTTTTATATTTCAGAATGGAAATTACTGCTATCAATATTCATCTTATTGTCTGTGACTTCTCGGCTTGTTGGGTCAAAAATGAGGCCGTACACAGTTTAATTTTACTTTTACTTTGCACCATAATACGTGTTTCTTGGAATTTTTCAATTATGTTTTTCGATCACATTTAACAATGAACATTTTTGCATACTAAAATAAGGAGAGTGCCAACAACAACCAGAACAAAAAGCAGAAAACAGCCGAAGGCCACCAATGGGTTATTCAACACAGTATGACTATTCTGGTTTTATGATCTTATCGGAATTTATGGACCAATTTCTAATTCGAAATGGTGATCCTTCATACAATCATTTAAATTCGACACTGAAAGTTATTTTTATATTGATTTCACTAAATAAACAAGATTGTGTCCTCTAGGTATCGTTTGTTTAATTTTATAGTAAGGTAACTATATTATGGACGGATACCTCCCCCCCCCCACACACACACACGCACACATACAAAATCTCCTTTTATTAATCACCACATACATAATCTATTTCAAATTTAAACAATCGATGTATAATTTGGTACAAAAAATATGTAAAGCGAAGACTAACTTTTTACTTTAAGTAGACATCATTGCTCACAATAATTCTCCGCGGCAGAGTCCGTCATGGACATATGGACAAAGAGTCTGGGTGAAACCGAATCAACATTTTCTAATTTTGTATTTTTTTAATATCGAAAGAAAGTTAATAAATGCAGTGTTTATAAATATCGTATCTATATGTTAGGAAGACACCAACAAGAACAAAAAAACATAGTTCTAATTTCCTCCCGGTTGTATATGTCTTATTTATCTAAGGTATAAAGGCAATAACTAAACAAAAGTCCGTCCTGTTCTTTTAAAAATTTTAATAATATCTTTACAGAAATAAAATCTTCAGAGCCAATGCAATGTGAATTCCATTTTAATTAATATTTTCAAGGGACATGACTCATTAACAATTGTTGATCAGAATTTATTTTTCACAGTGGCAAATACAATGCTGATATAAACCTTTGATACAAGAATTGAACACACGAGAGCCATTATGATAATAGTTATAAAATAATAATTTAATACGCCAGACGCGCGTTTCGTCTACATAAGACTCATCAGTGACGCTCAGATCAAAATAGTAATAAAGACAAACAAGTAGAAAGTTGAAGAGCATTGGGGATCCAGATTTCCAAAACGTTGTACCAAATTCGGCTGAGGTAATCTATTCCTGGGATAAGAAAATTCTCAATTTTTAAAAAAAATTAAATTTTTGTAACAGGAAATTTATAAAGAATTACCATAAAACTGATATCCATGTCAACACCGAAGTGCGGACTACTGCATGTCCTGGTAATACCCACAGGGACGAAACGTCCCCCAGCAGTTGCATCGACCCAGTGGTGTAAATAGTTACCAGAATTATAATTTAATACGCCAGACGAGTGATTCGTCTACATAAGACTTAATCCAGTGACATTGTTATTTTTTTATATAATCAATATTTTCATGTGCATAACTCTTTATTGATCGGTACTGCTAACTCTTTTAGGAAATTGATGATAAAAAAGTGTCAATAAAATTAGGCAAGAGTAATAAAAATTAGAGCGTTCTTATGGCAATTTTCAAAAGGGACATAACTCGTTTAAAAATAATTGATCGGTATTAATTTTCAAATTAGTCCTAACCACATCAAGCTATGATATAAGTTATATAAATTCGGGCATGAATTGTACATATGAGACCGCTGACAATGCAATTCTCCATATACTTATATTTCCAAGGGGCATTACTGTTTTAGAATTAATGATCGGCATTTATTTTTGAACTCGTCCAAAACATTACTGATATAAACCTCCGATGAAAGATTCATAAAAAAAGTCTGGCATGAATTGTACACATGAAATCGGACGTACGAACAGATGGAGTACAAAAGCCCGATATTCGCTTTGAACTAGTAATGTGTTACGCGAGGTACAACAAAATATATAAATGTACGATTTGTCGTTTACGCCCACCATATTTGGTCAAAAGGCTTTTTGTCTAGTCAATTAACTAATTTATTAAGTTACTTTAATTTTTCACAATCGACTTCAAACAAACTATCAATATTTCGGTGCTACAAATATGTTTTTTTTTAACTAAACCATGACAAATGTAATCAAAACCATGACGAATTTCTAGACCTTTAACTGAACCATGTCAATCGCTTAACCAAACCATACCAATTTCGATATTGAGGTTCCCCTGCGTTAATTTTTTAAAAACAAGCAATTTCAATTTAGATCGTTTGCCTTACAATATAGATTCAAACATGTAATTTGCTTTTTATTTGCTCATTTTTAAAGAACTGAGGCAGATTAATCATTCTGGGAAGTAACATAACTTATTCATGACCAACTTAGCTTAACTATGACAAAAACACTGTACTAAACGCTTCTCGATATGACGACCTTAATACCTAAGCATACCTAAGCATTTTTGAATAAACAGTTAAACTAAATATTTTTGGTAGATGTCTATTTTCGTCTGCCCATGGTATTTATATTTCATATATTTATCTATCACTGTTCATCTTTTGCTTATGCACATACACAGTGTACTTTAAATAAGGTTGTTCATGTAATCACATTTCAACAAGCAGTTAGTTTCTTTTATACATTTAACTCTAGTGTTTTCCAAACATTCGACAAAAAAAAAAACTCTTTCGGCTTGTTTTATACATATAATCTAGTGTACTTACAAAGAACATTGATTTCCACCGATATTGTACTTATGTTTTGTGATATCTTAGATTTTGCAGAACATGTATAGTTGCCGGCGTCATCACGATCAACTTCGGACTCAACTAAATGAGCAGATTCAATAATAGTAGGTGATGTCAATTTTGACCATTCATAGCTACACGTTGGGTTGCAGTCAGCCTGACATGTAATGTTGATGATTTCCTCTTTTTCTGTTACATTTAATTTGAATATGGAAGGTATTATGTGTATTCTATTTCCTGGACCATCTGTAAAATTATATGAATATCTTTAGCAACAGATTAAGCATGTTTTTGATTTGAATTAATTGTGAGTATTTAATTGAATGGGTGTAATTTTATACCATTTTAACATATTTAACTTGATTATTAATATATTTATTAAAAGTATTGGTCACATGATCTTGTAACGGTCAAGTGAGGAGTGATTACTATAAACACGTGTGTGTGTGTGTTTATATCAAGCACATGTTGGTGTGTGTTTATGTTCAATTTGATTGGATGGCATATACCCATACAGCCGGTTTTACGGGTGTATGCCCTCATGATTGTCATGAAAAGCATGATTAAGTATTACTTAAGGGATTAGTTTGAGAAAATAAAGTTATTCGAAGTTTGCCTATAGTTCAACGTAGCAGCATTCGTTATTGTGGTATGTCTGACTCCGAGAAACTTTTAGATTCCGATCATGAATCTTTTTCAGCTGGTACTAGTGTACATTCGTTGCGTGATGGTATTTCTGCACATCATACTGGGAAAAACGACTTGGTTGTTACTTTCTCGCTGTTTAAAACCTATCTTGACGGGAAGAGTTTTTCCTCTTTTGTTAACAGTTTTTGATTGTGTTACTGTATATTACTGTGCTATTGTATGATTGGATTGTAAATGTGCCTGAATATATAGTGAATGACTTTAGTTTGAGAATCATATTGAATGTTAAATTAAAATTAAAGGCTGCTACAGCTGTAGGCACACTTATCCTATTTATGTTTTGTTTTATTTATTAAATAATTTATATTAGTTTGAGATGGCGAATTAGAAATATAATTATATCTTTGTTACCATTGTTAATTTGGTATCGGAAAATGAGACAACTTAAAACATTAAACGATAAAATAGTAGTATCGTAATCATCAATACTAATCTGGATTTAAATGGTTGCAACAAGATATAAGAGCAGAAACTAATATAACATTAAAAATACGGCCTTATTAGACTTTTATATGAAGGATGTACTTACATAACTCTGCGTTTTAACGTTTGACGATGGGAAAGGCTATTGCAGTCCTATGTATTTCGGTAAAAACTTTGAACTAGTTTAAAGAAAGTATTTATGACGATTTTTCATCTTAATCACATATTTTTACATGATAAAAGTTATGTATATATATCATATTCATCACGTGGTGATCATGGTTATGTGTACATGAACATGTTGTACAAATTTTGTGAACATTTTCAGTGAGTGATTTGAATTTCCAAAAAAGTAGACGAAATGAATGCGAAATGGTAAACAGAAAACGGAATCTTCTCGCAATTGCTGTCTTCATCAAAACATTTACGCTACATAAGTAAGTAGCTTTTGTAAGAGACATTGAACATTTTCTAGTATGATACTTACACTGGACATTGATATAGAATGTGGTCGTGTCTAACATATTAAAAGAAACGTTACTGTCACTGGGAAACATTTTATTCTCTGCATGACATGTATAATTATCTGTATATGTTCTGGTTATGGCGGAAAACATTAAATCAGGTCCATCACTGACGACATCGTTGTCTGATCTAGTCCACCATACATGATGTGCCAATGGATTAGAAGAAACGTTACAGGTCTTTTTGAATGGCATATTCTCTAAAACATCTACATTCCCTATTATGCTGATCTGCGGACCATCTGAAGTATAATAAAAAAAATATTATTACATTTCGTATAAAGTCAACCAAATACCTATATTCCACTTCCAACCATAGTCGACATATGTATGACCGCTGAAAAAGTGATGGCCCAGTATTCAATGGTTTGACACCAATATGATTATAAAACATAAGTGTGAGCCAAGGCTCCGCGTTGAAGACCATACTTTGACCTATAATGGTTTACTTTTACAACTTGTGACGTAGATGGTGACTTTTCTCATTTACACTCATACCATATCTCCTTACATTTATGCAATTCTGCAATTACACTTAAATAGTAAGAATACACTCAAAGGCTCGTTTATTATCATATTGAATAACAAAAAAACTGATTTAAAGCGACATCACAGTCTCACTCAATATGAAACCTATAATTATCATTATTTATGACAGACACAAGAAAAGGTGATCTGAAGATACACATTCCACTTGCCACTATACATCATGTACTATGTTTTATCCCTTCATAAAGCCAACCAATTAAGGCATTACTCGACTGTCATAAGATTTTTATAGTTTTTTATATGGGCTAATTAGACGAGTTGTGTATTACTCTGATTACAGCGCAGAATGTTTTGACACGATGTCATAGATTTCAAATGTTTGCCAGGGAAAGCAGAATATGCAATGGCAAATTAACCAAATCTTATACATTAGATATATCGATGTTGTTTGTACACTTCCATAGAACCATTGCAATCCATTAATAAGTTATGTCCCAAGGGCAGGAATGTTTTTCAAGTCTGTGTAATAAATCATCTTATAGTCATTACTGTCATAAGACAACGTGAGAGGTCCAACACTCTTCTTTGCTCATGTTTAAATTTTTATATGACAAATTGCAAAAATGTAAGAAGATGTGGTATAAGTGCCAATGAGATAACTCACCACCCAAGTCACAATTTGTGACATGATTATTTTATAGTCAGTACTCTAATTGTGTCAAACTAACAAAAATCGACAAAAAGAAGATAGTCTGGTGAAAATAGTGAGTTTTTGGTTTATTTTAGAAGTAATCACATATGGCCGATGTCATTGACAAAATGTAATTGTCGCAACCTTTGAGAGTCAACTCATCATTGACCTAACGGATATCCAATGTAATATTGTCTTATAATGCTGGATAAGCCAGTACGACTAACGAGACTTTTCTTGCAGTGTAATACGAGAAAAATCTGTCCCTGCAAGTAATAGATAACATACCATAACCATATGAGACTATAAATTACAGTACCGCCAAATCACATTCTAGTTTAATTACATTATGCGTCATGAGCCTCCCCGTCGTAAGAATGCATATAGTGACATACAATCTTGTTCCGAAAGTTTTGAAGCTTCTTTAGACTCCGTTGGGGCTTTACTGTGACATCTGTTCAGAGAAATTATTAAATTTCCAATGGAACTTCCATCACAAATTAAACAAGCAATCCCTTTCTGGACTGGTTTTAGTGGACTGATCTCAGAATCAAGTCTTTGTCGAACACTTGTAACCTATGCGCCAGTTGTTGACTCGAAGCCAAGCGATATGTCAATCATTTTTACAACAATAAAGAAATGTATGGACATGTCACAAGAAGTAGGACAGGACTTTGCACAGACGTTTGATCAACAACTTTATGCAGTATCCAACAAGTGAAATGGTCAATGCCGGAGGTTTTTCAATCCAATATTTTGAGGCTTGGAAAATTGTGGGCAGATGCAGGTCTTCGAGCTCTTATGGCTGATTCTGATGTTTATGCCGGATGCACTGTTCACCAGATGCTCTAAAGGAAACAGTTTAACCGATCAGTTCGATATTTAACACTCGTATATTAAGCATTACGATCGTTATGGTTTGCTTTGTTTTCAGATGGTGTGAAGAAAATGTCAAGCATCAGACCTTTGTAAAAACATTAATACACACCTGACGAATATAGATGATGATGATGATGCTTAATTACCTGACCTATTTACGTCTTAAAAATACTAATTCATCTATAAACTTGTTTTGCCTTCAGTTGTTGTCCACTTTTTGTGTTATTTTTATATGACACTATTTCCGTTTATCATGATAGGACGATTGGGACATTTCGAATGTTAAAAAACGTCAAAAAACGTTGGTATGATGCTAATATATTTCATCAACCTTATTTGAATACATTTTGATTGTACAACAAAAATATTGATGACAGCTTTTGTCTGCAAAAAAAATGTCAAACATTTCCTAAAATAACCATCATGACCAATGGAACTGAAACCAATGACCTTTACCTGACTTTAAACTTTTGTATAGTAGCAAGTTGTGTTCAGACTTCATTTTGATAGGGAAAAATATTACCAAAGTTCAAGTTCATCCTTGTATGGAAACAAAATGAAGTCATAAATAAACAAAGTGTATAATATAACGAAAAACGTCAATTTAAACGTTACAAATTATGTATTTGAAAAAAGTATGGTATTCCCAACAGGCTCTACATATGCTAAATAAAATATTTCCCGTGTTTGTTCAATATATGTTATGTTCCTAAGTTTAGCCAAAAATTGTCAGTAAAGTCAAAATTTTGTAATATTCAATTGTTGACCCTTGACCTCATAAATGCAATATTTCGACCACTTCTCATGCTTACGGCATCATTAATATGAAAGTTAACAATTTTATCTTTTCAATGATATTTAAAAGGGGGACGAAAGATACCAAAGGGACAGTCAAACTCATAGATCGAAATTAACTGACAATGCCATGGCTGAAAATGAAAAAGACAAATAGACAAACAATAGAACACATGACACAACAAGGAAAACTAAAGAATAAACACCACGAACCCCACCAAAAACTAGGGGTGATCTCCGGTGCTCCGGAAGGGTAAGCAGATCCTGCTCCACATGTTGCACCCGTCGTGTTGCTTATGTGATAACAAATCCGGTAAATAGTCTAATTCGGTAGTCACATTAATGAAAGAGAAGGGGATTGTAGTTACGACGTAAGGAAAATATCCGGTATCATTTGTGAAACGGTTTTTCCATAACGGTCAACCAAATCGTGATGGCGTCCGTAAAATTTACGATGGGATGATTTCAACTTCACCAATTGGAATTCTTGGTTTAATAGCTTCCTTGTGAGCAGCAACCCTCTATCTAGAAAATCATGATAGGAAATGCAAGCACGGGAATATCGTATCAATTGGGAGATATATACCCCGTATGCAGATTCTGTGGAATGTTACTACTTAGAAATGGAAAGTTCACAATTGGAAAGCTCAAATCATCTCTTTTGTCGTAAAGTTTTGTTTTGAACCGACCCGCATTGTCAATTTCTAGATGTAAGTCAAGATATGAGGCCGACTTAACTGTATCTGTAGTATCCGTTATCTCTAGTTCGAATGGATAATTTCGTTCCACATAGTCACCAAATTTTGAATCATTTAGTGAAAGAACATCATCTATATAGGGAAAAGTAAAGTTAAAGGATATCGCTAACTTCTTATCTTTCTTCCTAAGAAGTTCCTGCATGAAGTCAGCCTCATAATAATGAAGAAACAAGTCAGCAAGTAGAGGGGCACAATTTGTTTCCATTGAAATGCCGACAGTTTGTTGATAAACACGTCCTCCGAATGTGAAAAATATGTTGTCAATCAAGAATTCAAGCATCTTGATAATATCAGTTTCAGAGAAAGATTTTTTTTAATCAGAGGGATTCTTTACAAAGTAGGATTTATCCCTCCCTAGGACAAGATACTTGTATCTACGTTGGCCATTCATTTTTATGAAGCAAAGCAATACCAACTCTTCCAATTTGTCTTTTAGTTTGGAATGTGGAATACTTGTGTAAAGAGTAGAAAAGTCAAATGTTTTAATACTGTTACAAGAAGAAAGAGGGTTAAATTGTATGTACTCTAAAAGATATTTGGGTTTTTAAGTATTCACATCTTATTCTCGCCACCCCAAGAATAGGCAGTTTCACAATAACTTTGAAGCCCGTCTTTGATTGCTAATAAAACAGATGTTAATAATTTAGAAAGAGGTTTCGTGGAGCACTTGGAAGACCCAGCAATATACCGTTGTTTGTAAGGACACTTATGTAGTTTAGGTATCCAATACAGTGATGGAAGATCCAGTTCTTCATCTTTGGTTGCAATTCCAAAGGAACATAGAACAGACCTATGATTATTCAGGATTTCCTCTTTCGTAAGTGTCTTGAGGGTATATGTTGAGTTTCCAAGTGAATTGTCAATACCTTATACGTTTATCAAGCATTTAATGTAATGAGTTTTACACACAAAAACGATGTTGTTTGGGGCTTAGCCGTGTGTTCGGTGGGTGCTTTAAAAAAAAATTATGATTCTACGCTGGTCTATATGGGAACTTGGTTATATGATATTTCGGCTGACAAAAAAGCTTTCGTTAATGTAACTGTTTTAACAATACTAGTTGTTGGTGTTAAATAGAACAGTAATGCAGGTAGGTTTTCGACTCTTGTCTGAACCATACATAACAATCTAAATCTGTTCTCGGACTTTACTCGACCAGCAGTTTTAGTGTATCCATTTGAGAAAAACACATTTTGTAAACATGCTTTTATAACATCATCTTCGTTTATTTTCATATTAGTACAATTGCGCAATTTTCTTAACTGTTATATCTTTTTTCCTTATCTGCGCAGTATTATATCGAATATGCTTCTTGGTTCTTTTTATAGACTTATATATGTTACAGTAAAAAGGTGAAATTAGGCATTATATGTAATGACTACAATTTAGGAATTACATGATATGCCTGATGCACTTAGTAAATACAAGTAATTCCTGAAACTGCCAAGTCATTACCAGTAATTACTAGTTTTAAAACGAATTTTTGCAGCTATTTACTCACCGTTGACAACGAAATTGATTATTCTATTCATGTAATACCTTAAGCAAATAATGCTCATTAACACAATAATTTGTGATTCAAGAATATCAGTTTGAAAAAATAAAACCCGAGCATAATGTACCCTTGCTAAATCTGTTAGCATATTTAAAAACATTTATTTATTTTTTTGGAAATGTTTTATTTCTGTGATACGTTTAACATATACTGTACATGAAAAGATTTTTTATAACACCATAAACTGTGTCAATAATATGAACCAGATCGAAACGATCTTTAGTTGTTTAGAGAGCATTTTTTTTTGAGCATTAACAATCTAAAACAAACGATGATGAATCTATAAAACAAAAACAAGAATAACCTAAAAATTGCCGGTATCTGTTTCGGGATCTGACCTATCCGAAAGGAGACCTATACCTATATCTTTAAAAAAAAATGCAAATGATTGAAACGTTGTGAACCAATGCTCCGTGTTGAATGCCGTTCTTTGACCTGTAATGGTTCATTTTTACAAATTCTGACTTGGAGGGAGAGTTTTGTCATTGGCACTCAAACAATATCTTTTGTATATATATATATATATATAAAACAAAAATCTTGAATAAAACAATATCCAATTTTCATTCCAGTCCATTTTAACTTTCATGTAGTTATCTAAATTTAACAGTAGAGTGTTAAATATTAAATGTTTTAGTGAAATGTTGTTTCGTTAGGCAATTACAGTTTGGGTTCTCCCTTAAAATAAATTCACAAACATACCGAACTCAATGGAGAACTAGATACGGAAAGTCACCTAATGTTTACATGAAACTGGTAAATTCAAAACCTCAAACATATCAAATGAATGGAAAGCATGCATGACTTAGTACAGGCATTTCCTGGCGTAGACAATGGTGGAGTAAATTATCCCTTATGTAGTAGATGTCTTCTTTCACATAACCACATTTCCTAAATAACAAAATTTGTGTACAAGTGTACAACAAAATTGTGTCGAATAATATTGAAAATGAAAATGTGAAATGTAACAATCAGAAATCGATTAATGAGTAAAACAAAAACAGCCGATGGCCACCAATGTGTCTGCGTTTTAATACTAGTTCCTTTTCACAGAATCAGAAAACAATCATATCAGCGGTATAAATGAATAAAGACAATTCCTGTACTTCATATGGCGATTTACCATTACTTAAAAATTATATTTCCCAATCATTCACATACAATAAAAAAAGTATTGGAGAAAGTTCGATCCTTTGCATGATGCAAACTGTACTAGTGAACTGCTCTGAGAAACACAAATGATGATCCCATTTTGTCTTTCTTGAAGAAATAATTGATGTTATCAAGAATTTCCTATGAATGTTAATCCAGATAAGTGCTTCGGACGCATGAATTGTTTTCACTTTTTTATAAGGGTTACTGAATTATGTCCAAAATATTAAAACAATAAATAGCAAGTTGGTAAATAGCTGTAAAAATGACAATAAAAATCAGTGATTACCTGTGATCGCTGAAAGGATCAGTAAATACATGTAATTACTAAATTAACTAGTAGTTACAGGTATTTATTGAGTTGTTTAGTCATGACATGCAATTCCTTATTTCATCTGTTTACTATAATAGATAATTTATAGCGACCTATGTGAAGGGACAACAGTAAATTTCACTTTACGGACGGTATTTTTTATGATTATGAAATAAATACCATGCGTTGGAATATTAATTAAGTGCCTGAAAAATCAGCCTCACAATGTACATTGTTTGTAAGTGTAGAACTGATTTTTTATTCACTGGCTGCGCTGGATACTGTACATTAAACTTCCAACTTCTACGGCAACACCGCATAGCATTGCACAGACACGTTATCCTTCATCTAACTAATACTATTCAACTGTCGGTTCATAGGTATTAAACAAGGACATCTAATCACAATACACGGACATTTCTATGGTGTACTGGAAGTATCGTCTACTCATATCATCCCTCATATAGGACAGGTCTCATTCCAGCTAATGGAGTGGGTAAATAATAAAATCTACTCTAACTTTGTTAAGTTGATTTTCTAGGCACAAATGTATGTATGATATAAATATAATTCTGCTCAGATTAATCCTATCAATATAAATCTATGAATTTGCAGAGGCAAATTTTTGTTCTTCCTTCATTCGGATTGAAAACTCTGCTATATATTAATATCATTTTTAATTTTTACATGTCAAAACAAAAAAAAATTATAGTTTCAATCCGTCAATAGGTCAATTTTTTAGTTTAACATTCTTAAATGATAGGGATTATAATGATTCTTTACACAGGTAATTCAACTTTACATGATAAAAGAGAAATACATGATTAAACTTATCTACTGCAGTAAATTCAAAACTGTTCAGATATAATGCTTGCATAAAATCGGTTGCATTTCAGCACTACTAATGCATTATCAAGATATCTGTACATTCACAAATGACAAAAGATGTAGATGACATTTTTTGGACTGACTTTTATATCTTTCAACTCATCTTGGCATTACTTAACATATACACTTATTGCTACGCAGATGCGATCACAATCATTGTAAGATAGACGAATGTTCTCAAACGGCTAGGGTGGAAATACAGGTATGACTTACCCTGGTTGTATAGCTATCTAAACCTCTTACATGTATGACTGTCGCATAAAATTCCAGGCTATTAATAACAATGTGTACATATAAAAAACTGGCATAATAGGTAAAAATGTCAAAAATAGAGAAACAGCAGTAAACATTGTGTATTAATTACTATTGAAAAAACAAATTTAAAAAGGCCAACAACATAAAACAAGAAGACATAAGAAGGAAAACAAAAAAACGAAAAAGAACAATAACAACAGATTGATTAACAGTGTATCTGAAAAAGAACAATAACAACAGATTGATTAACAGTGTATCTGACAAATACCTATATAATACTTACACTGTACGTTAATATAAAACTGACGTAATGCATTCTCCTTTATAATACTACCAACTGTAGGGTGTAACATGTTCTCTGCATGACAAACATAAAAGTCAGAGTTTGTTTTCTGTATTTGATTCAAATTTAAAACTAAGCCTTCCACTAAAAAATCCACCTGTTTTGCTCGTGTCCACCAGACTCGGAATGGTTTCGGGTTTGCCGTTACGTTGCATGTAGCTGAGAAATCTGAAAGTTCTGTTACGTTCACATTCTGTAATTCTTTTATTTCCGGTCCATCTAGAACAAAATTGTAACCAAGATCATTTGCATTTATCTGTTCATTTCAAATCATTTGCATCATTTTGTGTACAATTTACCATTTGAAATTTATCAATGATTAATGAAGGCAACCGTAGTATACCACTGTTCGAAATTCATAAATCTATTGAGAAAAAAACAAATACGGGTTACAAACTTAAACTGAGGTAACGTTTAATAAACTTTGGAGCACAAATATTTGAAATTGAATGATCCATGCCTTAACTGATATCCCCTGACTATATTTTCTTATTATTGTTTCTCCTTATCCACCATTGAATGCGTCAATGAGATGGTTTTAACATCTGTTCGTTACATCTATTCGAAAAAAGACAAATAAGTTTGTATAGCTAATTACGTTTAACGAAGGATACCCACAAGTTGTCAGGATCTAGTTACAGTTAGTTGAGACCATCACCAGGGCAAGGAAATAAATCAAATGTCATTTTCTCAATTACTTCTTTCGTTTGTTATTGCTACTTGTCTAAGATCATTTGTTGGAACTGTCATATATGTTTTTTGTTAATTGTTTTGTTAGGAATGTGGGCGTTAGTTTCCCAATAAATGTTTCATAGTTTAATGTCTTGGACCTTTATAGCCGACTATACGATTTGGCTTGGTCTCATTATTGAAAGCAGTATGTTTGCCTGTACTGAAATCTGCTTCATTTTTGTTATAGTGGATAACTGGCAAGTATACTACATCTCCTTATTTTCATAAAAGATGATTTAAAAACATTCTAAAAAAATCATAAATATTCGATAACGATTTGATATTATTTTTTTTGAAGAGTAAAGTGACCAACAATGTGAAATTAAGGCACCTTTTATGTTTTTTTGTCCCATTTATGGGCATTATGTTTTCTGGTCTTTCAAGGTCCATTAAACATAGACAAGAGTGCACATGCTGAAATGTCTCGCCTTCTATACTAATCATTGATATTATGTTGATAGTCCTAAGTATAAAGCTAAGCTTTAATACAACTGTCACATAAACTTAACATTAACCAAGATAACTAAACAAAGACCAATGAACCTTGAAAATGAGGTCAAGGTCAGATGAACCATGCCAGGCAGACATGTACAGCTAACAATGCTTCTATACAACATATATAGTTGACCTATTACTTATAGTTTAAGAAAAATAGACCAAAACACAAAAACTTAACACTTGCAATGAACAGTGAAAATGAGGTCACGGTCAAATAAAACCTGCGCGACTGACATAAAGATCATAAAATATTTCCATACACCAAATATAGATGACCTATGGCATATAGTATAAGATAAAAAGACCAAAACTCAAAAACTTAACTTTGACCACTGAACCATGAAAATGACGTCAAGGTCACATGACATCTGCCCGCTAGATAGGTACACCTTACAATCATTCCATACAACAAATATAGTAGACCTATTGCATATAGTATGAGAAAAACAGACCAAAACACAAAAATTTAACTATAACCACTGAACCATGAAAATGAGGTCAAGGTCAGATGACACCTGCCAGTTGGACATGTACACCTTACAGTCCTTCCATACACCGAATATACTAGCCCTATTGCTTGTAGTATCTGAGATATGGACTTGACCACCAAAACTTAACCTTGTTCACTGATCCATGAAATGAGGTCGAGGTCAAGTGAAAACTGTCTGACAGACATGAGGACCTTTCAAGGTACACACATATCAAATATAGTTATCCTATTACGTATAATAAGAGAGAATTCAACATTACAAAAAATCTGAACTTTTTTTCAAGTGGTCACTGAACCATGAAAATGAGGTCAAGGACATTGGACATGTGACTGACGGAAACTTCGTAACATGAGGCATCTATATACAAAGTATGAAGCATCCAGGTTCCACCTTCTAAAATATAAAGCTTTTAAGAAGTTAGCTAACACCGCCGCCGCCGCCGTAGCCGCCGCCGCCGGATCACTATCCCTATGTCGAGCTTTCTGCAACACAAGTTGCAGGCTCGACAAAAATGAAAGTGCGGATGGGGCATCCATGATCCGGGGACACATTCGTGTTGTATACTGTTAAAAAATACGATTTGTGAATTAAAAGCCATATATGCATTAACCGTGAAGTGAGTCATAGAAAGCCCCGTCATGACAAGATATGAAAAATTATTAACAAAATAACGCAAAAATAAATCAAGAATATCCATTACACAATTATATTCTGCAAGTTGATTAATTGATAAGTTTTAAATAGTGTATCACATTTGAAAACAATTTTAATAATCAGTTTTCTGTTTACAGGAAAAGTTCCAAATTGTAGTGAAAAACACTGAATGGCATGGAAGGTGTAATGTCGCAATTTACTCTTTTGTACATGTGTTAAAATGTGGAAGATTAATGTGAGGTAAAATGAAACGGTTGCAAGTAGACTTCGTGCACTATTTTAGCCAACAAATGTATTCTTTTCTACACCAGAACTCTTCATATTGGGAACGTTATACTTGAATATAGATACATGTTCTAATCACGCATACTTAATGGTTATTTTACTTACATTGTACAATTAAAGCAAAAGACCCGTTGATGCTCATGCTTGTCGGACTACCAAAACTTGGGACTAGAAGGTTTTGTGCATTGCATGTAAAAATGTCACTTAAATGTCTGGTAATGTTCCTAATGTCCAACTGTTTCCCTTCCACGGAGTAATTCGGTTCTTTCGATCTAGTCCACCATACTCTTACTGGAAATGGATTCGCTGTTACATTACATAACCGTATGAATGATGTTTTTTCGGTGATGTTGACGTTATACATTTTGGCAATCACAGGACCATCTGTATGTAAAGAAAGAAACTGTTACACACATAATTACCTCAGTAATATCGTAGTAAGATCTTTTTACAGAGGACAAAGAAACGAGAATCTTCCATGGACTCTTAAAATGCAACAACACCCAATTGTAATTAAACTTTATTCTGCTCTTCATTCTAATTTATATTTATTATGTTGGAATTGTTACAAGCCGACAATTTCAATATCATGCCATTTGTACATTTATTTTAGTTTTTAACTTAAAATGTAGTCCGACGATGTGACATATGTTTTTGCACCGGTAACAATATGTGCATCTCTTGTGAGATGACCATTTCGAACACAATGCAATCGTAATTTGTATAAACCAAACATAACTGGACATATCGACTTCGTCAAAACTACAATTTAACCGGGTATTTCGACGGTAAACTTCATGGCATTATGGGGTTTGAAAAAAAGAAGGTAATGTGCTAGTTATACAAATTGATTTCCTAACACTTGTGTGTTGTGTTCATTGATACTACGTTATCATCATTGATGTTTTGAACTATAAGTAAACGCATGACATCCCTGAACAGACAATAGTAGCTAGAACGACACTTGTTTTGAAAGCAAATTTTGGTAATAGGTACTCATTCGTTATTCTACTGTATGTATTTCATGAATGAACATTGTTGTAGTATTATATATCGTTCATATGTCAACATCACAGACCACGTTTTACGCATAATGATGACAAAATTTATGTTTCTCACGACGTCTTCTTTGCTATGCGAAGAATTTCACAAGGACTGCATTGTATGACCTGATACAGTTTATTTATGTTTGTTTTGTTAAAAATAGTCAAGTAGAAAATGTATCAGTTCAATATTATTCACATAAGTTTGTTTAAAAAAAAAATAGCGCAACCAGCCGACAATGGAATTGTTTCCCCAGCGGAGTGAAATGATTTGTTTCGTTTTTTTTTTCATTATGAATAAATACAATTCATTTAAAGTCTACATTGTAGGACACGTTTGAGTCGATATTCTGCCTCCCATATTGGTTAATAACACATGAATAAGTATCGGTATTGCAGTCAGGATTCTACTTCGTCAAAATTATCTCCCCATTACGCCCGTTAATTTTCACAATCGTAGAAATGGAAGCCATTGTAGGGATGCCGCGCTGCCAATTTTGCTCTTGAAAACCGATAAATTAATCCGCATAGCACCATTACGATCTTTATATGTCAGTTGTATTTTAGAAGACAAATGTATCTACTAGCTAATGAGCATCAGTTAATGATCTTGTCTGCATTGATTCAACTTAGAATTATTGTCATATCGGTTGTCAGGTGGAATTTTTGAAAATTCATAAATATTAAAAAAAAATCTAATTAAATTAGATTTGTTTAGTGGTTGAAGACACAAAAAATTATTAATTTTCGAAGATATGCATTTTCATCGTCCAACTTAAAAGTCAGTCGTCAAGGACTTTTAGTTAAAAAAAAATGCTATTCGAACACACCTACTCTGTTTTTATGATTCATTAGATAGGTATTTCATGACCCTTATATTTCATCTTTTAGTACTTTGATTTTTTAGGTTTAAAAGTCAACCTGTAGCTTTGATATATAAAAATGATAAAATATGTAGCGAGATGATATATCAAATATTCTTGCTTTGTACGTTTTCAAAACAAAATAATCAACTCAAACACGCCGTAACATGAAAAGGTGCACTCGATTTTCTCTTTTCGATACAATTGTTACCCATTTTTTAGGAATTTTGTCTTGAGTCTCATAATGGATGGACAGACACGAAAATTACTGAACTTATAGATTGATATGTTCTCCGTCTGTGGTAATTTTTTCAAAAAAATCGGCGGTTATGCATTTTCTACATCCAACTTGATCGATACCCATGTCGTCGACTTGATATCTAATTGTTCTGCTTAACTATGTAATAGATAAATTGAAACCTTATGCAAATGGCGTTTTTAAAATAAAACACTTCGTAATTGAGAAGAAAAGTGTATTTTTTTTTTTGTTTCTATTTACTTTTATTTTTTTTGTTACTACAGTAAACATTACAGTAAGCATTCATGGCCTTCTCTAACAAAGAGCTTCGATTATTTTGTTCTATTTCAACCGGGTTTGCGCCTGTATTGTAGTTTAATTAGCTAACAAAAAAACTAGTAATTTGTGTAAACACTGCATTTCTTGAAATTTTGTCCATAATTATTTCGTCAATGTATGCCTCAATTAGCAAACAGAGGGAAAAACTACACTATCATACAGCAGTAATTCAGTTTGTCTTTTACATGACAATTAATAGTATCTTAAATTACGAGAACAGTAAAGGTGTACCACCACAAACTCGGGTCTGGCAGGAAAGCACATACAAGAAAATAGTACATATTTAACACAAAATAATTCCTACGCATGGGTGCAACTTTAGTTTTCGCCCCTCTTTCACAATGTGTAGAATATGTAGACAATCAAATGAAAGCTAAATGACTAGTGATCATTTCAGAACACTTGTTGACTTATAATTTTAAATAATAAAAAAAATTGCAACATGCAGACATCGTTTACGTTCAGGTATTTCACATCCAATATTATGATAAAATTCTTTACAAGGCACAATTATGTCGGCATTCACTTCGAAAACTTGCCAAACCTTTAAGGTAGATACATGGTATACCGCCATTGTGGATTGTACAATCACAGTACAAAATCGGTCTAGTTATTTGCCCTAATCTGCTATTTTTGAGACAGATTTGTAACTTAATGGTTAGACTGTTTGTTTATATAAGGAAAACTTGGTGATTTATTGTATTAACCAAAATATTTGAACAAATATCATTTTCTTTTGTTTTTAGAATCAAGTTATTTTCAAATAAGCCATTAAAGGGGAGATAACTCATTTAGTAAAAAAAATATACTGGACTAAAAGGGAAAATTTGTATTTTTACTTGTAGCTAGAAAAAAAGTTCGGTGACCCCCTTTTTTCTTTTTATTTTCTTAAAATATGTAATAAAACCTCTCTTCTCACAATTTATTTCAAAATTCTATCTCATAGAATTTTTTTTATGCACACAAATGTGTTTTTTGATGTACAATCTCACCAAATTTAGACAATTTTCAACGACTCATAGCTTGAAAAATAGCACGGTGACCCATACTTTTTATGATATTTTTGAAAAAAGCATAGTAAAGTCTTTATTTTAGCAAATTATAAGAAAATTCTGTCTCAAAAAGTATATACTTGTGATCTACCTTAAATAGACGTATTCGGAGACGATACAGTTACGATACTGTGATAATTATTCTGGTAGTTATATTGGTTTACTCTAAATGTCTTTGCATTGGAAATAAACACATGTATTCTTCAGTAGTGGCATGAAATGGGTTATTTTCTTCTCATATATTTTATAGTGGTATTTTACTCAACCACTTACGGGAAGGATTGTACTTGAATTTCATATATTGAAGACATAATATTTCAAACAGTTTAATTGAGGTCAAGAGCTGTCGTGTCAGTTACTGCTAGTAGTATTTTTTTCATTTTTTTTTCATTGTCATTTTGCTTAGTTTCTTTTGTTACCTATTCTGACATCGGACTCGGACATCTTTCAAACTGAGGTTTACTGTGCGTATTTCTATGTGTTTCTTTATTCTACATTTGCTAGAGATATTAGAGGGGGTTGAGATCTCATATAACATGTTTAACCCCGCCGCATTTTTGCACCTTTTCAAAGTCAGGAGACTCTGGTCTTTGTGAGTCTTGCATGTTTATTAATTCTAGTTCATTTATATGTTTTAGAGTTTAGTGTGACGTCCATTTTCACTGAAATAGAACACATTTTTGTATAGGTAAGCTGAGGACAACCTCCGGGTGCGGGATTTCCTCGCTACGTTAAATACCCAAAGGTGGTCTACGGTTATAGTCTGTTCTTTGATCGGGTTGTTGATTTTTGACATATTTCCCTTCTAAATTTTATCATGAAATTTACGTTTTGCAGGATCTCAATATTGACGACTTTAAGTCTAAACCTCCCGATTGCACTTGTGCTAGTTCTCAATTCACATATAATCCGGCTTGCCACGTTATTAACTGTGACCTCAACATTACATTTCCCTGCAAAATGTGTTATCTAAAAGTCCGAAATATGGTGAGCCTAAATCCATCAATTGAATACAACTTTAAAATTTTGATGGATTCAGTCGAGGCTTATGCCAGGCAATGGGCTAAGCGCGAAGTGGAAAACGTAGACACTCTTTCCGAATGGATTAAGAGGGTAAGGTTGTTAATCATGTTAATACAAATCAAAATTATGAAACTGAATGGGTCTATCAATGCCCCTGCTACGTCAATCTTTAAATACCTAAAACGTGCAAAAACACTTATTCTACCTCCATGACAAATATGTTGTTGTTCCCCGAGATAAAGCCCCAAACAACATCGTTTTTGTGTATAAAACTCATTACATTTACTGCTTGATAAACGAATTAGGTATTGACACTTCACTTGGAAACTCAACATATACCCTCACGACACTTACCAAAGAGAATCATAGGTCTGTTCTATGTTACTTTGGAATTTCAACCAATGATGAAGAACTGGATCTTCCATCACTGTATTGGATACCTGAACAACATAAGTGTCCTTACAAACAACGGTATATTGCTGGGTCTTCCAAGTTCTCCACGAAACCTTTTTCTAAATTATTAACATCTATTTTATCAGCAATCAAAGACGGGCTTCAAAGTTATTGTGGAGTGAATGAGATGTGGATACTTAAAAATTCCAAAGATCTTTTAGAGTACATACAATCTAACTCTCTTTCATCTTGCAATAGTATTAAAACTTATGACTTTTCTACATTCTACCCAAGTATTCCACATTACAAACTAAAAGACAAATTGAAAGAGCTGGTATTGCTTTGTTTCATAAAAAAAGAATGCCCGACGTAGATACAAGTATCTTGTCTTATGGAGGAATAAATCCTACTTTGTAAAGGATCACTCTGATTCAAACAAAAAATTCTCTGAAACTGACATTATCAAGATGCTTGATTTTATGATTGACAACATATTTGCTACGTTCGGAGGACGTGTTTTTCGACAGACTGTCGGCATTCTAATGGGAACCAATTGTGCCCCTCTTCTTGTCAACTTATTTTTTTATTATTATGAGGCTGTCTTCATACAGTAACTTCTTATGAAGAAAGATAAGAAGTGAGCAATATCCTTTAACTCTACTTTCCGCTAAATAGATGACGTTCTTTCACTAAATAATTCAAAATTTGGTGACTATGTTGAAGGCATCTATCCCATCGAACTAGAGAAAAAAGATGCAATAGATACAGTTAAGTCGGCCTCATATCTTGACTTACATCTAGAAATTTACAATGAGGGTCGGTTGAAAGCAAAACTTTCCGACAAAAGAGATGATTTCAGCTGTCTAATTATGAACTTTCCATTTCTAATTTCTAAGTAGCAACATTCCAGCGGCATCTGCATACGGGGTATATATCTCCCAATTGATACAATATTCCCGTGCTTGCATTTCTTATCATTATTTTCTTGATAGAGGGTTGCTGTTCACGAGTTAGCTATTAAACAAAGAGTTCCAAATGATGAAGTTGAAATCATCCCTTCGTAAATTTACGGACGCCTTCACGAGTTGGTTGACCGTTTCGCAAATAATATCGGATATTTTCCTTTCGTAGTAACTAGTATCCCCTTCCTTTTCCCTTCCATGAATGTGACCTACCGAATTAGACTATTTACCGGTTTTGTTATAACATAAGCAACACGACGGGTGGAGCAGGATCTGCTTACCCTTCCGGAGCACCATATATCACCACTAGTTTTTGGTGGGGTTCGTGTTGTTTATTCTTTAGTTTGTTGTGTTGTGTCGTGTGTTCTATTGTTTGTCTTTTTGTCTTCTTTTATTTTTAGCCAGGCGTTGTCAGTTTATTTTAGATTGATAAGTCTGACTGTCCCTCTGGTATCTTCCGTCCCTCTTTTAAAAAAGAGAGTATATCTTGCATGTTTGTCAGATCTAGAGAACTCGTACCTGTTTTGGTTCATCCGAAATTCTGGGAACCAGTTCTATCTTATGTGTTATTAAATATATATTGATTTGTTCAGTATAATGCACCATAAAGTGTTTTGTTGACATGTTATGATTGTCACTTTATTTGAACTTAAAACAAAAGAACTGTGTCTGCTTGAAATTGAGGAAATTAACAAAGAAAGTAATGGGGCCATGAATAAGTGGTGTACAAAATGTACTTCCTACTACAGACAATTACCAGAAATTCAATTTTTAGGGGTTATGCCTAGTCCAATGAAAATTGCTTATATTTGAAATCAGTAATCATGTTTAATCTTTTTTTCGGATGAAAAATTTTGTTAATGGAAATTTCTGGTCTTAAATTGACACAGTAAGGTACTTTAGCCTTTTATGGTCATACAACATGCATGCAGTTAAGAACTGACTTCATGTTCTGATTTGTGCAATCAATCAAAAAATGTATATTATGACTTGTTTATGGAAAAACATTAGCTCTAGTTCAAATAACCTATGGTTTTTCAAGGTTTATTAGTTTTCGCATGGTAGCCATTTACAAACTAGGCAATTGGCATATACTCATATAAGAATTCAAAAATCTCTGTGAATTTGCAGTTTTGATCAAGTTTAGCAAGTTATCCAGCTCAGGTATATATAAATTGTTCTTAATTATCTATGTTGTATCACAGAAGTAGGGTTTATAACCAAAATTTCCTATGAAGAAAAATGGGTGACAATATTCTCAATTATGTCTTATCTTGAACTATTTTTTTAATAATAATTTAAATCTTCTTTATAAATAGAGTTTAATAACTACAACTCTTAAGATAAACAAGTGCTCACGGAAAACGACGGTTGAAGACCTCCATCACGGAGAACGTATATAAAATTATATTAAAAACAAGTAACGAAAAATGATCTTGTCACGAGGCACGGACAATAAATCAATGTTAAAACGAATCATGACAAACAAAATACCTTAATGACGATCAGCCCCGCAGGGTTATATAAATAATATTCTTTAACTATTGTAAATTAAAGAAATTTTCATTTTAAAACTAACGATACCTTAACAAAAATGTGGGCCTTGTATTTTGACATAGATCGATCACAAATTTTCGCCATTATTGGGCACAATGTTTTAAGATATGATTTATCAATTAGAAGTAAAAGAATCATTAAATGTTTAATTTAAAAGTAAATTTCGATCATCAATAAATCTTTTTTATGAATGCGTATATTTCATTTCAAAATATGATGCATATAGCACATATTATATCGACCGTAATCTGTACTTGGTTAATGTTGAAATTGAATTGATAAAATTGTTGTTGAAGAAATAAATATTCATACAATACATTTTGCAATTTTTTTCTGTGAGAATCTACTTTTCTCTAAATTCAAAGTTTAAAAATGAAAAACACAACTTGATGAAACGCCAACACTGTATGATTATGACCATTTTTAACATATGATGTGCATTCACCTTTATTTAATGTGCACTTCTTATTATATGTTGTTCAACCACCTTTATCTGATGTGCAAACACCTTTATATGATGGTCAAGTATCCTTATATGATGTCCGAACATACCTATAAGATGTGCAAATGTACTCATATGATGTGCAAAGTTCCATATATGATGTGCAAATATACTTACATGATGTACATATATACTTATATGATTGCAAATGTATGTATATGATGTGCAAATATACTTATATGATGTGTATTTTCCATTATAATATGTACAAATATCTTCATATAATGTTATTGTGTCATTAAAGTACGCGCTTATATCCTTATAAAATGTCCAAATGCATTATTTTCCATATATGAGAAGACATATTTTTATCTTTAAGTATCGCATACAAACATTTAGTATCTGTTAACTGAAGTTCTGCAGGTTTTATGTAAAAACAACAAATCATGATGTACAAATAGTACTAAAAGTAAATGGCGGTTCATAATTTCTATCAAAGTAAAGAAATTGTTGCAGTCGTATTCAACACAAACAAAAGTTGAAAATATTTTAATTCTCCAAAAAAACTAATATTGAGGTCTTGAAAATACCAGTAACAACAAAACATTCCATTTTTTTTTTTTATCAAAAATGAAAAAAATTGTAAGTTTAAAGTGGCACTAGCTGTCAAGTTCGTGTTCACCAATTTGACACATATTCTCATATTTTATCTATTACAATGTAAAACATTTTTCCAAACTTTTAAAAGTATAAAATAATCAATTTACAGGACATGGTCTCAATAAGATTTATCTTCGTTTTGTATGAATTGTAGCCTAGACGCCATCTAATCAACTTTGCACGTTTCTGTTTCTAGGTATCAAAACTACCCTAGGGCACCTGTTACACAAAACTGTGCACCAATGTATCAGTCTCAGTCCAATGCCAGAGTTACAACGCAGTCAAAGAGGTTTTCGAATCCACGAAGAAATTTTAACCAAAATTCTCGTTTTTCATATACTAATTACAGATTTCCTGGTCACCAGACAAACGTACCACGGATGCATTTTAACATGTTCAAATGTTGATTTTTTAAATATTTTTTACAGCTTTCAATCATCAGTATGATATTTAGTGAATGGTTTTACCCCTATTAATACTACGGTTTTAGGGAATATGTTAAAAGACTACCCCGATATAATTTCGGCAAATATATTATATAATGGTTTTAAATATGGTTTTCGTACACATTATACAGGCCCAAGGGTTGCTTATGAAAGCAAAAATTTAAAGTCTGTTTTACTAGATCCAAGTTTAGCTTGGAGAAAAGTCATGAGTGAAGTAGAAAATGGCAGAATTGCGGGCTCCTTTTATTATCGACCTATTTCAAATCTACAAGTTTCTCCTATTGGCATTGTGCCAAAGAAAACGGGTGGCTTTCGTTTAATAACACATTTGTCTTCACCAGCTAATGGCGGTGTCAATGACTTTATCAGTGAGTTCTATACTTCAGTAAAATATTCAACTTTTGACAATGCAGTAAACATGATAAAAAAGCTAGGTTTTAAGGCGGAAATTGAAAAATGGATATAAAGTCCGCCTTCAGATTATTGCCAATGTTACCTGGCGAGTTTGATTTATTGGGCTTTAAAATTGAAGATTGGTATTTTATAGAGAAAACGTTGCCTATGGGTTTATCTGTGTCGTGTATTCATTTTAATAGATTTCCATCGTTTTTGCACTGGACTGTAGAAAGAAAATTGGGAATTAGTGATATTGATCACTATCTAGACGATTTGTTATTTGCTGGAGCGGAAAATACCGACAACTGTCGGAAATTAATGAGCACGTTTTGCAATGTTTGCCTTGAATTAGGGGTTCCATTAGCTGAGGACAAAACTGACGGGCCAAGCACAAGAATAACATATCTTGGTATAACAATTGACACTGAAAAAAATGCAAATTCAAATTCGAGAAAACAAAATAATTGAATTGCTCCAAAAGTTGAACGATACCTGTAATCGTTAAAAGATAACTTTAAAACAATTACAATCTGTATGCAGTTCATTGGCTTTTTGTGCCAGAGCTTTACCAGCCGGACGTGCTTTCAGCAGACGTTTATATATTGCATGTCAGCGAGGCAAAAAACCGCATCATTTAATCAGAATATCAAAGGATATTTTCAATGATATTTCAATTTGGAAAATATTTTTAGAAAATTATAATGGGATTTCTTATAGTTTGGACGACGAGTGGCCTATGAATTGGAAGGAAGACGTTTTCAGAGACATAACTTATCTAGAAATGATCCCTATCTCATTAGCGATTTATTTGTAGGGTAGCATATGGCAAAGAAAGAAAATAATTTTTCATTCAGATAACCAGTCCGTTGTTAAAATCATCAATTCCTGCTCATCAAAATCACCTCATGTTATTTCACAGTTGTCAGACACATCGTATTGTGGTCTTTGCTGGGTAGTTTTCACATTAAAACCGTTCATATTCCTGGTTATAAAAATGTGTTTGCTGATTTAATCTCTCGTAGAAAATTTCAGAAATACAAGGAATTGGCTCCATGTGCAGAACCACACCCAACTTTAGTTCCACTGGACTTTTGGACAATTTTAGACCAGAAGTGCTGAGCCTAATTGAGGCTTCAAATTCTTCAAATACTTGGCTTACGTATCAAAATGGACTAGATTAATTTCAAAACTTTAAACATAAAGAAAATTTGTACGACATATGGCCATGCCCTGTTTCACATTTAGTTAATTATATAGCTTACATGTTTAAGGAAGAATATTCTTTTTCTACTGTGAAAACGTACCTTTCGGGCATTAGTTTTTATCATAAGATTAATGGTTTGTTGGACAACACTCACTGTTGTATAGTTCAAAAAATGCTCCGTGGCATGCTTTGTTTAGATAAGCGACATGACTGTCGTAAGCCTATTACTATTGATATATTAACTAGACTTTTAGATGCACTGAACTTAATTTGTTATTCAGTATATGAAATATGTTTATTTAAAGCTTCATTTTCAGTTGCATTTTTTGGATTTCTTCGTGTTGGAGAAATTGCAAAATCTAATTTTAATGAGAATCATATCGTAAAACGATCTAATATAACAATTGATAATAATTCAGGGTCACTTTATATAGTAGTTCCTTCTTCTAAAACTGATCAGGTAGGTAATTCAGTAACAATCGTTCTGGAAAGGTATAAAAATAGTTCAATTTGTCCTGTTCAGTTGATGTCGGACTATATTCCCATGAGACATAACGATGATGGACATTTATTTTGTCATGCAAACATGAAAACCCTAACGAGGTACCAGTTTTCTAATATTTTAAAGAAAACACTAGCATTTATAGGTTACAAACCTTCTGAATTTAATACACATTCTTTACGTATTGGAGCTGCAGCACAGTCTTTTCTCGATGGTTTAGATGAAAATAGTATTAAATTGAAAGGTTACCAGAAAGATATTGTCACAAGAGCTAGTGATCACACTCATATTAGACCTATAGGTGATTCTCTCGGATTAGAGAAAATTGGATGTCAGCTAGTTTGGATGGTATGTCGGGTATGAAATGGCAGAATTTGGTTAGTTTAGTACAAAGTATTATCAATTGGAGAAGTATTCCGTTTTCTGTTATCATTCACTGTGGGGGTAATGACATTGGGGACACACCATGTGGTGAATCACTCTACCATATGAAGTTTACCATAGCCATTCTTTCAAAGATGTTACCGGACACTGCTTTAGTGTGGTCAAATATCTTACCTAGATTTAAATGGAGGTTCTTTAATAATACTGGAGCTATGGAAACTACTTGACGAAGAATAAATAGGGAATGCGTTCTTATTTGCTAAAAATAGGAGGATACGTTATAAAACATACGGATTTTGAAGATAAACATGTTGGCCTTTTTAGTGATGATGGGGTTCATCTTTCCTTCATCGGAAATGCTATATTCCTAAATCAGATTCAAGGAGCTCTAGAAATATTTTTCAAATTTCCTCATTGTTTGGTTTTCCCTTACAATGAATAAAATAGCTTAGATGTTGACAGTATTGAATTTAAGTTGAGTTTAATATTTCAATTTAATTATCTAATAACTTTTATAGTATTGTATTTGAGTTGATGTGGATAAACGTGTTGATGTTGAAAATGATCTTGAAGTTGATAATGTTTATGTTGAAGTTGATAATGATATTGAAGGTGATAATGTTGTTGAAGTTGATACATGTATTGATGTTGATTTTGAAATTGACGTTATTTGAAAAGTTGATTCTTGCTGTTAAATTTGTCATGCGGTAAATTTTATGGCGGATTACCAGTTGCGCAACTAGTTACTCTACTGGTAATTTTGGCCGAATTTACTTTAAGCTGCTATGGATTATTCAGTGGCTCCTGATATAACTTTATTGCTGCTGGATCACCCTTCAGTAATTCAATCGTCATCAAGTTTTGATTGACAAGTTGGTTGTGTTTCTTTGTTGCAATAAATGCTATGACAAATTTACAGCCAAATAAATCTTAATTTCTTTAATGTTTTTGATTCATAGTTTATTTGTTAGATTCATTACATCATAAGGTCAAACAATGAGAATGCACCTACAAGTACACTTGAGATTTTATTTAGGCCTCCTTTTTAATCTATGTGCGTGTATATATAGAATTTAATTCAATAATAATTAAATTCGGTTATTGTAATTATATAACTCGGTATGATTTTAATTGACGGTGTGTTTGATTCATTTTTTACTGGTCACTCTCATATGCTAATTAGTTTAGCCCGCGAAATGTTAGTCCGTGCAATTTACCTCGTGTAGTTTGGTCATTTGGATTCAAACCTTACACGGAGCTTGACCAAAGCTATAAGATTTACCAGCCCTCCCAGTTTCCCATTATGAATATTTTCTGCTACTTTTCATTTATCTTTTCAGTTTTGGAGAATGATTATAGAACCAGCGTCATGGCATAAATAACAGACTCGAGTTTAGTGCTTTCGTGTTTGTGAATGGTCAGGCCGAATTTACTTTAAGCTGCTATGGATTACCCAGTGGCTCCTGTTATAATAATCCCAACTATGGGTATATAGTACCACTGCCTTGTGGTTCGATCTTGGAAGATCAAAGGCTATGGGTGCAGACCCAGAAAGAAAAGCTGGGAAGATGGAACTCATTAGCCATGACAGGCAATCGTCTATGGGAAAGAATACCCAGACAACAAAACTCCATCCTGCAGGTAGTAGGTTTCTCGCATGGCTAATCACCAGGCAGAGTAAAAAGAAGCTGATTACGGAAACCACACCAAAAGAAACACTGAATTGTGTAAACGAGGGCATACGTCATACAGATGACCCAATGAATGTGTCTAGTGAAAGCAGAAATGCAGCTAGGGGCACGAAGTGTGGACTCTTAACGCCAAAAAATGTTCTCAGCATAGGGGCATGGAATGTGCGGACCATCTATGAGACGGGAAAAACAGCACAAGTTGTCAATGAGATGAGAATGTATAACATCAGTATACTAGGTGTCAGTGAATGCAGATGATTAAACAACGGATCGATCACAACTGACACAGGTGAGACCATACTGTACTCAGGCCGAACAGACAACAAACACTATGAGGGAGTTGCTTTAGTACTAAGCAAGGAAGCAAAAAGAGCTCTTCTAGAATGGCAACCAGTTGATGAAAGGCTTATTATGGCAAGATTCTACTCAAAATACTCAGTGATTCAATGCTATGCACCTACCAACGAATCTAGTATTGAGGACAAGAATAAGTTTTATAACAAATTACAATGCCTTATCAGTAAAGTACTAGCACATGATTTATGTCTTGTAATTGGTGATCTAAATGCAAAGATTGGGGTAGATAACTCATGTAAGGAAAGAATAATGGGAAAAAATGGATATGGAGAATGCAATGAAAATGGTGGACTTTTAGTAGATTTATGCGGCTTGAATGATCTAGTTATTGGAGGTTCATTATTTCCACACAAGGACATTCACAATGTGGAACTCACCAAATGGCAGGGACCAAAACCAGATAGACCACATAATTGTAAATGAAATATGGAGAAAGTCATTGATGGATGTCTGTGTCAAAAGGGGAGCCGATTGTGGAAGTGATCACCACCTTCTACTTGGGAAAATTAAACTAAAACTGATAAAGGTAGTCAGACCACAGCATAACAGAAAAGCATATAACATCCACCGCCTCAAAGACAACATGATAAGACAAAATTTAACATCAGCATATTAACCAATATCAAACACTACAAAATATCAGGGAAAACAACGACAACATTGGTCCTGATCTAAATGAACATTGGAACAAAGTAAAAACTATGTTTAACGATTCAGCTAAAAATGTGCTTGGAATTAGAGACAGTACAAGGAAAAGGTGGATTTCAGATACAACCTGGAATGTTATTGAAAAGAGAAGATCTACAAAAAGTAAGTGCAATCAGGCAAGATCAGAAAGGTTGAAAGAAAAGCTACAAAAGAGTACTCAGAACTTAATAAAGAAGTTAAGAAAAAAGCTAGAAAAGACAAATTACAATACATTGAAGGATTGGCAAATGAAGCAGAAGAGGCATTCAAACATGGAGAACTAAGTACTGTATATGAGATCACTAAACAACTATGTGGGAAAAGTAACAACAATGGCACACCAGTTTTAAGCAAGAATGGAGAGGTACTAACATCAGAATCACAGAAACTTGAAAGATGGGCAAAGCACTTTCGGAAAGTTCTAAACAGAGAACCACCAGACAAACCAGCTCAATTCGATAACACCGAAGACAAGATTGAAATAGAGATATCAGAAGAAAAAATTGAACTTGGTGAAATAAAAAAGCATTATGCAAGCTAAAAAATAGTAAATCAGCTGGAGTAGATAATATCAGCGCAGAACTCCTTAAGGCAGATGTAGAAACAACAGCATCAATACTACAAACACTATTTATCAGAATATGGGAAGAAGAAGTTATACCGGAAGATTGGGAAGAAGGACTTCTAGTTAAACTTGCCAAGAAAGGTGACATGAAAAAGTGCAACAACTGGAGAGGTATATTTCTACTATCTAAACCTGCAAAAGTTTTCCTTAGAGTTATTGCCAAACGAATAGTAGATGCTATAAATGACACCCTGTGGAAAGAACAAGCAAGTTTTAGAGCCAATAAAGGGTGCAGTGACGACATATTCACACTCAGAAACATCATTGAGCAGTGCATAGAATGGAAACAAAACATCGTCATAAACTTTCTGGACTTTGAAAAGGCTTTTGATAGCTTGGACAGAGACAGCATGTGGGAAATAATGAGATCGTATGGCATACCTGAGAAAATAATTAACATGACCAAATTATTTTACAACAACTACAGATGCTGTGTCCTACACAATGGAACCCAATCCACCTGGTTCAATGTACAGTCTGGAGCTAGACAAGGATGCGTCATCTCTCCCCTTCTTTTCCTCATTGTCATCGACTGGTGCATGAGAAGAACAATTGGCAACAGAGTAACTGAAATAAGATGGTCGATGAACACAATCTTAGAAGATCTAGATTTTGCAGACGACATATGCCTATAATCAACAACTAGAGCAAACATGCAGAACAAAACATCAAGACTACATGAGACTGATCTATATGTAAGTTTAAAGATAAATGCACAAAAGACAAAGATAATTAGCCTGAATTACAAAACTAGTAAACAACCAGAAGAAGTGGAAAATGTTACTTATCTAGGTACTAATATCAGCCAGGACAACGGCACTAGCAAAGATATCATGGCAAGAATCAACAAAGCCAGAACTTCTTTCTGCAGATTACGAACAGTATGGAAAACAGCATCAATATCCAGGTCCACAAAAATCAAAATCTATATTAGCAATGTAAAATCAGTTTTGCTATATGGTGCAGAGTCATGGAGGGTTATAAAATCTGACTTCAACAAACTGTCATCTTTTCACAATACATGTCTTCGGAAAATTTGCAAGATCTTCTGGCCATCAGTAATAAAGAACTATACACCCTAACCTTACAACGAGACATTAAAACATAAATTAAAGAAAGGCGATGGAAATGGATAGGCCATGTTCTACGAAAAGACAAACATGACATCACAAGGATAGCTCTCCGTTGGAACCCAGCAGAGGGGAAAAGAAAGAGAGGGAGACCGAAAGAAACATGGCGACGTACAATAGAGAGCGAACTAAGAATCATGGGAATGACATGGGGAGAAGCTGAAAGAAAGGCTCAAGACAGGCAACAGTGGAAGGCGTTGGTAGTGGCCTCATGTGCAAGTATGCACGAAGAGGATTAAGTTAAGCAAGTCCTGTTATAACTTTATTACTGCTGGATCGCCCTTCAGTAATTCAATCGTCATCAAGTTTTGATTGACAAATTGGTTGTGTTTTTTTGTTGCAATAAATGCCATGACAAATTTACAGCCAAATAAATCTTAATTTCTTTAATGCTTTTGATTCATAGTTTATTTGTTAGATTCATTACATCATATTGTCAAACAATGAGAATACATATTTATACCTTCAAGTACACTTGAGATTTTATCTAGGCCTCCTTTTCAATCTATGTGCGTCTATATCTATATATATATATATATAAATACAATAAATAAAAAATATGAAATATTTTCCACTGGACGTTAGGCAACCATCAATAAAATCAGCCTGATCAACAACAAAGGTATACACATTTTCGGTCAGTTTGTTTATAGTAAAAGAAAAAGGTTTTAACTTACAAATCAAGTCAAATAGTTGTAAAATTTACCGACAATCATAAAAAAGAATTCAATGCAAGCTCATAATGTAAATTTTGAAAAAAAACCACTTAGAAACCAATTTACCGACAATCATAAAAAAAAAAAAAACTTAATACAAGCCCAATTAAAAATGAACACAAAAAGTAATCAATGTTTTAATGATCTATACAAATTATGAGTATAAGACAAAGTCGATCATAATTAACGATAAATAAACAAATAAATTAATGTGTTTCTACACATTAATTAATTTAATATTTTGTAAATAGTATTTTCGGAAAGAGTCTGGACACCTGTGGTGTAACAACTTCTTGTGTACCTGGTGTCAAATAAAACTCTTTTTAACAGGTTGTGATTTACCTGACCATCGAATAATTCAAGCCTAATATAAATGTCACACTGCGAAATTATGTCTCCGAGACAGGTGTATATTTAATAGAAACCCATTATGAAACTATCAAATAAAATAAACTCTGATACAATTTATTAAGTGCTTATTATTTAATATCGTTTTGTTTTTAATTCAATATCAAATTATGTCTCTATTTCAATAATACAAATAATACAAATCAAAATTAAAATGACATTGAAATAAATAATTATGTATGAACCCTAATTATCTAATTAATTATGTTAAATTTAACACTGAAACAGTTAATATATGCTTAAACATTCACCCTTACTTCGAGTCCTTTTAATACTTTGATAATGACTCGATTACCCAAAGAGATCTCGCGAGGTTTAAATCTGGCCGTGTGATATTACGGGATTTCGACGAGTTGCCAATCTCTTGTAATATATGTCTCTGGCCTATCTTACAATATCAACATGCGAACAACCAACAAAAATATCTTGATACTATATATATATATATATTCTTAGACATTTATAAATGTCTAAGAATATAACTTAAACACACTAATTAATACATTAAAAAGTTCTATTAGATTTTAAATATAAATACGCAATATTTCGCTAAACAAATTAGCTTCATCAGGCGTGCGCATCTATCAAGTTGAAATCGGATGCATGACAAAAAAATATATTTGTAGCTTAATCTATACAAGATTTGAGGAAAAGTGTAACATATTGATTGATGTTGCATAACATGTGTTTGTAGCTACAACTACATAAAGTTGGAATAAAAGTTTAACACATTTATAGATGTTCGATTAATTGTTAGAATTTCTAAAAATTAATTTGTTTAATTTCAAGATAATTATGGTTTTGATTTGCTTTTAAGCAACATCAATCAATATATTACACTTTTCCTCAACTCTTGTATAGATTAAGCTACAAATATATTTTTTTATCATGCATCCGATTTCACCTTGAGAGATGCACACGCCTGATGAAGCTAATTCGTTTAGCGAAATATTACGTATTTCTATTTAAAATGTAATAGAACTTTTAATGTATTAATTTGTGTGTTAAAGTTATATTCTTAGACATTGACATAATTTTAATTCAGTAACTGTATCAGTTTATTTTCACAAACTGATCCACGCTTAAATAGATTGAATGTTGATTGTTGCTATTTTCAGACAATATATATATTTGGGCTTATGTCATATTTTCCCTCCGGTTTATATGATCTGTTCATCCTATATTGACTCTTAAAATTCAAGAGTCTATCTAACAATGAGGGTACATTTTATATGGCCTTCCTAATACCGTTTCGATCACTAACATCACTGAAGAGACATTTATTGTCGAAATCCGGATCTGGTGTACAAAAACATATTAACACCTTATGTTTGTGGCATAACATCGTGGCCACAAGTTACTTTATTTGGCAATCGCCAATGGCAGTCAGCAGAGTTAAAGAACATCAGTTGTTCGACCTGTTAGTCAAATGCGTTTTGTTTAAATATACTTCTTCACTTTTTTGGTCTGTTGGAAAATGTTGTTTGTGCTGTATTTAGACCCTTCTACAACGAAATTTGTTTTACATGCACACGTAAAAAAATTGCGGTTTTTATCCAACGTAATCATAGGTTTGAACGTAGTTTTCAATTTAGACTCGTGTTTATATACATATATGACTGAATAAATAGTCAACGATTAATCTTACAGGGCGATGGATCATGTAATATGATTCTGTACACTACAAAATATAATATATAACAGGTCAAAAAGGGTACAACATCACCATTAAATAACTGAAAAATGAACAAATATTAGATATTTCGGATAACAGATATCCTTCTTCAATAATAGCGCGATGTCAAATGAATCATATCAATATATTCAAGCTGAGAAACTTATATATATATATATATATAAGTACGTCTGAGTCAGTGACAACTCTACAACAGATTTATCCATTGGATCACCAGCAATAATAGTGATACATGGCTGTGTACATTATGTATATACCACTGGTCTAAACATCAACCCAAATATGTTAGATCTGTAAATTTGCTTTCGCCAATTTTTTGTTCTTCCCTCGCCGGGATTCGAACCCATGCTACTGAGATATCGTGACACCAACTCGCCCGCAATGTAGGCGTCCCGCTAGACCACACAACCACCTAGGCTTCACAAAAATAAAGCTTTCGGTGGTCGCATGTTACCGTTCCTCGTCAGTTTTAATCTAGCGTCGTACTACAGTACATGATATATAAGGCATGGAGATGTTATTGTTGCAGATCAGCTCAATTATCTTGTTTATTTGTTGTTGAAGAAATAAATATTCATACAATACATTTTGCAAATTTTTTCTGTGATAATCTACTTTTCTCTAAATTCAAAGTTTAAAAATGAAAAACACAACTTGATGAAACGCCAACACTGTATGATTATGGCCATTTTTATCATATGATGTGCATTCACCTTTATTTAATGTGCACTTCTTATTATATGTTGTTCAAACACCTTAATCTGATGTGCAAACACCTTTATATGATGGTCAACTATCTTTATATGATGTCCAAACATCCTTATATGATGTCCGAACATACTTATAAGATGTGCAAATGTACTCATATGATGTGCAAAGTTCCTTATATGATGTGCAAATATACTTACATGATGTGCATATATACTTATATGATTGCACATGTATGTATATGATGTGTATTTTCCATTATAATATGTACAAATATCTTCATATAATGTTATTGCGTCATTAAAGTACGCGCTTATATCCTAATAAAATGTTCAAATGCATTATTTTCGATATATGAAAAGAAATATTTTTTATCTTTAGGTATCGCATACAAACATTTAGTATCTGTTAACTGAAGTTCTGCAGGTTTTATGTAAAAACAACAAATCTTGATGTACAAATAGAACTAAAAGTAAATGGCGGTTCATAATTTCTATCAAAGTAAAGAAATTGTTGCATTCGTATTCAACACAAACAAAAGTTGAAAATATTTTAATTCTCCATAAAAACTAATATTGAGGTCTTGAAAATACCAGTAACAACAAAACATTCCATTTTTTTTTTTATCAAAAATGAAAAAAATTGTAAGTTTAAAGTGGCACTAGCTGTCAAGTTCGTGTTCACCAATTTGACACATATTCTCATATTTTATCTATTACAATGTAAAACATTTTTCCAAACTTTTAAAAGTATAAAATAATCAATTTACAGGACATGGTCTCAATAAGATTTATCTTCGTTTTGTATGAATTGTAGCCTAGACGCCATCTAATCAACTTTGCACGTTTCTGTTTCTAGGTATCAAAACTACCCTAGGGCACCTGTTAAACTAAATTGTGCACCAATGTATCAGTCTCAGTCCAATGCCAGAGTTACAACGCAGTCAAAGAGGTTTTCGAATCCACGAAGAAATTTTAACCAAAATTCTCGTTTTTCATATACTAATTACAGATTTCCTGGTCACAAGACAAACGTACCACGGATGCCATTTTAACATGTTCAAATGTTGATTTTTTTTATATTTTTTACAGCTTTCAATCATCAGTATGATATTTAGTGTTTGGGTTTTACCCCTATTAATACTACGGTTTTAGGGAATATGTTGAAAGACTACCCCGATATAATTTCGGCAAATATATTATATAATGGTTTTAAATATGGTTTTCGTACACATTATACAGGCCCAAGGGTTGCTTATGAAAGCAAAAATTTAAAGTCTGTTTTACTAGATCCAAGTTTAGCTTGGAGAAAAGTCATGAGTGAAGTGGAAAATGGCAGAATTGCGGGCTCCTTTTATTATCGACCTATTTCAAATCTACAAGTTTCTCCTATTGGCATTGTGCCAAAGAAAACGGGTGGTTTTCGTTTAATAACACATTTGTCTTCACCAGCTAATGGCGGTGTCAATGACTTTATCGGTGAGTTCTATACTTCAGTAAAATATTCAACTTTTGACAATGCAGTAAACATGATAAAAAAGCTAGGTTTTAAGGCGGAAATTGAAAAATGGATATAAAGTCCGCCTTCAGATTATTGCCAATGTTACCTGGCGAGTTTGATTTATTGGGCTTTAAAATTGAAGATTGGTATTTTATAGAGAAAACGTTGCCTATGGATTTATCTGTGTCGTGTATTCATTTTAATAGATTTCCATCGTTTTTGCACTGGGCTGTAGAAAGAAAATTGGGAATTAGTGATATTGATCACTATCTAGACGATTTGTTATTTGCTGGAGCGAAAAATACCGACAACTGTCGGAAATTAATGAGCACGTTTTGCAATGTATGCCTTGAATTAGGGGTTCCATTAGCTGAGGACAAAACTGACGGGCCAAGCACGAGAATAACATATCTAGGTATAACAATTGACATTGAAAAAATGCAAATTCAAATCCGATAAAACAAAATAATTGAATTGCTCCAAAAGTTGAACTATACCTGTAATCGTTAAAAGATAACTTTAAAACAATTACAATCTTTATGCAGTTCATTGGCTTTTTGTGCCAGAGCTTTACCAGCCGGACGTGCTTTCAGCAGACGTTTATATATTGCATGTCAGCGAGGCAAAAAACTGCATCATTTAATCAGAATATCAAAGGATATTTTCAATAATATTTCAATTTGGAAAATATTTTTAGAAAATTATAATGGGATTTCTTATAGTTTGGACGACGAGTGGCCTATGAATTGGAAGGAAGACGTTTTCAGAGACATAACTTATTTAGAAATGATCCCTATCTCATTAGCGATTTATTTGTGGGGTAGCGTATGGCAAAGAAAGAAAATTATTTTTCATTCAGATAACCAGTCCGTTGTTAAAATCATCAATTCCTGCTCATCAAAATCACCTCGTGTTATTTCACATTTGTCAGACACATAGTATTGTGGTCTTTGCTGGGTAGTTTTCACATTAAAACCGTTCATATTCCTGGTTATAAAAATGTGTTTGCTGATTTAATCTCTCGTGGAAAATTTTAGAAATACAAGGAATTGGCTCCATGTGCAGAACCACACCCAACTTTAGTTGCACTGGACTTTTGGACAATTTTAGACCAGAAGTGCTGAGCCTAATTGAAGCTTCAAATTCTTCAAATACTTGGCTTACGTATCAAAATGGACTAAATTCATTTCAAAACTTTAAACATAAAGAAAATTTGTACGACGTATGGCCATGCCCTGTTTCACATTTAGTTAATTATATAGCTTATATGTTTAAGGAAGAATATTCTTATTCCACTGTGAAAACGTACATTTCGGGGATTAGTTTTTATCATAAGATTAATGGTTTGTTGGACAACACTCACTGTTTTATAGTTCAAAAAATGCTCCGTGGCATGCTTCGTTTAGATAAGCGACATGACTGTCGTAAGCCTATTACTATTGATATATTAACTAGACTTTTAGATGCACTGAACTTAATTTGTTATTCAGTATATGAAACATGTTTATTTAAAGCTTCATTTTCAGTTGCATTTTTCGTCGTGTTGGAGAAATTGCAAAATCTAATTTTAATGAGAATCATATCGTAAAACGATCTAATATAACAATTGATAATAATTCAGGGTCACTTTATATAGTAGTTCCTTCTTCTAAAACTGATCAGCTAGGTAATTCAGTAACAATTGTTCTGGAAAGGTATAAAAATAGTTCAATTTGTCCTGTTCAGTTGATTTCGGACTATATTGCCATGAGACATAACGATGATGGACATTTATTGTCTCATGTAAACATGAAAACCCTAACGAGATACCAGTTTTCTAATATTTTAAAGAAAACACTAGCATTTATAGGTTACAATCCTTCTGAATTTAATACACATTCTTTACGTATTGTAGCTGCAAGACAGTCTTTTCTCGATGGTTTAGATGAAAATAGTATTAAATTGAAAGGTTACCAGAAAGATATTTGGGTAATTGGCTCTTCAATTGTCACAAGAGCTAGTGATCACACTCATATTAGACCTATAGGTGATTCTCTCGGATTAGAGAAAATTGGATGTCAGTTAGTTTGGATGGTATGTCGGGTATGGAATGGCAGAATTTGGTTAGTTTAGTACAAAGTATTATCAATTGGAGAAGTATTCCGTTTGCTGTTATCATTCACTGTGGGGGTAATGACATTGGGGACACACCATGTGGTGAATCACTCTACCATATGAAGTTTACCATAGCCATTCTTTCAAAGATGTTACCGGACACTGCTTTAGTGTGGTCAAATATTTTACCTAGATTTAAATGGAGGTTCTCTAATAATACTGGAGCTATGGAAACTACCAGACGAAGAATAAATAGGGAATGCGTACTTATTTGCTAAAAATAGGAGGATACGTTATAAAACATACGGATTTTGAAGATAAACATGTTGGCCTTTTTAGTGATGATGGGGTTCATCTTTCCTTCATCGGTAATGCTATATTCCTAAATCAGATTCAAGGAGCTCTGGAAATATTTTTCAAATTTCCTCATTGTTTGGTTTTCCCTTACAATGAATAAAATAGCTTAGATGTTGACAGTATTGAATTGAAGTTGAGTTTAATATTTCAATTTAATTATCTAACAACTTTTATAGTATTGTATTTGAGTTGATGTGGATAAACATGTTGATGTTGAAGTTGATAATGATGTTGAAGTTGATAATGTTTATGTTGAAGTTGATAATGATATTGAAGGTGATAATGTTGTTGAAGTTGATATTGATGTTGATTTTGAAATTGACGTTATTTGAAAAGTTGATTTTTGCTGTTAAATTTGTCATGTGGTAAATTTTATGGCGGATTATCAGTTGCGCAACTAGTTACTCTACTGGTAATTTTGGCCGAATTTACTTTAAGCTGCTATGGATTATTCAGTGGCTCCTGATATAACTTTATTACTGCTGGATCACCCTTCAGTATTGATCAATATGTTAAACTTTTACACAAAAACGTCAGGCTACAAAGATATTTTTTTGTCATGCATCCGATTTCACCTAGATAGATGCACACGCCCGATGAAGCTAATTTGTTTAGCGAAATATTGCGTGAATAATATATAAAATATAACAACTAATTTTATAACACTCGATCATTAGTGTGTTAAAGTTACATTCTTAGACACTTATATAATTTAGTTTAGTAACTGCATCAGTTTATTTACAAACTGATCCACACCTAGATAGATTGAATGTTGATTGTTGCTATTTTTAGACACTATATATATATCTCATTATTGTTAAAACTTTTGTCACCGAAGAAGGCCATTTGTTGAGCCGAAATATTTGCAATTATTGTATAATTTATATCATCTGTTCAGTTTTTCCATCTTTGTGCAATGATATTCAACACTTTTTAGTGTTTTGTTTTCCATCTATTTATCGGTATTGTTACACAATCTTTCAGACTCATATATATATATATATATATAAATGTCTAAGAATATAACTAAAACACACTAATTGATACATTAAAAAATTCTATTAGATGTTAAATAGAAATACGCAATATTTCGCTAAACAAATTAGCTTCATCGGGCGTGTGCATCTCTCAAGGTGAAATCGGATGCATGACAAAAAAATATTTTTGTAGCTTAATCTATACAAGATTTGAGGGATGGGTGTAACATATTAATTCGGTCATAAAATATGTTTGTAGCTACAACTATATGAAGTTGGAATAAAAGTTTAACACATTTATAGATGTTCGATTAATTGTATGAATTTTTATAAATTAATCTGTATGATTTCAAGATAGCTATGGTTTTGATTTGCTTTGAAATCTTTTTTCGTCTCTCTCATTGAGTCCATCAGGTTCAAGAGTTCGTAACTGGTGCATCCAAAATCTCTCTCTTTTTTGTCTTCCTTGTGTATCCCAATTTTGATTTTTCTCAATGATTTGAAATGTGATGTTTTCAAAATCATGTCCTGCTCTTAAAAGGTGTCTTGTAATTGGGCAGTTCCTTTCTTTTGTATAAAATGACCGATAGTTATTTAGTCGGATGTTAAATGGGGTTTCTGTTTCACCAACATATTGTAATTTGCAAGTTCCACACGTTAGAACATAAATGCAATTTTGCGTTTTGCAATTTGATGTTATAAATATGTTGTAATTTTTCTTTGTGACTGTGCTGATGAACTGGGTTTCTATATTGGCGACTTTGCAGCACTTACAATTGCCCCTTCCGCATTGTTTATAACCTCCGATTGTTGATATCTCCCGTTTAGATACTTTGGATGATACTAGAATATCTTTGAGGTTTTTTGGTCTGCGGTAAGCCATAACGGGAGGTGATGGAAAAATCTCGCTTAAGGAAGGATCATTTTCAATAAGACGCCAGTGTTTGTGGACAATTGATGAAATATTTGTCAGATGAGGATGAAAGCTAACAACAAACGGGATTTTATTTGTCTGGGCCGTCTTTTCTTTGTTTTCAAGTAGGTTTGTTCGTTCTTTTTCGTTTGCTTTTCCGAAAGCTTCTGAAATGCTTTTGTTCTTATAACCTCTTGATTTGAGTTGCTGTCTGAGTTGCCCTAAACGATGGTTTAACTTTGATTCCGATGAACAAATCCGTTTTAACCTGATGGCTTGGCTGTACGGAATGCTCCGGGAGCAGTGTTTCGGGTGACAACTCTTCGGAGAGAGAAATTGGTGTTTATCAGTTTTTTTGGTGTGAAGGTCTGTTGTCATGACTCCGTTTTCTAAAGTTATGGTGGTGTCGAGAAACGCAATTTTCTCATTTGAAACTTCAGATGTGAACTTGATCGATTGATGAAAGTTGTTACAGAAATCGAGAAATTCTTGCAGGCGTTCTGCAGTTTCGTTCCATTTGATGTCGATGTCATCAATATAACGGAGCCAAGACAAGGGTTTGTATGGTACATTCGAAAGGATGCGTTCTTCGAGACTCCCCATGAAAATGTTGGCAAAAGAAAGTGCCATTTTGGTTCCCATACTGGTACCGTCAACCTGCAAGTAGTGCTGGTCGTTGAATACAAAATTGTTGTTTTCAAGCACTAGTCTCAGCAACTGAACCAGACAGTCTGTTGGGGGATGTTTATCCTTACGATTGTTCCATACCTGTTCACAAGCGACTATTCCTTCATTTTTGGGAATATTTGTGTACAAAGAAGACACATCCGTCGATACCAAAATTGTGTTGTTTGGTAAGGGGTTTAATGAATCCATTTTCTTCAAATAATCTGTAGTATCTTGAATGTAAGATGGCATTGTTCTAACATGTGGTCTGAGATGGTAATCCACGAATTCAGATATTTTTTCGGTTGGATGGCCATTTGCAGATACTATCGGTCTTCCCGGAATCCCTTCTTTATGGAGTTTTGGGAGCAAGTAAAATCGACCGGTTGTGCAGGTTTCATCAGGTCGTAGATAGTCGTACGTGTCGTCATCAATATGTTTTTTGCTGTTCATGTCTGAAAGGACCTCATTAATTTGTTTACTTATTTCTTTTGTAGGATCACTTTCTAAATGTTTGTAAAATTTTGTATTTGAAAGCTGACGATTCATTTCTTCAATGTAGTCGGTTTTGTTAATCACTACAACTGCACTTCCTTTGTCTGCTTGTTTAATAACAATATCATCACGACTTTTTAAATTATTTATGGACTGGCTTTCTTGTTCAGAGAGATTCCTTAAACGTTTGCCACTGACTGATGATTTTACTTCAGTTTTAATTGATGATATAAAGGATTCTAAATTGTCGTTCTTACTCCTTGGTGGATTCCATTCGCTTTTCTTTTTAAATCTTGGGATGCACTTGTCCTCTTTATCACTCTCATATTCCGAATCATTCATTCCGGCTTCTTGTAAGGTTTTTTTGTGTTGCCTATTAAAATGTTCTTTTAGGCGAAGGCGTCTAGCAAATTGATCCACATCTGTCTCCAGTTGTAGGTTGTTAATGTTTGCTGGTATAGGACAGAAGTTAAGACCTCTACTTAATAATTTTTCTTCGGAGTTGGTTAATTCTGTTGACGATAGATTAATAACTAAATTATTCTCCGCAGGTCGTGTCCGTTTTTTAAAACGTCTTTTTCTTGGTTGTTTTAACTTACTCTCTTTTAAAATATTATTTGTATCAAAATTTGAAAATTGTTTAAGACCATCTCTGGCAAATTTATTTTGTTGCTTGGTTTTGTAATTTTGACTTTCTATTCTTTCAATATCGGATAATCTTTTCTTGATTAAATCCATGTCTCCGTTAGTAATGGACATTGGTGGTGTAGAAAGCATTTCATTTATTCCAGAGTTGATTTGTTTATATGAATAGATAGAAAAGGAGAGTAAAAGTTGGAGAAGCCGAAAAGAACAATTGAATAAAGTTTCGTCCCAACGTTTCAGAAATCTGAAGGACTTTACACCCGGTGTTTGTGGTGTCAATTTAATGTTTAACCCGTTTGGTATTTTGTTGTTATAAATATATGATTTAATGTTTGAAACATGATGTTCAACTTGTATTTTCTGTTTTGTTAAACTTCGTAGTTTGTTAAAATAAGTTCTTTGTTCCATGATCTTAACAGGAAATAGATATGAAAGGATTACACACAAAAATATGTGTAATGCGTGTTGCCTGCGAGAATAATATATAATGTCTAAAAATAGCAACAATCAACATTCAATCTAATTAAGCGTGGATCAGTTTGTGAAGATAAACTGATACAGTTACTGAATTAAAATTATATAAATGTCTAAGAATATAACTAAAACACACTAATTGATACATTAAAAAGTTCTATTAGATGTTAAATAGAAATACGCAATATTTCGCTAAACAAATTAGCTTCATCGGGCGTGTGCATCTCTCAAGGTGAAATCGGATGCATGACAAAACAATATTTTTGTAGCTTAATCTATACAAGATTTGAGGGATGGGTGTAACATATTAATTCGGTCATAAAATATGTTTGTAGCTACAACTATATGAAGTTGGAATAAAAGTTTAACACATTTATAGATGTTCGATTAATTGTATGAATTTTTATAAATTAATCTGTATGATTTCAAGATAGCTATGGTTTTGATTTGCTTTGAAATCTTTTTTCGTCTCTCTCATTGAGTCCACCAGGTTCAAGAGTTCGTAACTGGTGCATCCAAAATCTCTCTCTTTTTTGTCTTCCTTGTGTATCCCAATTTTGATTTTTCTCAATGATTTGAAATGTGATGTTTTCAAAATCATGTCCTGCTCTTAAAAGGTGTCTTGTAATTGGGCAGTTCCTTTCTTTTGTATAAAATGACCGATGGTTATTTAGTCGGATGTTAAATGGGGTTTCTGTTTCACCAACATATTGTAATTTGCAAATTCCACACGTTAGAACATAAATGCAATTTTGCGTTTTGCAATTTGATGTTATAAATATGTTGTAATTTTTCTTTGTGACTGTGCTGATGAACTTGGTTTCTATATTGGCGACTTTGCAGCACTTACAATTGCCCCTTCCGCATTGTTTATAACCTCCGATTGTTGATATCTCCCTTTTAGATACTTTGGATGATACTAGAATATCTTTGAGGTTTTTTGGTCTGCGGTAAGCCATAACGGGAGGTGATGGAAAAATCTCGCTTAAGGAAGGATCATTTTCAATAAGACGCCAGTGTTTGTGGACAATTGATGAAATATTTGTCAGATGAGGATGAAAGCTAACAACAAACGGGATTTTATTTGTCTGGGCCGTCTTTTCTTTGTATTCAAGTAGGTTTGTTCGTTCTTTTTCGTTTGCTTTTCCGAAAGCTTCTGAAATGCTTTTGTTCTTATAACCTCTTGATTTGAGTTGCTGTCTGAGTTGCCCTAAACGATGGTTTAACTTTGATTCCGATGAACAAATCCGTTTTAACCTGATGGCTTGGCTGTACGGAATGCTCCGGGAGCAGTGTTTCGGGTGACAACTCTTCGGAGAGAGAAATTGGTGTTTATCAGTTTTTTTGGTGTGAAGGTCTGTTGTCATGACTCCGTTTTCTAAAGTTATGGTGGTGTCGAGAAACGCAATTTTCTCATTTGAAACTTCAGATGTGAACTTGATCGATTGATGAAAGTTGTTACAGAAATCGAGAAATTCTTGCAGGCGTTCTGCAGTTTCGTTCCATTTGATGTCGATGTCATCAATATAACGGAGCCAAGACAAGGGTTTGTATGGTACATTCGAAAGGATGCGTTCTTCGAGACTCCCCATGAAAATGTTGGCAAAAGAAAGTGCCATTTTGGTTCCCATACTGGTACCGTCAACCTGCAAGTAGTGCTGGTCGTTGAATACAAAATTGTTGTTTTCAAGCACTAGTCTCAGCAACTGAACCAGACAGTCTGTTGGGGGATGTTTATCCTTACGATTGTTCCATACCTGTTCACAAGCGACTATTCCTTCATTTTTGGGAATATTTGTGTACAAAGAAGACACATCATCCATCGATACCAAAATTGTGTTGTTTGGTAAGGGGTTTAATGAATCCATTTTCTTCAAATAATCTGTAGTATCTTGAATGTAAGATGGCATTGTTCTAACATGTGGTCTGAGATGGTAATCCACGAATTCAGATATTTTTTCGGTTGGATGGCCATTTGCAAATACTATCGGTCTTCCCGGAATCCCTTCTTTATGGAGTTTTGGGAGCAAGTAAAATCGACCGGCTGTGCAGGTTTCATACAAAAGAAAGGAACTGCCCAATTACAAGACACCTTTTAAGAGCAGGACATGATTTTGAAAACATCAGATTTCAAATCATTGAGAAAAATCAAAATTGGGATACACAAGGAAGACAAAAAAGAGAGAGATTTTGGATGCACCAGTTACGAACTCTTGAACCTGATGGACTCAATGAGAGAGACGAAAAAAGATTTCAAAGCAAATCAAAACCATAGCTATCTTGAAATCATACAGATTAATTTATAAAAATTCATACAATTAATCGAACATCTATAAATGTGTTAAACTTTTATTCCAACTTCATATAGTTGTAGCTACAAACATATTTTATGACCGAATTAATATGTTACACCCATCCCTCAAATCTTGTATAGATTAAGCTACAAAAATATTTTTTTGTCATGCATCCGATTTCACCTTGAGAGATGCACACGCCCGATGAAGCTAATTTGTTTAGCGAAATATTGCGTATTTCTATTTAACATCTAATAGAACTTTTTAATGTATCAATTAGTGTGTTTTAGTTATATTCTTAGACATTTATATAATTTTAATTCAGTAACTGTATCAGTTTATCTTCACAAACTGATCCACGCTTAATTAGATTGAATGTTGATTGTTGCTATTTTTAGACATTATATATATATATATATATATATATATATATATATATATATATACAATAATAGAATTTAATTCAATGATAATTAAATTCGGTTATTGTAATTATATAACTCGGTATGATTTTAATTGACGATGTGTTTGATTCATTTTTTACTGGTCACTCTCATATGCTAATTAGTTTACCCGCGAAATGTTAGTCCGCGCAATTTACCTCGTGTAGTTTGGTCATTTGGATTCAAACCTTACACGGAGCTTGACCAAAGCTATAAGATTTACCAGCCCTCCCAGTTTCCCATTATGAATATTTTCTGCTACTTTTCATTTATCTTTTCAGTTTTGGAGAATGATTATAGAACCAGCGTCATGGCATAAATAACAGACTCGAGTTTAGTGCTTTCGTGTTTGTTAATGGACAAGCCGAATTTACTTTAAGCTGCTATGGATTACCCAGTGGCTCCTTTTATAATAATCCCAACTATGGGTAAATAGTACCACTGCCTTGTGGTTCGATCTTGGAAGATCAAAGGCTATGGGTGCAGACCCAGAAAGAAAAGATGGGAAGATGGAACTCATTAGCCATGACAGGCAATCGTCTATGGGAAAGAATACCCAGACAACAAAACTCCATCCTGCAGGTAGTAGGTTTCTCGCATGGCTAATCACCAGGCAGAGTAAAAAGAAGCTGATTACGGAAACCACACCAAAAGTAACACTGAATTGCGTGAACGAGGACATACGTCATACAGATGAGCCAATGAATGTGTCTAGTGAAAGCAGAAATGCAGCTAGGGGCAAGAAATGTGGACTCTTAACGCCAAAAAATGTTCTCAGCATAGGGGCATGGAATGTGCGGACCATCTATGAGACGGGAAAAACAGCACAAGTTGTTAATGAGATGAGAATGTATAACATCAGTATACTAGGTGTCAGTGAATGCAGATGGTTAAACAACGGATCGATCACAACTGACACAGGTATGACCACACTGTACTCAGGCCGAACAGACAACAAACACTATGAGGGAGTTGCTTTAGTACTAAGCAAGGAAGCAAAAAGAGCTCTTCTAGAATGGCAACCAGTTGATGAAAGGCTTATTATGGCAAGATTCTACTCAAAATACTCATTGATTCAATGCTATGCACCTACCAACGAATCTAGTATTGAGGACAAGAATAAGTTTTATGACAAATTACAATCCCTTGTCAGTAAAGTACCAACATATGATTTATGTCTTGTAATTGGTGATCTAAATGCAAAGATTGGGGTAGATAACTCATGTAAGGAAAGAATAATGGGAAAAAATGAATGTGTAGAATGCAATGAAAATGGTGGACTTTAAGTAGATTTATGCGGCTTGAATGATCTAGTTATTGGAGGTTCCTTATTTCATCACAAGGACATTCACAATGTGGAACTCACCAAATGGCAGGGACCAAAACCAGATAGACCACATAATTGTAAATGGAATATGGAGAAAGTCATTGATGGATGTCTGTGTCAAAAGGGGAGCCGATTGTGGAAGTGATCACCACCTTCTACTTGGGAAAATTAAACTAAAACTGAGAAAGGTAGTCAGACCACAGCATAACAGAAAAGCATAACATCCATCGCCTTAAAGACAACATGATAAGACAAAAATTTAACATCAGCATATTAACCAATATCAAACACTACAAAATATCAGTGAAAACAACGACAACATTGGTCATGATCTAAATGAACATTGGAACAAAGTAAAAACTATGTTTAACGATTCAGCTGAAAATGTGCTTGGAATTAGAGACAGTACAAGGAAAAGGTGGATTTCAGATACAACCTGGAATGTTATTGAAAAGAGAAGATCTACAAAAAGTAAGTGCAATCAGGCAAGATCAGAAGGGTTGAAAGAAAAGCTACAAAAGAATACTCAGAACTTAAAAAAAAAGTTAAGAAAAAAGCTAGAAAAGACAAATTAAAATACATTAAAGGATTGGCAAATGAAGCAGAAGAGGCATGCAAACATGGAGAACTAAGTACTGTATATGATATCACTAAACAGCTATGTGGGAAAAGTAACAACAATGGCACACCAGTTTTAAGCAAGAATGGAGAGGTACTAACATCAGAATCACAGAAACTTGAAAGATGGGCAAAGCACTTTCGGGAAGTTCTAAACAGAGAACCACCAGACAAACCAGCTCAATTCGATAACACCGAAGACAAGATTGGAATAGATATATCAGAAGAAAAAATTGAACTTGGTGAAATAAAAAAAGCATTATGCAAGCTAAAAAATAGTAAATCAGCTGGAGTAGATAACATCAGCGCAGAACTCCTTAAGGCAGATGTAGAAACAACAGCATCAATACTACAAACACTATTTATCAGAATATGGGAGGAAGAAGTTATACCTGAAGATTGGGAAGAAGGACTTCTAGTTAAACTTGCCAAGAAAGGTGACATGGAAAATTGCAACAACTGGAGAGGTATATTTCTACTATCTAAACCTGCAAAAGTTTTCCTTAGAGTTATTGCCAAACGAATAGTAGATGCTATCAATGACACCCTGTGGAAAGAACAAGCAAGTTTTAGAGCCAATAAAGGGTGCAGTGACCACATATTCACACTCAAAAACATCATTGAGCAGTGCATAGAATGGCAACACAACATCGTCATAAACTTTCCGGACTTTGAAAAGGCTTTTGATAGCTTGGACAGAGACAGCATGTGGGAAATAATGCGATCGTATGGCATGCCTGAGAACATAATTAACATGATCATATTATTTTTTTTTCCTCAACTCTTGTATAGATTAAGCTACAAATATATTTTTTTATCATGCATCCGATTTCACCTTGAGAGATGCACACGCCTGATGAAGCTAATTCGTTTAGCGAAATATTACGTATTTCTATTTAAAATGTAATAGAACTTTTAATGTATTAATTTGTGTGTTAAAGTTATATTCTTAGACCTTGATATAATTTTAATTCAGTAACTGTATCAGTTTATTTTCACAAACTGATCCACGCTTAAATAGATTGAATGTTGATTGTTGCTATTTTTAGACAATATATATATTTGGGCTTATATCATATTTTCCCTCCGGTTTATATGATCCGTTCATTCTATATTGACTCTTAAAATTCAAGAGTCTATCTAACAATGAGGGTACATTTTATATGGCCTTCCTAATACCGTTTCGATCCCTAACATCACTGAAGAGACATTTATTGTCGAAATCCGGATCTGGTGTACAAAAAAATATTAACACCTTATGTTTGTGGCATAACATCGTGGCCACAAGTTACTTGTTTTCTGTTTAGTATTAAATTCATATTAAGATCCATTTTGTTACATCTTGTGATCAATTTTATTTGGCAATCGCTAATGGCAGTCACCAGGGTTAAACAAAAACATCAGTTGTTCGACCTGTTAGTCAAATGCGTTTTGTTTAAATATACTTCTTCACCTTTTTTGGTCTTTTGGAAAATGTTGTTTGTGCTGTATTAAGACCCTTCTACAACGAAATTTGTTTAACATGCACACGTATAAAAAATGCAGTTTATATCCAACGCAATCATAGGTTTGAACGTAGTTTTCAATTTAGACTCGTTTATATTTTTTCGTTTGTGCTTGTATCATATTTTCCCTCCGGTTTATATGATCCGTTCATTCTATATTGACTCTTAAAATTCAAGAGTCTATCTAACAATGAGGGTACATTTTATATGGCCTTCCTAATACCGTTTCGATCCCTAACATCACTGAAGAGACATTAATTGTCGAAATCCGGATCTGGTGTACAAAAAAATATTAACACCTTATGTTTGTGGCATAACATCGTGGCCACAAGTTACTTGTTTTCTGTTTAGTATTAAATTCATATTAAGATCCATTTTGTTACATCTTGTGATCAATTTTATTTGGCAATCGCTAATGGCAGTCACCAGGGTTAAAAAAAAACATCAGTTGTTCGACCTGTTAGTCAAATGCGTTTTGTTTAAATATACTTCTTCACCTTTTTTTGGTCTTTTGGAAAATGTTGTTTGTGCTGTATTAAGACCCTTCTACAACGAAATTTGTTTAACATGCACACGTATAAAAAATGCAGTTTATATCCAACGCAATCATAGGTTTGAACGTAGTTTTCAATTTAGACTCGTTTATATTTTTTCGTTTGTGCTTGTATCATATTTTCCCTCCGGTTTATATGATCCGTTCATCCTATATTGACTCTTAAAATTCAAGAGTCTATCTAACAATGAGGGTACATCTTATATAGCCTTCCAAATACCGTTTCGATCCCTTACATCACTGAAGAGACATTTATTGTCGGAATCCGGATCTGGTGTACACAAAATTATTAACACCTTATGTTTGTGGCATAACATCGTGGCCACAAGTTACTTGTTTTCTGTTTAGTATTAAATTTATATTAAGATCCATTTTGTTACATCTTGTGATCAATTTTATTTCACAATCGCCAATGGCAGTCAGCAGGGTTTAAGACCATCAGTTGTTCGACCTGTTAGTCAAATGCGTTTTGTTTAAATATACTTCTTCACTTTTTTTTGGTCTTTTGGAAAATGTCGTTTGTGCTGTATTTAGACTCTTCTAAAACGAAATTTGTTTTACATGCACACGTATAAAATTGCGGTTTTTATTCAACGCAATCACAGGCTTGAACGTAGTTTTCAATTTAGACTCGTTTATATTTTTTCGTTTTTGGCTCGTATCATAAAATCCCTCCGGTATATATGATCCGTTTATCCTATATTGACTCTTAAAATTCAAGAGTCTATCTAACAATGAGGATACATTTTATATGGCCTTCCAAATACCGTTTCGATCCCCAACATCACTGAAGAGACATTTATTGTCGAAATCCGAATCTGGTGTACAAAAAAATATTAACACCTTATGTTTGTGGCATATCATCGTGGCCACAAGTTACTTGTTTTCTGTTTAGTATTAAATTCATATTAAGATCCATTTTGTTACATCTTGTGATCAATTTTATTTGGCAATCGCCAATGGCAGTCACCAGGTTTAAGAACATCAGTTGTTCGACCTGTTAGTCAAATGCGTTTTGTTTAAATATACTTCTTCTCTTTTTTGGTCTGTTGGAAAATGTTGTTTGTGCTGTATTTAGACCCTTCTACAACGAAATTTGTTTTGCATGCACACGTATAAAAATTGCGGTTTTTATCCAACGTAATCATAGGTTTGAACGTAGTTTTCAATTTAGACTCGTGTTTATATATATATATGACTGAATAAATAGTCAACGATTAATCTTACAGGGCGATGGATCATGTAATATGATTCTGTACACTACAAAATATAATATATAACAAGTCAAAAAGGGTACAACATCACCATTAAATAACTATAAAATGAACAAATATTAGATATTTCGGATAACAGATATCCTTCTTCAATAATAGCACGATGTCAAATGAATCATATCAATATATTCAAGCTGAGATACTTATATATATATATAAGTACGTCTGAGTCAGTGACAACTCTACAACAGATTTATCCATTGGATCACCAGCAATGATAGTGATACATGGCTGTGTACATTATGTATATACCACTCGTCTAAACATCAACCCAAATATGTTAGATCTGTAAATTTGCTTTCGCTAATTTTTTGTTCTTCCCTTGACGGGATTCGAACCCATGCTACTGAGATATCGTGACACCAAATCGCCTGAACTGTAGGCGTCCCGCTAGACCACACAACCACCTAGGCTTCCAAAAATAAAGCTTTCAGTGGTCGTATGTTACCTTTCCTCGTCAGTTTTAATCTAGCGTCGTACTACAGTACATGATATATAAGGCATGGAGATGTTATTGTTGCAGATCAGCTCAATTATCTATAGTAAAGGATCCTACAAATTAATGCAAGATACAGTCACAGAAAATAATTATATTTATAAGTACGTCTGAGTCAGTGACAACTCTACAACAGATTTATCCATTGGATCACCGGCAATGATGGTGATACATGGATGTGTACATTATGTATATTCAACTCGTCTAAACATCAACCCAACAATTTTTTAGTTCTTCCCTCGCCAGGATTCGAACCCATGCTACTGAGATATGTGACACCAAATCGCCTGCACTATAGCCGTCCCGCTAGACCACACAACCACCTGGGCTTTTATTTTTGTGAAGCCCAGGTGGTTGTGTGGTCTAGCGGGACGGCTACAGTGCAGGCGATTTGGTGATTTGGTGATTTGTGTGAATTGGTGTGTCCATTTTCTCCTTACATTATCAAAATTGTATTTTGTATGTGTTATTGAGACCAAGTTGATTACGAAGTAAAGGGTTTAAAAGAGGGACGAAAGATACCAAAGGGACAGTCAAACTCATAAATCTAAAACAAACTGACAACGCCATGGCTAAAAATAAAAAAGACAAACAGAAAAACAATAGTACACACGACAAAACATAGAAAACTAAAGAATAAACAACACGAACCCCACCAAAAACTAGGGGTGATCTCAGGTGCTCCGGAAGGGTAAGCAGATCCTGCTCCACATGTGGCACCCGTCGTGTTGCTTAAGTGATTACAAATCCGGTAAATAGTCTAATTCGGTAGGTCATATTCATGAAAGGGGATTGTAGTTACGACGTAAGGAACATATCCGATATCATTTGTGAAACGGTTATTCCATAACGGTCAACCAACTCGTGATGGCGTCCGTAAAATTTACGAAGGGATGATTTCAACTTCACCATTTGGAACTCTTGGTTTAATAGCTTCCTTGTGAGCAGCAAACCTCTATCAAGAAAATCATGATAGGAAATGCAAGCACGGGAATATCGTATCAATTGGGAGATATATACCCCGTATGTTTAATGTGTCTTCGTAGAGGTCGGTTTTTTTTGGATCCAACATTTTCTACATTCGAAAATCCCTGTACCAAGTCAAGATTATTATAGTTCCATTCGTTTGAAGTGTTTTGTTATTTGATGTTGTCATGTGATAAAGGACTTTCCGATTGACATTTCCTCAGTATTTTTTCAGTATTTATAAACGTATCCGTCTGTTCCGCGCAGAAAATTAATTTACTGATTAATCGCTGACAGTTGTCACAATAACACTGAGTCTCACATTGCTTATTTGACGTATCTGACGGATTGTATGGGTCATCGATCCCCGATTAGTCATCGATCAGTCAAACATCCGTCGCCGATTAGTAAAGGTTTCACGCCAAGTAGTTGCAATTGCTGTAAGTACAGAACCAAGTCATATGTATCATCAAAATACAATTTGCATATAGATAAAGCACATTAGCAAAAATGAAAGACAAGAATACAAAAATTATCATAGAACAAACACACAATGACGGAAGGTAAAAATACCAAGCCGCGTCAAATTCATATCAATAAAACCAGACTGAAGAGTAAAATGAATATTAATAAAGACAAATAAAAGGATAGTATAACACATTAATAAGATGATAAACGACGTCGGTACGCATAATCTATACTTCAAGACAATCATGTATGATTTGTGAAGTTGATAAAGAATATGTATCAACAATGTCTTAATACGGCCTATGAAGTTGGTTTTTTTAAAATTACGAGACGTTTTTTGACATACCCCTGGTTCATCAACTTTCTGCTCAGACACTGGTGACGTTTTACAAAGACTGAGTAGGAGCTACAAGCTCTCGAATAAATAGGAAAATGTATATCCCATATGCATGTAAAATTGCTACTTAGTTAGTGGAAATGGGTAATTTCAAAATTAAAACCGTCTTGTTTGTCATAGATTATGTTACCGAGATGACCGTGTATGTCAAACATGAGATAAAGGTCTTTACAAACCTGTTCGTGCATTTTTCATTGTTATTCAACGCAAATTTATTTTCTAAGATACCTGGGACGATCTTATTTCACAAAGGCTTTCTATTGTCTACTTATTGTACCTCGAACTTATTTACCCGATGTAGGTCTTTAAGTTGAAGTTCAATTCAATAAAAGTTAATCGGGCATGACTAATTAGATACGCCCTCTTAAAATCGGGGGGCCCGAAAAAGGATTGGGAAAAACACCCAGCAAAATACCTTAATTTACCATTTCAAGAATTTGTTTGATTCAAAGTGCTTTTGGTTGCTTAAATATCTTCGATCAATAATCAGGCGGTATTTTGTGGAAATAAATAACCTGTCCCGAACCGGGAGATGTTGGCTGCAATAGGAATTAATTTATAAAAAAGTCAATATCTCATTTACTTATAGTGGCCGTTATTGTATGTAAATTCATGACGTTTTGTATATGACATTCGTCTATCGTGGAGAAAAAAAACTGGACACAAAGGAGCAATAAATTAATCAGCTTCATTTAGTGATTTATAATAATTTGTCCTCGGTGATTATAGTCTCAAACAGTTTTCCAATTTTTATATATTTCATTTTTTATTTACATTTGAATTTTTATGCGTAAATCTTAGCATTTCTTCCATCATTTTTCTCTTTCCATTTAATCTTTTTTTTTTAATATTAAAAAAACGTTGTCGTAGTACACATCAGGGGTTACATTGTATAATTTCCAGCAAAACTAACAGGGGAGGGACTACATCAGAAAAACAATCTTCATTGAGTGGCAATAACTCATATATTGAAGCATACAATGACGGCATTGACCTCGCCTAGGTGACAACATTTGATGTTTGAAGTTTATTTATTATATCTCAGACTGGTATAATAGTTGTCATAAAAGGGGAAAAAATGATAAAAAAAGGTTGACAACAATTTATAAAAAAGATTCAACTTATTGTGAGCGTTTCATTTTTTTAATATTGTCTTGCTAATCGGTTTTGTTATATCTTTTTTTTTTCATCTACTATTGTTCTAGCAAAAGTCACAAAAATGTTGATAAAATCAGCCATGCGACTTATCTTCTATACTATTAAACGAGAAGACCTCATTTTGGGTGTCGCTTCTCTTCCTTCCACAATAAATCAATCATCATGCATATAAGTCCTATAGGTACAGTGGATAGTCATATTTGTCATCCATTCATATGGTTATTCAGATTGAGTTATTTTGGGAGAAAAACGAGAAAAAAGGCGTCCGGATATGTTTCCGTCATTGGACGAAATTTTAAGTCATATTAGACTTCCGGTTTGCGTTTTTCTGTATACCTTGAGCATACATATACTACGAATAAAGAGTATTTTCTGTCTGATATCATTTTCAAGTTAACTATCCACGGCGGTCAAAGAGTTTATTAGATAGAAATGGTATGTATAATATATCAATGACCGCCGTGGATCGATTATTAAACTGAGAATTAAAAGTAAAAACAAAATACACTTTATAGTAATGAATGAGAAGGGGGGGGTTGGCAGGACCTTTTCCGGACATCGGGATCGGGTGCTTTCAGATCGGAATTTCGGGATGACGGATATTTAATTCTTATTAAATTCGGGACCTCGGGATTTCATGTTTGTACATGTAAGCCCGGGATATCGGGATCAGGAACCCTACGACACCACCACCCCCCTTTATGAATGCTCATAATATACAGGTAAGCGCTAAAATTATTCATGTGTTATTAAAATTAATAGAGAACATTTTTTTGGGGGGAAAGGAGGAGCCGGGCTAGAAAAACAATTGTCCTGTCCCAAAGTACCTATGACTTTTGATACCTTTTCTAAAATTCTCCAGTCTTTAAATCCTTTACATAAATTCATTGATTACAAAAAAAAAGATGTGGTATGATTGCCAATGAGACAGCTCTCCATAAGAGACCAAAATGACACCGAAATTAACAACTATAGGTCACCTTACGGCCTTCAACAATGAGCAAAGTCAATACCCATAGTCAGATATAAAAGCTAGGCCACGAAATGACAATGTAAACAATTCAAATGAGAAAACTAACGGCCTTATGTGTGTACAAAAAACAAATATATAACACATAAACAAACGACAACCACAGAATTACAGGCTCCTGCCTTGAATGTTCATAATATACTAAATGTATGTTCATAATGAAATAAATAGAAAACAAAAAATTGGGAATTTTGGAAATAGGAGGGATACAAAAAACTTTGTCCTGTCCCCTAGTACCTATGACTTTTGATACTTTTCCTAAAATTCTCAAGTCATTAAATATTTTACAAAATTCTTCCTACAACACTTTACATACTTTCAACCACGCTCTGATGCCCGCGATTTCGCGGGTGTGTTCTAGTAATTATTTAAAAAGATTAAGCTGACTTTTCTTGTTGTTTACACATTCCAATCATTCAACTCGTGTGTAGATCATCTTTTCCTCTAATGTTTTTTTTTTTAAGGTTAAGATATCTTTGAATTCTCACTGCACAAGGCATCTGATATACATTCCTATTATATTTTGATCGGACAAAGCTGCGTATTTATATAACCAATAAGCCAAACGAACGCACCCATTTAGCAAGGGTATACTGTGGAACGGGAGAGGTCTAGAGATGTAAATATTTCTATACCCAAGCAAATATTGGTTTTGAATAAAAGGAGATAAAGGTATACATTAATGCGACAGAAAAGACACAGATAAATAAAAATATTTAGAGTCAACATTAGGTCTTTTTTTTATATATAGAACATTCCGTGTACAGAATAATAAGCTCAAAACCGACCCATGACTAAATAATAGTTATACGGAGTTAATTCAATATTTTCCGTCAAATATTATATATCCGAAAAGGCACATTTGATTAACTATAATTATTTACCGTGAAAGATAATAATCCCAACACTTCACTGTATAATAAAACGGTAAAATAAATAATGATAATGGATGATGACCAGCGGCGAATAAAATTAATATTCAGGACGATTACGAGAAGAGCATTAACCCCGTTTTTTACTAGACTGACAAGCTGAGTCTTTTTTTTTTATCGTGCAAGTTCACAAGATATTAGTTCGCAGGAAGAAAAGTCAACCGACCAGGACACATTTCCGACGCTGAGCCGGCCAGTCTGTGCTCTTACTTTATGATGCCACGTGTTAAGCATTGAAATAGAATACCAATTTAATTAACGTCTTTGTTTGACCCGTTCGGGATTTGAACAAATATAATGACCTCCCGCTCTCGAGGCGAACGCCCCCACACGAGACCAACCAGGTGAGCGGTAGTGATCGGTAGTACAGAATATCATACCAAAAAATAAAGTACAATACATAGAATTCTCACAGTTACTAAAGCGAGCTAAAAGTATCTAACCTAAATTGGATGCGTGAAATAATATTGTAAACTACACGTAAACACAGATGATCGACTTCAGGGTAGATTTTATGAATCAAATTAAAAACTCTTGCACCTATTGTACGACCTACCTATTGTATTTAAAATTTATGTGTTATAGTCATTAACAGGCATGAAATATTTGCTACTGGACTTAAAGCAAACAACAATCAATCAATTTGATTAATATCTCTGTTACAGTACTAGTACTTGGCACACAAAGACACGTTTTGACCAGGACAGCGAAACCTAGTTCAATACGGTTTTATTCATTGAAGTTTGCATGCATAGTTCTTATTTAAAAAAAACACAAATAAAGCAAGTGACCTATTAATTGATTGGACTGAATAGACAACACTAATTATTTTGCATTCGCATGTAACTTAATGTAACAAAATTACCAAATCAGAAACAAAAGGAACATTTGCAGGATGAATATTGTGAAGGACCTTATGCATCTAGGACTGTCCGATTAAAAGTTCTTAAACAAGCTGTTTAAAAAGCTAATTGTTGGAAGAGTTTACTTACTGTTTTCTAAGGTCTGATCTTTACGATTCTATTTCATGATTACTGACAGATCAAAAACATCAAGTATATATAGCATGAAGTTGTTGGGTATAATATTCATTGGTCAGTGAGGTAAATGAGGTCTGTACGGGGGTTTTGATTGCCGATTTTTAAATAAGAAATCGTTATTTTGAAAAGTTGGCTAAAAAATATATATTTACCCCCTAATTTTGTAAAACTATCATCTGGTGTTATTTAGATGCTAATTTTTTTTTATCATAAATAAATAATTATATGATGTAATGCCATTAAATTGGTCCGTTTTCATTTCAATTTGGTAACTGTTAATTGTATATACCAGTCTGAGTACTGTTTAACTATCATATTAGTTAAACGTATTTAGACTCGTCCAGTTCAGGGGAATTAGGTTTCTGCAAGTGCTTTTTATGTACTTTTCATATATTTTTGACGGTTTGTAAGTCAGTAAAAGTTCAATGATTAAGTTAATATTGACATTAAAAGACTGCTCACAAAAAAGGCTGTTCAAATCCCCTCGCCCTTCGGGCTCGGGGATCTGAACACCCCTTTTTGTTCGGAGGCCTTTTAATATCAATATTAACTTATCGTTGAACTGTTACTATTACGAAAATGAAGCGGAAAAATTGGTGTCTGTTGTTTCTTCAATTTCAAGTTCTGGGGGATATATCAATGGAATCCAGCAGAAAAAATTGAGTTGTTAATGGAATGAACATCATCAATATATTGAAAGTGAATTTGAATGACCTGGCTTCTTTGATCTTCTTCGGTTTTGACAAGTGTCTGAAGAAACTCTGATTCATATAGAGATAAGAAGAGGTCGAACTGAAGAGACGCACATTTAGTTCTCAAAGGAAATTAAAAAAATATCGTATGGTATCCCAAAGTAATAAATTTATAGCGTATGCTATTGTTTTTATGTTGAAAATCATTGTGGACTATTTCTTTTAGAATATTTTTTTCAATTTCACATAGGGAATGTTGGTGTACAGGGTATAAAAATTCAGAAGTTATGATCATAGAACTAGTTTGGAAAAGATCGAATTAAAAGTATTTCGAAGTTCTTTAGAGTTCTTTACATGGTTCTATTTTAAATATATGAGCATAGTGTGTTGATTTTGATATTTATTTTTCTTATTTTAATATGATCGTTATTGTCTGTGTGGGAAAATGTTAGAGTGATATCAATATATTGTATTTTCCCTAGCAAATAATGTTACTTTATCTTGTGTCGGAGTTACCAATCTATAAAATACCATAATGTCTAACTTAAATGTTCGAGACTTGTTAAATTTGATTGCGTGCATTGCGTAGTCAGTTACGTACTAGTGTTTGAAAGGAGATGGATTTACTGATTTGTATCACAGTTAGAAAAAGTCTATTTGATAACGCTCAAAGGACTGACACAAATGTAAAGTTTGCAATGTACTTGTGACTTGCTAATCATCATTTTACGTATATATTAAAGAAAAAATTCAGATTCGGGTGAATTTTAATCTTCAATAATGCTGCATGGGTTTTTTGTCTATTCGACACTTTCCCAATTTTCATTCTCAATTTTAGTAAAAACAAACGCAAGTATACCCACTGTCCACAGGCTTACAACAATAAACGCGTTTAAAATGAAAAAAAATGTTTCCATCGTAAAATACGTATTTCATTTTGAAAGAAAAATCGTTCCCATAAGAAAACAATTTCCAAATGGACAAAAAATGTTTTCCCATAGAAAGATAGATTATTTTGTTTTATATAGGGAGAATAAATGTTCCCATGGTTAGAAAAATTGTTCCCATGGGAAGATTTCTTTTTTTTTCTAATTGAAACCTTTGTATTCTTCTTTTCTAATAGAAACCTTACCATTCCTATGAAAACTTTGAAATTCCAATGAGAAACTACTTTTCCTATGGAAACTTTCAATTTCCCATGGATGCGTGTAATATTCTCAAGGTCATTTTTATTTTTCATTTGGACATGTGAGAACATACGGGTATCATTTTTTTTTCAATCTATCAGTTAGCCGAGAAAAAACATCCAAATCGTAATTTTTTCCAATTAATGAGAAATTAATATAAGCAGTTCCCATAGAAAAGAAAAAAATACACAGACACATCATGCAACGAAGACAAGTAGGTATATTCCTAATTCTGGGTCAAGATCAAGCATACAACTTTGTTTCATAGAGCTGCAGTCTAGTGTCGAAGATATAACCATGTAAAAATAGATGGCGGATCTTCACGTCGTTCATCTGATAGAATTCAAAACCAAAAAGAAAGTAGCTTTTCCACAAGTCAAGGACAATTGTTAAGGGTGACAAGGATATCATCTGTCATGAACAGAAGATAACTCAGAACTCCATATCCTAGATCTGAAAGTTGTTTTGTTTGAACTGATTAAAAAGCAGTTGTATTATTCATTTTCTGATTAAAATGGGTATATGGAATATTTCCAAGATGGTTAGTACCATAGGGAACATGATTGTGTTGTTTAATTATAAGTAACTGTAGGCAGGATATCGGAAAGAGGAAACAGCTTAATTGCAATATTGATACGTTATCACGTTTCAAAGTACCATTTAATCATCCAAGTAAAGAAAGTTAAAGGGGGAGTGTATCAGGTATATCCAAAATGAATTCTTTTATTTTGTCAATGCATAGTAAAAAATGAAATTTTCTATAGATAGCTGGCTTATAATCATAGTAAACATTACTCGAGCATAACGAACATGGATGGTAGCTGTTAGATTAACCGTTTATTGACGGTTGATGGGGGATTAGTACACACGGATTTGAAAAGGATATTGCTTGCAATGTAAACACTTTTTCTCTGTACTTTTTGCAAAACACATTATATCAAATCAATTCATCAGTATAGATTTTGCTATATCGAGTTCAATTGCTGAATATTATAGGTAAATTAAAGTTCCAACTATTGTGTAATGTTCTCGATATGCAATGCCTTAACTGATGTTTACATTAATTTTATAACAAATGCGCTAATTAAATTTGCATAGTCTGGCTGGGTAACAGCAGTTTCTGATTCGTTCCACCAAATAATATCAAATGATTTGATTTTAATATTTGAAATAGCATTGAGAACACGTTTGATTACTACTTTTAACCAGGTTGTCTATAACGCAGCCTCTAAATGATTTTTTAAATATAGAATAGTACATGGCAAAATCCGTATTGCATACTGTATCACAATGATGAATCAATATCAGTCCAGAGGGTCAAAGGTCCAAGTGTGCATGTGTGTCGATTGTGATACAGTAGGCAATACGGATTTTGCCACAGATTCAAAAGATACCCTTTTGTGAATGTCCGAAGATATAAGCAAGACAGGAAAATTATGTGTATCTTTTTACAGCTGACTTGTGTTTTTTTCTATAGACTTCCTTATTTGCTTTAAATTCCTTGTCATGATAGTCATAACAAAATTTGGATCGTTTATACTGGAAAACATTCACATTGCACATTATAATATCTCCTATTACATCAGTATATGCTCGATATCTAAATGCATTTACTTTAACTATACTGACAGCTGTTTCTCCTGTAGAATACAACAAATCTCTCCAATATTTGTTGTTAAATCTAACTATTATACTACAATATGCGCTTATTTGTAAACATAAATGTGAATATTAATGTGGATATCAATGTAACTGAGTATCATCTAGTTGAAGATTATTAACATACAAACATTTACAAATATACTAACTCCATATATTGTACAGGGTATGAATTTTGCTGTACCAAATATTATGTGTATACTTCGAAAACTAAATTTTTTCAGAAAATTACCAACTATATCTCTTGCAAATATTTTTCATAAATTCTAACTAAATGAGTTTACATTTCGTATCATGCTAGGAAATATAGCATCTAAACGTTATATGTCAAAATGTATCGTAATTCCATATATCACATCTCACCTGGTATGCGATACTTATTTAGCCATGTGATTCGGGGTAGGCGATACAGGTTAAGCTATGCGATACAGGTTAAGCTATGCGATACAGGGTATGCAATACATGGTAGGTAATACAGACTGGAAAAAGAACCTTAATAAGTTATTCAAAGTTGCTGTATTTTGTATTAAATATATGATGAAGGAAAATATTATGACTAGCGATCCTTGGATGCATGTATGAATTGTGTTTTGCATATACTCATGTGCTGCATTTTGATTTATAGTTGTGATTATGTACGTAAACATCATTCGGCAATGTTATAACGCACTTTTGTATTGGAAACAAATTGACTAGTGCAAGAAATGGATAGTTTGTTTTATTTTTTTTATAAAATAATGGATCAAGGCATTATCACTGAACCTGTATATATATTTGTTTATGGGCTAGCTGAAGGACGCCTCCGGGTGCGGGAATTTGCTGCTGCATTGAAGACCTGTTGGTGACCTTCTGCTGTTGTCTTCTCTATGGTCGGGTTGTTGTCTCTTTGACACATTCCCCATTTCCATTCTTAATTTTATTATTTGATATAAATGTTTCCTCTTATTGAATGACAAAACATTACGCTAGGCGAATCTAGTGGTATATGTGTTTGTAACCAAAACTTTCATAAAGAGCCTATTGTTGTTCAAGTGCGGAAAAATTGTTAACGGTTAATGACTTATTATTAGGGATGTCACAGTCAAATTCTGTCATGAATGTTAGGTTATAATTTACATTTTCTGACTTGAAAAAATTAAATCAACACAAAATTCAACACAACATTAGGCCAACAATGTCATTTTTACAGCTGGAATTTATTATTCACAACTGTGCTAATGCGGCGTAAAGCAAACAACAATCAATATTACTCACAAAGTACATTAACTGCCAGGCTTGCGTCATCTGATTCTCCAGCTTCATTCCTTGCTGTACAGGTATATGTACCATTATGCTTTTTTTCTATTCTTAAAAATGCATAATTTTGGGATTCTGTTATTGCTCCATTCGGTGATATAAATCTGTACCCAATTGCACTATTTGGATATGCATCAATAACGACACATCTGATTATTATATCTTTGTCGTTTTCCTTTACGTAGTAGGGATGTTTGTCTGGTATAATTTCAATTGAAGGACGATCTGAAAATAAAACAGTTACATGTTAATGTGTTCTTAAATTCGCAGATTCTAGCTTTCTGAAAACAATGAAGCCATCAAAAACATACAATCTTAACAAAATTCAATATATTGTTTTATGATGATGTGTGGGACATTCCAAACTAAAGTTTTCATTTTCATTTTCACTTACTTCTTCATCTTCATTACTGACAACATTCATCAAAATTGTGTTTTTAAATAATTGCCTTCGGAAAAAAAATGGTTAAACTATGCGTACAAATCGTCGATTGCAGGACGTTGCAAAATTATTAACATTTGTTGGACACGTATAATCCGAAGCATTGATCAAATAGCCAACAAGCAACCATCGCCAATAGTGTTAATTATTCCAAAACATCTAATTTTTGAAGAAAGGGTTATATTAAAAACCCCAAATAAACTTTAAATTATAGAATTACTACTTACAAAATAAACAAACCCTATCATTGTCTTTTCGTATGAGAATTAAAAGATAACATAACATAAAATCACCGCAACTCTGAATGTCACCAATCAGAACTATTTTTTCCGTGAATATTAATACTCCGTGGATTTCAAATATTTTGGCCACGAGCATCACTGACGAGACATGTATTGTCGAAATGTGCATCTGGTGCAAGAAAATTGGTACCGTTAATTGTATTACTACCACTGGGTCGATGCCTCTGCTGGTGGACTATTAGTCCCCGAGGGTATCACCAGTCCAGTAGCCAGTACTTCGGTACTGGCATGGAAATACGGATTTTTGTGATATTAAAATTTGCTGTTACAAAATATTAGAAATTATTATAAATTAAGGAATGTATCTCCCTCGTGCAAAGCTCTGATTCCTTTCACGGATTTGGCTTTACTTTTTGGACCTTTTGGATTATAGCTCTTCATTTTTTATATAAGCTTTGGACTCAAATATTTTGGCCACGAGCATCACTGACGAGACATGTATTGTCGAAATGCGCATCTGGTGCAAGAAAATTGGTACCGTTAATTTTATTAAAAGGTTTAAAGACGTACATTTATAATTTAATATTAGATGGGGGAAATCATTTGTGAAGTTGTGTATATCATGTAGATAGTTCATATTTCTTGTGTGTTTGTTAATATTCAATTAATGTTATAGATTATAAGTTCTTATCCATGTTGTCAAACCTACATAAGGATCTTTATATAGTAACAATATGTGGTTTGACCGTGCCTGGTTACGGTAAATACAGAAAAGCGAGTCGGACGCATTAAATGTATGTAACGTGTTCCTTTTGGTTTGTTTTTCCATGTTTTGATTTTTACAACAGTGTTATATATAGTTGGACACTTAATTTTGTGAATACAGCGAAAACCGTGAAATCTTGAAACCTACAAATAAAAGTTCCTTAACCGTGAATATTATTCATAAGGTAAACATATGAAACCAAATCATGTAACATACCAAAATAATACCAAAGGATATGGAGTTTTCATCCATTGTCCAGTCATGAAACAAAAATCAGTAAATGCACAGGAAAAAAAACACAAAACAGCTGTTCTAACTAAACCTCTCACTTGTGTGACAGTCGCATGAAATTTCGTTATATTGACAATGATGCGTGAACGAAACAAACAGACACATTAGGTAAAAATTACAAAAATGGGAGTACAGCAGTCAACATTTTGTCACAATCTTAATCACAATAAAAATAAATAATTATTTAACAAATAAGCATAAAAAGGAATATATCAAATCTAACAACCGGATTTATTGCTTTCTTATTTTTGTATTTTATTTATTTATGATAAATCTACCCATAACATTGCATAAAGGATAGAAAGATTTTTATATCAACATAAACTCTAACGTTGAAATGCGCGTTTGACGCCGGAATATAAACGTCACACAGGTACAGATATGACACAATTTGTCGTTCAAAGTAAGAAAAGAATATAGTTCTTTTAGGCATATTCTCTGCAGAATGTAAATAAGAAGTTATAATGAAATCACTAAATAATTATGTTATTAATAATAAACCGCATCAAATAATAATTAAACAATAGAAAACTTGATAGGAATTTGTGTTAAAATCATATTGTTATCACAAGTTGTGGAACTGTTAACACATATCGAATTACACTAGACACTAAATATTGAGGCTGATTTATTAACTTAATTTATTCTGCCATATAGGACATCATTTGATTATACCCATTCATTCAAACGGCCATCTGATGTAATTATTTTTGTAGCATATTGTTGTACAGTTTTCAATTGACTATAAGGTTAGGGCATACAATGTATAAGAGATTCTTTATTGATTTCGTTCTTTAATCTGAAATAAAGTCAATGTTCATTTGCGTTTACGGATCCGGAACATGTGCGAGTAATAAATCACTATCAATCCTAACATTTCATAGTATATCGTTTTAAATTTTGCACGATTCTAATTGCAACACAAATATTCCGTATCCCGTTCTATATATATCGACATACGGTATAAAGTCTTAAATCATGGTTTTAGCAATGTGTTCCTTTTTCTACATAATAAGTCATTTTGGAAACGATTAACGTCATAAATTCTCTGTGAAATCATTGAATTTAAAGTAATAAAAATTGTACATAACACTCATTCTGAGGTTATATGTGATGTGTTGTCCCTGTAGATATTTGAAGCCTTATCTGCTTTAAAATGTCTAATAAAGTTTATTCCAGGAAGATAACTAGCACAACTGCTACGTGGAAAAATATCAAAATTACTTCAGCCTTACACCAAAACGTATTATTTTGATTAAAACGAATGCCCCTAGTGGTATAGATATTTTTTCGTTCAGTAATCGACGTAAGAAGCTTGCAAAACATGTACTTATGTTGCCTTTTCCGATCTATCACCGGTTAGCCATTACATATTAAATTCATGTTAAGTAGTTTGTCATAAAATAAAACCAACACAGTTTTGAGAATATATGTCACTATTTCTTTGACCAGATACGTTACCAACTTTTGATTAGACTCTACATTTATCTAAAGGTCAATTGGAAGAATAGTTATGTTGCTTTTGAATTGTTAGTCCATAGTTGCAATCAAAACAACACTATTTAATGTGTATCTATAATGGTTTAGAAAATTGATAAGCAACGAAACTAGGTAATGACTTTTGTACGTTAAGTTTGAACAGATATGTTACTATGGATTCATTCGCATAAACATTTAACAACTTGCACGGGATCTTTTTAATTGCATTAATATATAAGTAATTAAGTAAGTAAGTACTAAGAAAATTGTTTATTATAATAACATGTGTAAATCAGCATAAATATATTTATTTGTACAAAATATAATTTCATATCTAATACACCCGGACCAATGGACCAATGCGTCACCTTTTATATATGTGTGCAAACATTAGGTAACGTATTTGTTTCCTTTTGTAAAGTATTTGTTGCATGCCTTAAACAGATACGTTACATCTTCTATATCATTGCTTCATTCAAGTTTGAAGCGTTACGCTCACTTTCAAATATAATGTATTTTAAGTTATTTATAATTAATATTTCCAGAAATAAAAAAAAAAAACCAGTGTTTTCAATATCAAAATCGTCTCGCAACAGATATGTGATCTGGTAATGTCCAAGTTGAAAAAAATAAGATAACTTAGATAAAGATTTGAAAGAAAAATGAAATTAACAAGAGCAGTTGTTGATAATTGATATTTAAACATATTTTGATTAATACCTTGATACATATTTTATCAAGAACAACAAATTGTTATGTTTTTTGTCTTCACATTTATATTTATCCAAGATATGGATTTAAGAACATTTCATTCACTTTTCAGAGTCTTTAATGCGGGGTTCACCGATTGCCGATTATTGCTCCCGTTTACAATCAGACAGCGAAACGACACGAAAAGTGAAAAATCCTGATTACTATCCTCAATTATCTGGAATGTCCTATCATTGTCTGAACGCAGTCGTTTTAGTTCGTAACATATTCCTACGCGTCGGGGAGGGTCCGAATAGTTCGGCGAATCACCCCGACAGTTTGGTGCGTCCCGTAACATTCGGGGAAACTCAGCCGATTTTGTCTAGTCGGATTACAATCGTGCCTATGTCGTGACAAATTCTGCTGTATTGGATCAAAATCCTAACAATGTTCTGTGTATTCTGGACGGTGTCCAGTAGAACGGGGATGCTTTGGAGAAATTTTTCATTGATGTTTTTCTGTCGATTGAGTCCAGATTGCATCCAGATCTTGTCGATTGCGAACCGTTTTTGCCGAAACCGTTCCGGAACAGTCCCGTTATTAATACGAAATTCTTCAATGATACCCACGTCGGAGTGCCGACAATTACAGAATACAATACGACTGAGACCAGAAAAAGCCGTTTGCAATGTGATTAAGAGGACCGTGATAGGATTACGTTCCGACAGTACCTGGTCATCCCGAGTATGCTGACAGCTTTTGAACAGATAATTAACGTCAGCGTCGGTTCACTGTCCGGTCACTGTCTGATCTCTGTCGGATTACATTCGGTAGAATCGGGACGCAGTCGTGAGACTCGGTCGAATTTTACCAGGCAAAAGATACAAATTTGATGAGAAGCGAATTGAGAACGGGATTATCAGGATAAATTCGCTGGAAACGGTTGGATATCGACGCTTCCTAAACAATATCTGATTGTGGTCGAGATTAAATTATTTGTTTTACAAATTTTAATTAAAGTTTGATTTTCCATCCACGATTCACAGGATCTTGATCAGACTTTTGACAAATTTTAATCGGGAATGGTCCTGTCAAGGACGGCAGTAAAAATCGTGAATGTGTGACCCCAGCCTAACTTAAGATTTATTACTATTTATAACATATTAGGTACCTGTAGAACAGTATTAGAGGAAAATATTTAAGCAATGACACTTTGTATGAAAATTCTTTTGCTAAGGAAATAAAATATGACGGTAACGTATTTGTTATGTGGAAAACAGTTACCAATAGTCTTGACCTCGATATTAGTTTCACAGTAAGAGCTAAAATCAACCACTTTGGAATCTTTCAAATCATATATATACGAATGATTTGGGCATTATTAAAAGTTGGCTTACACAAATTTATTTTTCAAGTATAATTTGGCAAATGGTCCGGATTTGTCGAGAATCAGTGATATTATAATGATCTTTACAATTTATACAGACAATTAAATATCCTTCAACTAAATATGTAGTTTTTATACGCCTGTCAAAATTTTGACGGGGCGTATTATAGTATACAAATGTCAAGTGTCCGTCCGTCTGTCTGTCCGGCGTAAACATGTCGCACCGTAACTTGAGAACGACTTATCCAAATTTCATGAAACTTTATATAGTTGTTTCTTATGACGGTCAAATGATCTGTATACTTTTTGGTGAAAATAAGATCAAAACTTTTTGAGTTACGGCACTTTGTAACTAAAACAGGAGTGTGTTTTTTATTTCGCATATCGCACCGTATCTCAAAAACGATTTTTGATTATTGCTTAAAACTTTACACACTTCTTAGTTATATTAATCTCAAGATCTGTATACTTTTTGGTGATGATTCAAAATTTTATTTTTAAGTTATTGAGTATTTTGTAAAAAAGGGGGAGGTTTTTATTACATGTCGCGCATTATTTCAAAAACAATTTATGATTATTGCTTAAAACTTTACACACTTCTTTGTTATATAATTCTAAAGATCTGTATACTTTTTGGTTTTGATTCAAAATTTTATTTTAGTGATATTTAAAAAAAAGAGGGGGATTTCACATGTCCCACCGTATCTCAAAAACAATATATGGTTATTGCTTAAAACTTTCTCAGAAACTATTTATGATTGTTGCATAAAACTTCCACACAAGACGATGGGCGTATCATGCGCTCATGGCGCAGCTGTTTATTAATCATTATTTTTAAAGCAGTTACCTATTTGATGCAAAAAACAAACACACAAAAGGGTGAATGTGTTAATGATAAGCTAAAAACGTAAAACCCAACTTTTAAATGGTTGAGATTCCATATCCCTTATTTTACTGTATGGTTTACCATAACATTTATATTATGAAGCTTTTCACGTTATACGTGCTATGATATACAAAGTACTATCATTTAAATTAGATTTGAATACTGGTTCTCTGTAACTATTTAAACTCTTACATAGGGAGTGTTGCATGTTTGGTCATGAATTTTATTCAAACTTCACATACTAACTAGTCTTGATGAAACAAACAAAAAATGGCAAAATTTTGGTTACTAAACATAACAGTTGCAATAGCAACAGATGACCAGTTTTAGTTCTTCTGGAAATCTAAGAATTTAATCGCAAAAAGGCGCTTCGGACGCATGAAAATATCCAACGTGTTGTTATCAATTTTTGCAATCACTTGTTCGATACCTCTGCTGGTGGACTATCAGTCTCCGAGGGTATCATCAGCTCAGTAGTTAGTACAATGGTACTAACATGATTTAACAAAATTTTCGGAAATTGCTCCTTTATAAATTTTGAAATTATTGGGAATCTAAAGTTTCAACTCCATCAGGTAAAGTTGACTTTAGATGAATTTGGCTTTTAATTTTAGGCATTTTTGACGTGTAGCTCTTCATCGGTTTCGGTTCTTATACATCCTTGGATTTCAAATGTTTGGCTTTGAGCGTTCCTGATGGAGGTTAATCCAGAAAAGCGCTTCGGATGCGTGAAATTATTTAACGTGTTGTTATCAATTTTTCCACATAATGTTTCATAATAAATGATTAAAAGACAGAATATTCTTTTAAGATTTTATTAAATATATGCATCTTATTATTGTAATTTAATAATTTGATGTGGTTTACATTAGGTAAAAAATACCCTTTTGAGGTCATTTTTTAATGTTCACCATATGTTTTTGCGGACACTTGAGTTAAAGTTAACCATAATTTCATAAATACCATTGTCTTATCTTATCAATGATGCGAAAAAGTAATGGGGAAGTATGTCTCAAAAAAAAAATGAAGAAAAATGTTTTAAAAAATTAAACTGCAGTCAGACAAAATAAATAAATACATGCATAATTTGTAGAAATTATTGTAATCATCAAAATTTTAAACATATTTATATATAACAGAATTATAGTTAGGTCTTTCTACTTTTCTGTGGAAAGACCTATTGTTTTTGCTCTGACTATTATTTTTTTTCTTCTGACATTATATTCTGATAGTGCTTTTTTGTTTCGCAAGATGTCGCTTAGATTTTCTGAGTATGATATCGAACAGTTATTACGATTTTGAAACTGACTCTGTTAAGCGAAATACCTTTTATTGTAAGAGTTAACTCCCCAAACACTCTTTTCTTGTGTACGAATCTCGTTCGCAACCGTTAAAGATTACGACAAAATTATTTCACCAGTTTGCTCGTTATATCCTTAGGATTTTAAAAATAAATTTGACCAAAGCTATTCGGAAACTCTATATTGGAGTTGTTTCCCCTTCTGTATTTAAAATAATTAAAATGTAATTGTTATTGATAAACCATGAGTGAGTGATAGGGTCTTTTGATTTAATGTCCTTCGTCCAAAAATAAAAGAAAATAAGGTCAAGGTCAAAGGTCAAGGTCATTTCTTAATTTGGATTTTAGTTTATTTTCACCTCTTTTCAAACACCATATAAGATATTGACAACATATTTTTACTTAATTATTTGTTGTGGCATGTCGTTACACATACATATTGGTTTAAAGGATACGCTTACATTAAATAAGAGTTTTCTCCCCTCTTGTATTTTAAAATATGCGTATGGTGATATAACTCAGTAACAAAATATGATTAAGACCTGGGATTTTCTGATTTGAGGTCCTTGGTTTATGATCTTAAAATTGAGGTCAAGGTGATAAGTTTAATTGAAGTTCTAGATTTTGACCTTTACCATTACCTCATATGTATACATGATAATGTCATAGGCCTTTTTGCATTAGATTGCGAGCCATTTAACCTTTGAAAAGATAACCGTGAGTGACCTTGTGTTAACCGGAAGTAGATGTTTTTTTTGTACTTAATAAATTTAAAAGTATAATGGACCAGACATTTTTGGTACAGTCCGTGTAACGTAAAAGTTAACAATACGAACGATGCCCGTACCATGTACGGACGATGCCCGAACGGATGTACGTACGCTTCCCGAACGGTGTACGAGTGCAAACGAAACGCTGAACGAACGTTGTACGGACGCTGATCGAATGATGTACGAACGAAACCATGTACCATAAACCATACCATAAACAAAAACATAAGCGCTCTTTTATCGTGCATCGTATGCTTTTTGCGTATATCGTTTCATTTAGCGTATGCAGTATCGTTTAGCGTACATCGTTTCGTTTCGCGTATATCGTATCGTTTAACGTACATCGTTTCTTGACGTGCATAGTTTCGTTAGCCTATAATATAACGTTTTGTTATTTGATTTTGCCATGTGATTATGGACTTTGCGAATTGATTTTCCTCTAAGTTCAGTATTTTTGTGATTTTACTTTTTATAAAACATGCATTGTGTTCTGTTAAATCTTTGAACCGACCGTGCAAGGGCTGTATAGCCAGTCAAGGTCGTTAAAAACTTCCATTGTTAAATCTTTGTATATAGGTGATAATATGCGTAAAATTTAGATGGGAAGCATGTTTCAGTTTTTAGTTAATAATTTAATAAATAATAATTTAATCTGACTCAATGTTGATACAACATTATTTACATTAAAAGTTTGAAAAACAAACACTGAAATATTTAAACAAATCAAAAGATACAATTATGATTTTTTTTAGCCCTAGAAATACGTACTTAGTGAATATGCGAGTAAACTACAGTCTCCAGAGTATTCAGTCAACATTTTTTTTTGAAAATAGCCTAAGGTATTCCCATTTTTTTCCAAATGAACAATTTAGTTTAGATTAAATTCGGAATTTATCTAATGTTCTTACAAAAGTATATTCGGAGTCTAAGGTTGACCTTTTGTTCAAAAGGTTTGTTAATTATTTTTATTTATTCTCTTTTATAGCATGTATTTAAAAAATCGACTGAAAAGCAGTTTTATCTATATGTCATACAAAAAAAAATATTCGAGAAATTTCAAATAAAAACAATTACTCGTTATATGCCTCATCAACCCCAAACCTAAATCCCTACCAATGTACAAATATTGTGTAAAATTATCTTAACTATAAAAGCACTTGAATTTAAACAATCATCAACAATTGTCCGGCAAAAAACCAGACCATGTCCCTCTATTATTTAATTTCTTATTATATTTTCCTCTGTACTTTATTTTGCCTGTTATACTCTATTCTAATTTTATAATATATTTTTTTTTATTTTCCTGTACCTTTACATTTTGTACCTCCTTTATTCAGAGCAACCCAACGTAAATTTACATATGATACACACATCGCTTGTGCCGTAAAACACATGTTAGCATAATAAAGGATGTCCTTGTTCATATTTATAACATTGAAAATGTCCTCCTAATGATACATCTAATAGTTACCACTGGACATTAAACAGCTAACTATAAATTCATCCGTCATATTCTTAGTTTTTTTTATGATGTGAAAATCAAATGACATGATGAAACAATAACAATTGCACATTTTCACTACGGAAATAATGGGAAATAATTGTAAACAAAACCCCTCAATCACATCCCTACGCAACGAATTAAAGTTTAGCTGTTTCACATTAAATTACATTATTTTCATAATTCATAAAACAAAAAAACAAACAATTAAAAACCAACTGTTCAGAGAACAAATGAAAGTCCTTTCCACATCAAAGAAATTTTGATACGGTAGTTTCTTCATACTGATGCGATAAATAATGGTTAAATTATATTAATGAGTGATATAATGGAGATAATATGCTACTTCCGTTGAAATGAATGTCACTTCCGGTCTCATCTGACAGCTTCCTTCACACTGATTCCAAAAATATATAGTTTCTATATACTTTTGTATGTAGAATGGGAGATAATTTGCCACTTCCGGTTTCTTGGAAGTCATTTTTGGTCTTCAGTAATCAGTTTATGTATCTATATGACAAAATATATGGATTTTGAGTACTTTTCTATGAAAAAATTGCAAAAAGGTTGTCTCAAGGTCACCTCCGGTAGTCTTTTTAAAGGTCAATTGTCACCTTACCTTTTGTATAAGGTCAAATGCCTTCATAATGAACTTAGTTGAAATTATAATCAAATAACCTCATATCAAGACATTTAAGGGGCACCAACTCCTATAAGATGCCATTAAATTGTATAATACTAAATGTAGCATATCTTCATTACAATAAAACAGACATTTTGCACTTGTTCTTTTATATGTATCTTTTAAGGTGTCGGCGAAAATGCTAAAACAAGCAAAAGTCACAATTGAGAACTTGACCTTGGCCTTTGACCTTGACCACATTTTTTTAGTTAGGACCTAGGGGCCTCAAATAAAAACATCCCAGGGTTATATGGTTAACTGTTAATGAGTTAAAAAAAACATACCGACAAATTTATTTTGTAAAGGTAGATAACTCCTATAAAATTTCATCGAATTCCTTCGATCCAATAAGTTAAAAATTCCCGAGTATGTAACGAACAATTTGTAAAAGGAAATTTGTCGCTATCTTTTTTTGTTACGAAGGAGATGCAAACAGATGGTAAACAGTGAATAGGGAGATAACTCTTACAAAGAAAATGGTTCGTCTTAGCAGGATGAAATTTAAAAGCACATAAACAATACGATACCATATGAGAAATATCTAAGTGACATATTGCGAAACAAACATTTATCGCCAGAACAAAATTTGGAGAAAGAAAAAAAAGATAATAATAATAAACATAAATCAATTGCTTTTAAAAAGCAATTGTAAACGGTCTTTCTCCCCTCAGAAACATGAGTGTGTGTGTGTTTGTTTGTTTGTTTGTTTCTGTAAGGGGTCTACATTTTTCCGGGTTAAGTTCGGAAAGTTTTTATTTTATTTCAGGTCCAGCGCGCAACTTCTCGCGCCATATTGAGGAGACATCACGTGACGCGGGTTTATAATTACGAACACATAGTATATTTATTCCTTTTTAGGTGGGGACGTTGAACAGACAACATGTATAGAGACAGAATGTACACAATGTAATTTCTTTTGTCATTGTAGGAAATTGACATTTTGATCACAGTTCACCAGCAGTGCATGTTTTGGATTTAATTGATCTGGTGTAACTTTAATACACATTTAAGGATTATTTTCTGATAATGTACATTTTTCAGCACCTGTTTGTAACACAGATTAGTATTTTAATCTAGGAGCGGACATTTTATTGTAAGATTTCACTGAGATTTACGGACCTAGCAAGCGATTTGTACGGCATTGCAATTTCTTTTCTCTAGGAAAAGTCTTGAGAGAAATCTGCACCACGTTGTTTAGAAACTTTCAGTACATGTATGACCTGCTGAATGCAAATTTTGGGGTCAATTGGATTTGTAGTTTCAGAGTTTAACTGATAACAAACATGTGGATTTTTTTTTCAAAAGAGATGTAAGAACAATATTAAAAACCAATTGTTCAGAGAACCATTGATGGTCTTTCCACCAGTTAAGACCTTTTTTTATGTGAAAATATTAAAATTTGGTTTTAAATGTCAAGTTAAGCGTCAAATGACAGCTTATTGAACACTTATTTCAAAAATATATGGTTTGTATACAAAAAGATATAAATAAGGGAGATCATTTTTTACTTCTGGTTTAAAATATGTTACTTCCGGTAATTAGGTCTTTCCACCTTTCCGTGGAAAGACCTATTGAATTTGTTCTGATTATTATTATTATTTTTTTTTTTTTTTCTTCCGCCTAATTTTTTTTCTTGCGTATTATTGATGTTTCAAAAGATGTCGCTTAGATATTTGGAATATGGTATCGTATAGTTTATACGCTTTAAAAATTTACAACTGTGTAACAAAATACTTTACGTTGTAAGAGTTATCTCCCCAAACACTGTTTTTCTTGTGGCCACTACTCCTTCGCAACCGTTAAAGATTACGACAAATTTATTTTACCAAATTGCTCGTTACATCTTCAGGATTAGGATATTCATTTGGACCGAAGCTTTACGGAGACTCCATATGAGAGTTATTCCCCCTTTTCCCTTAAATTAAGTGATATGCATTTCTAAATGGTAAACCATAAGTGATAAAGACATAGGGTCTTTAGATTTGGGGTCCTTGGTCGAAAATGATAAAAATGAGGTCAAGGTCAAAGGTCAAGGTCATATTCTAAATTTTGATTTTGGCTTATTTTCATTTATTTTCAAATACCTTATGACATATCGACAAATAATTTTTCATAAATTGTTAGTTGCGACATGTCCTTACTTGTATATTTTGGTTGAAAGGGTGCGCATACAATAAATGGGAGTTTTTGTCCATCTAACATTTAGAATTACGCGTAAAGTGGTATTACTCATTAACCAAACATATTAAAGACCTAGGGTCTTTTGATTTAAGGTCCTTGGTTTGTGACCTTGAAATTGAGGTCAAGGTCATAGGTTAATAAGACGTTCTAGATTTTGACCTTTGCTTTAAATTCATATAAATACATCATCAAGCCATAGGAACTAACATTTTAAACTGATTTTAATATTTCAATATCAAAATAGATCTTTACTAGTTGAAAGACCTTCAATTGTTCTCTGAACAATTGGTTTTTAATTTTTTATTGTTTACTTAACACTGATTCCAAAAATGTATGGTTCTATATGCTTTTTCATTAATTAAGTACAAAATATAGCTACTTCCGGTTTACAAAAGGTCACTTCCGGTTGTCTTTTTCTAGATCACATTGCTTGCAATCTAATATAAAAAGTCCCATGTCTTGATCATCAACCAAGGACCTCAAATCAAAAGACTCTAGGCCTCTACTATATATTGTTAATGAGTTGTATTACCTTACAACTAATATTAGATATAAAAGGGGGCAAAACTGGCATCAAATGTCTACGTACACTTTTTGACTAAAATTTACATGTTACGACATGTCGCAACTAACAATTTAGTAAAATTAATTTGGCGATAAGTTAAACGGCTTTTGAAAATAAGTGAAAATAAGCCAAAATCAAAATTTATAATATGACCTTGACCTGTGCCTTGACCTTATTTTCATTTTTTTGGACCAAGGATCTCAAATCAAAAGACCCTAGGTCTCTATAACTTATGACTTACCAGTTAGAAATGCATATATTTATATCAAACATAAAAGGGGGAATAACTATTATATGGAATCTATATACGGCTTCGGTCAAAATAAAACGGAACATCCTGAGGATGTAACGAGCAATTTGGAAAAATAAATTTGTCGGTTTCTTTTACGGTTACGAAGCCTTAGAGATAACAAGAAAAACAGTGTTCGGGTAGATAACTCTTATTTTGGAAAGTATTTGGTTAAGCAGAGTTGGTTTCAAAAGCGTATAAACTGTTCGATATCATATTCCAAAAATCTAAGCGACATCTTGCGAAACAAAAAAACAGCGAAGGAAAAAAAATAGGCGGAAGAAAAAAAAGAAATAATTAAAAACCAATTGTTCAGAGAACCATTGATGGTCTTTCCACCAGTTAAGACCTTTTTTTATATGAAAATATTAAAATTTGGTTTTAAATGTCAATTTTAGCGTCAAATGATAGCTTATTGAACGCTTATTCCAAAAATATATGGTTTCTATACAAAAGATATAAATAAGGGAGATCATTTTTTACTTCCGGTTTAAAATATGCTACTTCCGGTAATTTTTTATAGTTTACTTGACACTGATTCCAAAAATATTTTGTTCTATATACTTTTTCATTAATTAAGTACAAAATATAGCTACTTTCGGTTTACAAAAGGTCACTTCCAGTTGTCTTTTTCTAGATCACATTGTTTGCAACCTAATTTAAAAAGTCCCATGTCTTGATCATGTATACATATGAGGTAAAAGCAAAGGTCAAAATCTAGAACGTTACATTTACATTCAGAGAACAATTGAAGGTCTTTCCACCGGTAAAGATCTATTTTGATATAAAAATATTAAAAATCAGTCTAAAATGTCACTTCCTATGGCTTTATGATGTATAAATATGAAATTAAAGCAAAGGTCAAAATCTAGAACGTCCTATAAACCAATGACCTTGAGCTCATTTTCAAGGTCACAAACCAAGGACCACAAATCAAAAGATGCAAGGTCTTATAATATGTATGGATAATGAGTTATATCACTTTATGCATAATTCTAAATATAAGATGGGCGAAAACTCCCATTTATTGTTTACGCACCCTTTCAACCAAAATTTATAAGTTACGACATGTCGTAACTAACAATTTAGTAAAAATAACATGTCGATATGTTATACGGTCTTTGAAGAAAAAGTGAAAATAAGCCAAAATCAAAATTTATAATATGACTTTGACCTTGACCTAATTTTCATTTTTTTGGACCAAGGACCTTAAATCAAAAGACCCTAGGTCTCTATTACCTATGGTTTACCAGTTAGAAATGCATATTACAAATATCAAATGCAAAAGGGGGAATAACTCTCACATGGAGTGTTCTTATCGCGTCGGTTAAAATAGGACAAATCATGCGAAGGATATAACGAGCAATTTTATAAAATAAATTTGTCGCATTTTTCTACGGTTACGGAGGAGATGCACTCTGATGATAAACAGTGAAAGGAGAGATTACTCTTACAAAGAAAATGGTTCGTCTTAGCAGGGTGAAATTTAAAAGCGCATAAAATATACGATACCATATGAGAAATATCTAAGCGACATATTGCGAAACAAACATTTATCGCAAAAACAAAATTTGGCGGAAGAAAAAAAAAAAAAATTAAAAACCAATTGTTCAGAGAACAATTGAAGGTCTTTTCACCGGTAAAGATCTATTTTGATATAAAAATATTAAAAATCAGTCTAAAATGTCACTTCCTATGGCTTAATGATGTATAAATATGAATTTAAAGCAAAGGTCAAAATCTAGAACGTCCTATTAACCAATGACCTTGAGCTCATTTTCAAGGTCACAAACCAAGGACCTCAAATCAAAAGATGCAAGGTCTTATAATATGTATGGATAATGAGTTATATCACTTTATGCTATAATTCGAAAAATAAGATGGGCGAAAACTCCCATTTATTATTTACGCACCCTTTCAACCAAAATGTATAAGTTATGACATGTCGTAACTAACAATTTAGTAAAAATAACATGTCGATATGTTATACGGTTTTTGAAGAAAAGTGAAAATAAGCCAAAATCAAAATTTATAATATGACCTTGACCTTTGACCTTGACCTAATTTTCATTTTTTTGGACCAAGGACCTTAAATCAAAAGACCCTAGGTCTCTATTACCTATGGTTTACCAGTTAGAAATGCATATTACTAATATCGAATGCAAAAGGGGGAATAACTCTCATATGGAGTGTTCATATCGCTTCGGTTAAAATAGGACAAATCATGTGAAGGATATAACGAGCAATTTTATAAAATAAATTTGTCGCATTTTTCTACGGTTACGGAGGAGATGCACTCTGATGATAAACAGTGAAAGGGGAGATAACTCTTACAAAGAAAATGGTTCGCCTTAGCAGGGTGAAATTTAAAAGCGCATAAACTATACGATACCATATGATAAATATCTAAGCGACATATTGCGAAACAAACATTTATCACAAGAACAAAATTTGGCGGAAGAAAAAAAAATAATAATAATTAAAAACCAATTGTTCAGAGAACAATTGAAAGTCTTTCCACAACAAAGACATTTTGATAAGAAGATAGTTTCTTCATACTGATGAGATAAATAATGGTTTATGTAATATGCTTCTTCCGGTCTCATATGATACCTTATTTCACACTGATTCCAAAAATATATAGTTTCTATATACTTTTGCATGTAGAATGGTAAATAATTGGCGACTTCCGGTTTGTTGGAAGTCATTTTTAGTCTTCAGTAATCAGTTTATGTATCTATATGTTAAAATATATGGATTCTGAGTACTTTTTTGTGAAAAAACTGCAAAAAAAACTACTTCCGGTTTTCTCAAGGTCACTTCCGGTAGCCATTTTTCAAGGTCATTTGTCACTTAACCTTTTGTTTAAGGTCAAATGTCTTTATAATGAACTTACTTGAAGTTATAATCAAATAACCTCATATCAAGACATTTCAGGGGCAACAACTCCTATAAAATGCAATTTAATTGTATAAGACTAAATGTAGCATATCTCCATTACTATTAAGCAGACATTTTTCACTTGTTCTTTTATATGTATCTCTCAAAGTGAGGGAGAAAATGCAAAAACAAGTAAAAGTCACAATTGAGAATTTGACCTTGACCTTTGACCTTGACCTCATTTTCTAAGTTAAGACCTAGGGGACTCAAATAAAAACATTCCAGGGTTATACAGTTAATTGTTTATGAGTTAAATAAACATACAGACAAATTTATTTTGTAAAGGTAGATAACTCCTATAAAATTTCATCGAATAGCTTCGATCCAAATACGCCAAAAATTACTGAGGATGTAACGAACAATTTGTTAAAGAATTTTGTCGCTATCTTGTTTTGTTACGAAGGAGATGCACACAGAGGATAAACAGTGAAAAGGGAGATAACTCTTACATAGGAAATGGTTCGCCTTAGCAGGGTTAAATTTAAAAGCGCATAAACTATACGATACCATATGAGAAATATCTAAGCGACATATTGCGAAACAAACATTTTGCGCAAGAACAAAATTTGGCGGAAGAAAAAAAAAAAAAAAAATAATAATAAATATAAAGCAATTGTTTTGAAAACAATTGTTAGGCAGTCTTTCCCCTCTGATGAATGGATAATTGGGTTTTTTTATTGATTGATTTGGAAAAAAAAGGGGGGGGGGTATTTGTTTGTTTGTTTGTTTTTGTAAAGGGTCTATATTATTATGTTACCGGAGAAGTTTCATGTTTAGTTTGGAAAGTTTTTCTTTTATTTTAGATACAGCGCGCGCGCAATATTGAGGAGACATCACGTGACGCGGGTTTATATTAAGAAAAACTTAGTCTTTTAATTTCTTTTTAGGTCGGGACCTTGAACAGACAACATGTCTAGAGATGGAATGTACACAATGTAATTTCTTTTGTCATTGTAGGAAATTGACATTTTGATCACAGTTCACCAGCAGTGCATGTTTTGGATTTAATTGTTCCGGTGTAACTTTAATACACATTTAATGATTATTTTTTGATAATGTCCATTTTTCAGCACCTGTTTGTAACACAGATTAGTATTTCAATCTCGGAGCGGACATTTTATTGTAGGTTTTTACTGAGATTGACGGACCTAGCAAGCGATTTTTACGGCATTGCCATTTCTTTTTTCTAGGAAAAGTCTTGAGAGATATCTGCAAAAGGTTTTTTTATGAACCTTCAGTACATGTATGCCCTGCTGACTGCAAATTTTCAGGTCGATTGGACTTGTAGTTTCAGAGAATATGTGGATTTTTTTTCAGAAGAGACGTAAGAACAATAATAAAATAAAAATTTTCTTGAATAATTGAGAGTTTGTTCCTTCAATAAACTGTCATAAATAAACAGTCATACATATTGATTGATTGATTAGTTGGTTGATTGATTGGTTGGTTGGTTGGTTTGTTGGTTGGTTGATTAAACACGTTTGATAGGGTCACTTAGAACAAGGGGAAAAAGACCTCAAGAGACCTTGCATCCCGTATTAAACGCATGACACGGAAACATACATTAAGTGATTGATTGGTTGGTTGGTTGGTTGGTTGGTTGGTTAAACACATTGGTTAAACACGTTGGCTGGTTAAACACGTTTGATGGGCTCAATTTAAACAAGCGAAAAAAAACCATCTTGGATCCCGTATTTAACACATGAAACGGAAACATGCATTGATTTATTTATTGGTTGGTTGGTTGGTTGGTTAAACACGTTGGTTAAACATGTCGGTTAAACACGTAGTTTGAACACGTTGGCTGGTTAAACACGTTTGATAGGCTCAATTTTAACAAACGAAAAAAAAACATCTCGGATCCCGTATTTAACACATGAAACGGAAACATGCATTGATTGATTGATTGGTTGGTTGGTTGGTTAAACACGTTGGTTAAACACGTTGGTTAAACATACTGGTTTAACACCTTGGTTAAACATATTGGTTAAACACGTTGGCTGGTTAAACACGTTGGATAGGCTCAATTTAAACAAGCGAAAAAAACCATCTTGGATCCCGTATTTAACACATGAAACGGAAACATGCATTGATCGATTGATTGATTGATTGGTTGGTTGGGTGGTTGGTTGGTTAAACATGTTGGTTAAACACGTTGGTTAAACACGTTGGCTGGTTAAACACGTTAGATAGGCTCAATTTAAACAAGCGAAAAAAACCATCTTGGATCCCGTATTTAACACATGAAACGCAAACATGCAATGATTGGTTGGTTGGTTGGTTGGTTGGTAGGTTGGTTAAACACGTTGTTTAAACATGTTGGTTAAACACGTTGGTTAAACACGTTGGCTGGTTAACACGTTAGATAGGCTCAATTTAAACGAGCGAAAAAAACCATCTTGGATCCCGTATTTAACACATGAAACGGAAACATGCATTGATTGATTGATTGATTGGTTGGGTGGTTGGTTGGTTGGTTGGTTAAACATGTTGGTTAAACACGTTGGTTAAACACGTTGGCTGGTTAAACACGTTAGATAGGCTCAATTTAAACGAGCGAAACAAAAACATCTTGGATCCCGTATTTAACACATGAAACGGAAACATGCATTGATTGATTGATTGATTGGTTGGTTGGTTGGTTGGTTGGTTGGTTGGTTGGTTAAACACGTTGGTTAAACACGTTAGTTAAACATATTTGTTAAACATGTTGGTTAAACACGTTTGATAGGCTCAATTAAAACAAGCGAAAAAAAAGAGACGTTGAATCCCGTATCAAACACATGAAACGGAAACATTGATTGATTGATTGATTGATTGATTGATTGATTGGTTGGTTGGTTGGTTGATTGATTGGTTGGTTGGTTGGTTGGTTGGTTGGTTGGTTGAAATTCAAACACACATAAAACTGTTTAAATAGTGCCAAAACCACATAATTTGATGACCTTGACCTTTGACCTTGTGACCTTCGTCAAGGTCATTGCTCCACAAGGTCATTGCAAAAGACCCTATGGGTCAAGGACCTTTGTTTAAGAGTTTTGCCTAAATATGGCTTTTTAAAAACCATCGATGGGAGTTATATCCCTTACATGATGGTAAAATCAATATAGTCATAATGTAAAAAAGTTGCCCCTTGAAGTACTTAACATTTTTCACTGCTTAAATTTTCTGTATCTATAACCATTCAAGAATTATAGGGAAATCAAAGACATATGAAAATCTAAAATATGACCTTGACCTTTGACCTTGACCTAATTTTCTAAGTTAGGAATCAGGGGACTCAAATAAAAACATTCCAGGGTTATACGGTTAACGGTTTATGAGTTAAAAAAACATACCGACAAATTTATTCCGTAAAGATAGATAACTCCTATAAAATTTCATCGAATCGCTTCGATCCAAATTAGCCAAAATTTTCTGAGGATGTAACGAACAATTTGTAAAAAGAATTTTGTCGCTATCTTTTTTTGTTACAAAGGAGATGCACACACATGATAAACAGTGAATAGGGAGATAACTCTTACAGAGAAAATTGTTCGTCTTAGCAGGGTGAAATTTAAAAGCGCATAAACTATACGATACAATATGAGAAATATCTAAGCGACATATTGCGAAACAAACATTTATCGCAAGAACAAAAGTTGGCGGAAAAAAAAAAATAATAATTAAAAACCAATTGTTTAGAGAACAATTGAAAGTCTTTCCACACCAGAGAAATTTGGATAAGAAGGTAGTTTCTTCATACTGATGCGATAAATAATGGTTTAATTATCTTTTTGAGTGATATAAGGGAGATAATATGCTACTTCCGGTGAAATGAATGTCACATCTGGTCTCATATGATAGCTTCTTTCACACTGATTGCAAAAATATATAGTTTCTATATACTTTTGTATGTAGAATGGGAGATAATTGGCCACTTCCGGTTTGTTGGAAGTCATTTTTAGTCTTCAGTAATTTGTTCATGTATCTATATGAAAAAATATATGGATTCTGAGTACTTTTATGTGAAAAAATTGCAAAAAAAGCTACTTCCGGTTTTCTCAAGGTCACTTCCGGTAGCCTTTTTTCAAGGTCATTTGTCACTTAACCTTTTGTATCAGGTCAAATGTCTTTATAATGAACTTACTTGAAGTTATAATCAAATAACCTCATATCAAGACATTTCAGGGGCGACAACTCCTATAAGATGCCATCTAATTGTATAAGACTAAATGTAGCATATCTTCATAACAATTAAGCAGACATTTTGCACTTGTTTTTTTATATGTATCTCTCAAAGTGAGTGAGAAAATGCAAAAACAAGCAAAAGTCACAATTGAGAACTTGACCTTGACCTTTGACCTTGACCTCATTTTCTAAGGTAGGACCTAGGGGACTCAAATAAAAACATCCCAGGGTTATACGGTTATCTGTTAATGAGTTAAAGAAACATACCGACAAATTTATTTTGTAAAGGTAGATAACTCCTATAAAATTTCATCGAATCGCTTCGATCCAAATACACCAAAAATTACTGAGGATGTAACGAACAATTTGTAAAAAGAATTTTGTCGCTATCTTTTTTTGTTACGAAGGAGATACGCTTTGATGATAAACAGTGAAAAGGGAGATAACTCTTACAAAGAAAATGGTTCGGCTTAGCAGGGTGAAATTTAAAAGCGCATAAACTATACGATACAATATGAGAAATTTCTAAGCGACATATTGCGAAACAAACATTTATCGCAAGAACAAAAGTTGGCGGAAAAAAAAAAAAAATAATAATAATAATAATAATAATAATAATCAGAACAAAAACAATAAGTCTTTCCACAGAAAAGTGGAAAGACTTAATTAAAAAACAATTGTTCAGAGAACAATTGAAGGTCTTTCCATATCAAAGAAATTTTGATAAGAAGATAGTTTTTCATACTGATACGATAAATAATGGTTTAATCATATATTTAAGTGATATAAAGGAGACAATATGCTACTTCCGGTGAAATGAATGTCACTTCCGGTCTAATATGATAGCTTCTTTCACACTGATTCCAAAAATATATAGTTTCTATATACTTTTGTATTAAGAATGGGAGATACATGGTCACTTCCGGTTTGTTGGAAGTCATTTTTAGTCTTCAGTAATAAGTTTATGTATCTATATGACAAAATATATGGATTCTGAGTACTTTTATACGAAAAAATTGCAAAAAAGGTTACTTCCGGTTTTCTCAAGGTCACTTCCGGTAGTCATTTTTCAAGGTCATTTGTCATCCAACCTTTTGCACAAGGTCAAATGCCATTAAAATGGACTTAGTTGAAGTTATAATCAAATAACCTCATATCAAGACATTTCAGGGGCACTAACTCCTATTAGATGCTATTTAATTGTATCAGACCAAATGTAACATATCTTCATAACTATATAGCAATCATTTTGCACTTGTTCTTTAATATGTACCTTTTCAAGGGTTGGAGAAAATGCAAACACATGGAAAATTCCGAATTTAGAACTTGACCTTGACCTTTGACCTTGACCCCATTTTCTAATAAAGGGCCTAGGGATCTCAAATAAATACATTCCAGGGTTATACGGTTGACGGTTTATTAGTTAATAACACATATTGAGAAAATAATTTTGTAAAGGTAGATAACTCCTATAAAATTTCATCGAATCGCTTCGATCCAAATAAGCCAAATTTTCCTTAGGATGTAACGAACAATTTGTAAAAAGAATTTTGTCGCTATCTTTTTTTGTTACGAAGGAGATGCACTCTGATGATAAACAGTGAATAGGGAGATAACTCTTACAAAGAAAAGTGTTCGGCTTAGCAGGGTTAAATGTAAAAGCGCATAAACTGTACGATACAATATGAAAAATATCTAAGCGACATATTGAGAAACAAACATTTGTCGCAATATCAAAAATTAGATAACTCTTACAGAGAAAAGTGTTCGGCTTAGCAGGGTTAAATGTAAAAGCGCATAAACTGTACGATACAATATGAAAAATATCTAAGCGACATATTGAGAAACAAACATTTGTCGCAATATCAAAATTTTTACACAGAAAGGTGGAAAGACCTAATAATCAGAACAAATACAATAGGCTTTCCACAGAAAAGTGGAAAGACCTAATAATATGGAAAAAACTGGAGTTGTCGTTCGTTTTACGTTGATAGGATAGATAGCACACAACCTATATTCAGTTGTAAGTGGAGGGTTAAAAAAAAAGGGGGGGGGCAAAAGGGGTCTCGGGGAGATTTTTTTTTTTTTTTTATTAACGGAACAGAATGGTTAAAAAGGTTTTTTACAATATAAATCAATTGCTTTTTTAAAGCAATTGTAGGGGGTCTTTCCCCCTTTAAAATTAATTGAATTTGGGAAGGGGGGGGGGTGTGTGTTTGTTTGTTTGTTTGTTTGTTTGTTTCTGTATGGGGTCTATATTATTGTTACCGGAGAAGTTTCATGTTTAGTTTGGAAAGTTTTTCTTTTATTTTAGGTACAGCGCGCGCGCCACATCACGTGACACGGGTTTATAATAACGAAAAGATAGTCTTTTTATTCCTTTTTAGGTGGGGACTTTGAACAGACAATATGTATAGAGACGGAATGCACACAATGTAATTTCTTTTGTCATTGTAGGAAATTGACATTTTGATGACAGTTCACAAGCAGTGCATATTTTGGATTTAATTGATCCGGTGTAACTTTAAAACACATTTATTGATTATTTTCTGATAATGTACATTTTTCAGCACCTGTTTGTAACACAGATTAGTATTTCAATCTCGGAGCGGACATTTTATTGTAGGTTTTTACTGAGATTTACGGACCTAGCAAGCGATTTTTACGGCATTGCCATTTCTTTTCTCTAGGAAAAGCTTTGAGAGATATCTGCACCAAGTTTTTTTATAAACCTTAAGTACATGTATGCCCTGCTGACTGCAAATTTTGAGGTCGATTGTACTTGTAGTTTCAGAGTACATGTGGATTTTTTTTTCAGAAATAACGCAAGAACAATATTAAATTTCAATTTTTTATGAAACATGATTGATTGATCATGATCATGATTGATTGATTGATCATGATCATGATTGATTGATTGATTGATTGATTGATTAGTTGGTTGGTTGGTTGGTTAAACACGTTGGATAGGGCCAATTGAAGAAACAAAGAAGATCTTGGACCCTATATTAAACACACGAGACGGAAACATGATTGATTGATTGATTGATTGATTGATTGATTGATTGGTTGGTTGGTTGGTTGGTTGGTTGGTTGGTTGGTTGGTTGGTTAAACACGTTGGATAGGGTCAATTGAAACAGCGAAAAAGAAACAAAGGAGATCTTGAACCCTATATAAAACACATGAGACGGAAACATGATTGATTGATCTATTAATCATGATCATGATTGATTGATTGATCATGATCATGATTGGTTGATTGATCATGATCATGATTGGTTGGTTGGTTGGTTGGCAAACACACATAAAATTCTTCAAGTCGTGCCCAAAATCACATATGTACATGACCTTGACCTTTGACCTTGTGACCTTTGTCAAGGTCATTGCTTCACAATGTTATTGCAAAAGACCCTATGGGTCAAGGACCTTTTGTTTAAGAGTTATGCCTAATAATGGCTTTTTATAAACCATCAATGGGGGTTATGTCCCTTACATAATGGTAAAACCAATACAGTCATAATGTAACAAAGTTGCCCCTTGAAGTACTCAACATTTTTCACTGCTTAAATTTTCTGTATCTATAACCATTCAAGAATTATAGGGAAATCAAAGACATATGAAAATCTAAAATATGACCTTGACCTTTGACCTTGACCTAATTTTTTAAGTTAGGACCCAGGGGACTCAAATAAAAACATTCCAGGGTTATACGGTTAACCGTTTATGAGTTAAAAAAAATACCGACAAATTTATTCCGTAAAGATAGATAACTCCTATAAAATTTCATCGAATCGCTTCGATCCAAATTAGCCAAAATTTTCTGAGGATGTAACGAACAATTTGTAAAAAGAATTTTGTCGCTATCATTTTTTGTTACGAAGGAGATGCACACACATGATAAACAGTGAATAGGGAGATAACTCTTACAGAGAAAATTGTTCGTCTTAGCAGGGTGAAATTTAAAAGCGCATAAACTATACGATACAATATGAGAAATATCTAAGCGACATATTGCGAAACAAACATTTATCGCAAGAACAAAAGTTGGCGGAAAAAAAAAAAAATAATAATAATAATAATAATAATAATTAAAAACCAATTGTTCAGAGAACAATTGAAAGTCTTTCCACAACAAAGAAATTTTGATAAGAAGATAGTTTCTTCATACTAATGCAATAAATAATGGTTTAATTATACTTTTGAGTGATGTAAGGGAGATAATATGCTACTTCCGGTGAAATGAATGTCACTTCCGGTGAAATGAATGTCACTTCCGGTCTCATATGATAGCTTCTTTCACACTGATTCCAAAAATATATAGTTTCTATATACTTTTGTATGTAGAATGGGAGATAATTGGCCACTTCCGGTTTGTTGGAAGTCATTTTGAGTCTTCAGTGATCAGTTTATGTATCTATATGAAAAATTATATGGATTCTGAGTAATTTTATATGAAAAAATTGCAAAAAAGGCTACTTCCGGTTTTCTCAAGGTCACTTCCGGTAGTCATTTTTCAAGGTCATTTGTCACCTTACCTTTTGTACAAGGTCAAATGCCTATATAATGAACTTAGTTAAAGTTATAATCAAATAACCTCATATCAAGACATTTCAGGGGCACCAACTCCTATAAGATGCCATTAAATTGTTTTAGACTAAACGTAGCATATCTTTATTACAATAAAGCAGACATTTTGCACTTGTTCTTTTATATGTATCTTTCAAAATGTCTGAGAAAATGCAAAAACAAGCAAAAGTCACAATTGAGAACTTGACCTTGACCTTTGACCTTGACCTCATTTTGTAAGTTAGGACCTAGGGGACTCAAATAAAAACATTCCAGGGTTATACAGTTGACTGTTTATGAGTTAAAAAAACATACCGACAAATTTATTTTGTAAAGGTAGATAACTCCTATAAAATTTCATCGAATCGCTTCGATCCAAATTAGCCAAAAATTCCTGAGGATGTAACGAACAATTTGTAAAAGGAATTTTGTCTCTATCTTTTTTTGTTACGAAGGAGATGCACACAGATGATAAACAGTGAATAGGGAGATAACTCTTACAAAGAAAATGGTTCGCCTTAGCAGGGTGAAATTTAAAAGCGCATAAACTATACGATACCATATGAGAAATATCTAAGCGACATATTGCGAAACAAACATTTATCGCAAGAACAAAATTTGGCTGAAAAAAAAAATAATAATAATAATAATAATAATTAAAAACCAATTGTTCAGAGAACAATTGAAGGTCTTTCCATATCAAAGAAATTTTGATAAGAAGATAGTTGTTCATACTGATACGATAAATAATGGTTTAATCATATTTTTAAGTGATATAAAGGAGACAATATGCTACTTCCGGTGAAATGAATGTCACTTCCGGTCTAATATGATAGCTTCTTTCACACTGATTCCAAAAATATATAGTTTCTATATACTTTTGTATTAAGAATGGGAGATACATGGTCACTTCTGGTTTGTTGGAAGTCATTTTTAGTCTTCAGTAATAAGTTTATGTATCTATATGACAAAATATATGGATTCTGAGTACTTTTATACGAAAAAATTGCAAAAAAGGTTACTTCCGGTTTTCTCAAGGTCACTTCCGGTAGTCATTTTTCAAGGTCATTTGTCATCCAACCTTTTGCACAAGGTCAAATGCAATTAAAATGGACTTAGTTGAAGTTATAATCAAATAACCTCATATCAAGACATTCATTTCAGGGGCACTAACTCCTATTAGATGCTATTTAATTGTATCAGACCAAATGTAACATATCTTCATAACTATATAGCAATCATTTTGCACTTGTCCTTTAATATGTACCTTTTCAAGGGTTGGAGAAAATGCAAACACATGGAAAATTCCGAATTTAGAAATTGACCTTGACTTTGACCTTGACCCCATTTTCTAATAAAGGGCCTAGGGATCTCAAATAAATACATTCCAGGGTTATACGGTTGACGGTTTATTAGGTAATAACACATATTGAGAAAATAATTTTGTAAAGGTAGATAACTCCTATAAAATTTCATCGAATCGCTTCGATCCAAATAAGCCAAATTTTCCTTAGGATGTAACGAACAATTTGTAAAAAGAATTTTGTCGCTATCTTTTTTTGTTACGAAGGAGATGCACTCTGATGATAAACAGTGAATAGGGAGATAACTCTTACAAAGAAAAGTGTTCGGCTTAGCAGGGTTAAATGTAAAAGCGCATAAACTGTACGATACAATATGAAAAATATCTAAGCGACATATTGAGAAACAAACATTTGTCAAAATATCAAAATTAGGCGGAAGAAAAAAAAAAAAAAAAAAAATAATAATAATCAGAAGAAATACAATAGGTCTTTCCACAGAAAGGTGGAAAGACCTAATTAAAAACCAATTGTTCAGAGAACAATTGAAAGTCTTTCCACACCAAAGTAATTTGGATAAGAAGGTAGTTTCTTTATACTGATGCGAAAAATGATGGTTTAATTATCTTTTTGAGTGATATAAGGGAAATAATATGCTACTTCCGGTGAAATGAATGTCACATCCGGTCTCATATGATAGCTTATTTCACACTGATTCCAAAAATATATAGTTTCTCTATACTTTTGTATGTAGAATGGGAGATAATTGGCCACTTCCGGTTTGTTGGAAGTTATTTTTAGTCTTCAGTAATCTGTTCATGTATCTATATGACAAATAATATGGATTCTGAGTACTTTTATGTGAAAAAATTGCAAAAAATAGCTACTTCCGGTTTCCTAAAGGTCACTTCCGGTAGTCATTTTTCAAGGTCATTTGTCACTTAACCTTTTGTATAAGGTCAAATGTCTTTATAATGAACTTAATTGAAGTTATAATCAAATAACTTCATATCAAAACATTTCAGGGGCACCAACTCCTATAAGATGCCATTTAATTGTATAAGACTAAATGTAGCATATCTTCATTACAATAAAGCTGATATTTTGCACTTGTTCTTTTATATGTATCTCTCAAAGTGTCGGAGAAAATGCAAAAACAAGCAAAACTCACAATTGAGAACTTGACCTTGACCTTTGACCTTGACCTCATTTTCTAAGTTAGGACCTAGGGGACTCAAATAAAAACATTCCAGGGTTATACGGTTAACTGTTTATGAGTTAAATAAACTTACCGACAAATTTATTTTGTAAAGGTAGATAACTCCTATAAAATTTCATCGAATCGCTTCGATCCAAATTAGCCAAAAATTCCTGAGGATGTAACGAACAATTTGTAAAAAGAATTTTGTCGCTATCTTTTTTTGTTACGGAGGAGATGCACACAGAGGATAAACAGTGAAATGGGAGATAACTCTTACATAGAAAATGGTTCGCCTTAGCAGGGTGAAATTTAAAAGCGCATAAACTATACGATACCATATGAGAAATATCTAAGCGACATATTGCGAAACAAACATTTTGCGCAAGAACAAAATTTGGCGGAAGAAAAAAAAAAAAAAAATATAAATCAATTGCTTTAAAAAAGCAATTGTAGGTGGTCTTTCCCCCTTTAGAATTAATTGAATTGGGGGGGGGGGGGGGGGGGGTTGTTTGTTTGATTGTTTGCTTGTTTGTTCGTTCCTGTATGGGGTCTATATTATTGTTACCGGAGAAGTTTCATGTTTAGTTTGGAAAGTTTTTCTTTTATTTAAGGTACAGCGCGCGCGCCACATCACGTGACACGGGTTTATAATAACGAAAAGATAGTCTTTTTATTTCTTTTTAGGTGGGGACTTTGAACAGACAACATGTATAGAGACGGAATAAACACAATGTAATTTCTTTTGTCATTGTAGGAAATTGACATTTTGATGACAGTTCACAAGCAGTGCATGTTTTGGATTTAATTGATCCGGTGTAACTTTAAAACACATTTATTGATCATTTTCTGATATTGTACATTTTTCAGCACCTGTTTGTAACACAGATTAGTATTTCAATCTCGGAGCGGACATTTTATTGTAGGTTTTTACTGAGATTTACGGACCTAGCAAGCGATTTTTACGCATTGCCATTTCTTTTCTCTAGGAAAAGCTTTGAGAGATATCTGCACCAAGTTTTTTTATAAACTTTCAGTACATGTATGCCCTGCTGACTGGAAATTTTGAGGTCGATTGTACTTGTAGTTTCAGAGTACATGTGGATTTTTTTTCAGAAGTGACGCAAGAACAATATTGAATTTCGATTTTTCATGAAACATGATTTATTGATCATGATCATGATTGATTGATTGATTGATTGATTGATTGATTGATTGGTTGGTTGATTAGTTGGTTGGTTGGTTGGTTGGTTGGTTGGTTGGTTGGTTAAACACGTTGCTTAAACATGTTGCTTAAACACGTTGGTTAAACGCATTGGATAGGCTCAAAATTGGATCCCGTATTTAACGCATGAAACGGAAACATGCATTGATTGATTGATTGATTGGTTGGTTGGTTGGTTAAACACGTTGGTTAAACATGTTGGTTAAACACGTTGGTTAAACATATTGGTTAAACACGTTGGCTGGTTAAACACGTTGGATAGGCTCAATTTAAACAAGCGAAAAAAAAAAACCATCTTGGATCCCGTATTTAACACATGAAACGGAAACATGCATTGATTGGTTGGTTGGTTAAACACGTTGGTTAAACATGTTGGTTAAACACGTTGGTTAAACACGTTGGTTAAACATATTAGTGAAACACGTTGGCTGGTTAAACACGTTGGATAGGCTCAATTTAAACAAGCGAAAAAAAACATCTTGGATCCCGTATTTCACACATGAAACGGAAACATTAATTGATTGGTTGATTGGTTGGTTGGTTGGTTGGTTGGTTGGTTGGTTGGTTAAACACGTTGGTTAAACATGTTGGTTAAACACATTGGTTAAACATATTGGTTAAACATGTTGGTTAAACACGTTTGATAGGCTCAATTAAAACAAGCGAAAAAAAAGAGACCTTGAATCCCGTATCAAACACATGAAACGGAAACATTGATTGATTGATTGATTGATTGGTTGGTTGGTTGGTTGGTTGGTTGGTTGGTTGGTTGATTGAAATTCAAACACAAATAAAACTGTTTAAATAGTGCCAAAACCACATAATTTGATGACCTTGACCTTTGACCTTGTAACCTTCGTCAAGGTCATTGCTCCACAAGGTCATTGCAAAAGACCCTATGGGTCAAGGACCTTTTGTTTAAGAGTTTTGCCTAAAAATGGCTTTTTAAAAACCATCGATGGGAGTTATGTCCCTTACATGATAGTAAAATCAATATAGTCATAATGTAAAAAAGTTGCCCCTTGAAGTACCAAGCATTTTTCACTGCTTAATTTTTTTGTATCTATAACCGTTCAAGAGTTATAGGGAAATCAAAGACATGTGAAAATCTAAAATATGACCTTGACCTTTGACCTTGACCTAATTTTCTAAGTTAGGAATCAGGGGACTCAAATAAAAACATTCCAGGGTTATACGGTTAAAGGTTTATGAGTTAAAAAAACATACCGACAAATTTATTCCGTAAAGGTACATAACTCCTATAAAATTTCATCGAATCGCTTCGATCCAAATTAGCCAAAAATTCCTGAGGATGTAACGAACAATTTGTAAAAAGAATTTTGTCGCTTTCTTATTTTGTTACGAAGGAGATGCACACACATGACAAACAGTGAATAGGGAGATAACTCTTACAAAGAAAATGGTTCGGCTTAGCAGGGTGAAATTTAAAAGCGCATAAACTATACGATACAATATGAAAAAAATCTAAGCGACATATTGCGAAACAAACATTTATCGCAAGAACAAAATTTGGCGGAAGAAAAAAAAAAAAAATAATAATAATAATAATCAGAACAAATACAATAGGCTTTCCACAGAAAAGTGGAAAGACCTAATAATAATCAGAACAAAAACAATAAGTCTTTCCACAGAAAAGTGGAAAGACTTAATAATAATTAAAAACCAATTGTTCAGAGAACAATTGAAAGTCTTTCCACAGCAAAGAAATTTGGATAAGAAGGTATTTTCTTCATACTGATGCGATGTGTAATGGTTTAATTATATTAATGAGTGATATAAGGGACATAATATGCTACTTCCGATGAAATGAATGTCACTTCCGGTCTCATATGATAGCTTCTTTCACACTGATTCCAAAAATATATAGTTTCTATATACTTTTGTATGTAGAATGGGAGATAATTGACCATTTCCGGTTTGTTGGAAGTCACGTTTAGTCTTCAATATTCAGTTTCTGTATCCATATGACAAAATATATGGATTCTGAGTTCTTTTATGTGAAAAAAGTGCAAAAAAAACTACTTCCGGTTTTCTCAAGGTCACTTCCGGTAGCCATTTTTCAAGGTCATTTGTCACTTAACCTTTTGTATAAGGTCAAATGTCTTTATAATGAACTTAATTGAAGTTATAATCAAATAACCTCATATCAAGACATTTCAGGGGCACCAACTCCTTTAAGATGCCATTCAATTGTATAAGACTAAAAGTAGCATATCTTCATTACAATAAAGCAGACATTTTGCACTTGTTCTTTTATATGTATCTCTCACAGTGTTGGAGAAAATGCAAAAACAAGCAAAAGTCACAATTGAGAACTTGACCTTGACCTTTGACCTTGACCTCATTTTCTTAGTTAGGACCTAGGGGCCTCAAATAAAAACATTCCAGGGTTATACGGTTAACTGTTTATGAGTTAAATAAACATACCGACAAATTTATTTTGTAAAGGTAGATAACTCCTATAAAATTTCATCGAATCGCTTCGATCCGAATGAGCCAAAAATTCCTGAGGATGTAACGAACATTTTGTAAAAACAATTTTGTCGCTATCTTTTTTTGTTACGAAGGAGATGCACACAGATGATAAACAGTGAATAGGGAGATAACTCTTACAAAGAAAATGGTTCGGCTTAGCAGGGTGAAATTTAAAAGCGCATAAATTATACGATACCATATGAGAAATATCTAAGCGACACATTGCGAAACAAACATTTATCGCAAGAACAAAATTTGGCGGAAAAAAAAAATAATAATAAATATAAAGCAATTGTTTTGAAAACAATTGTTAGGCAGTCTTTCCCCTCTGATGAATGGACAATTGATTTTTTTGATTTATTGATTTGGAAAAAGGGGGCGGGGGGGGGGGGGGGGGTATTTGTTTGTTTGTTTTTGTAAAGGGTCTATATTATTTAGTTACCGGAGAAGTTTCATGTTTAGTTTGGAAAGTTTTTCTTTTATTTTAGATACAGCGCGCGCGCAAGATTGAGGAGACATCACGTGACGCGGGTTTATATTAAGAAAAACTTAGTCTTTTTATTTCTCTTTAGGTCGGGACGTTAAACAGACAACATGTATAGAGATGGAATGCACACAATGTAATTTCTTTTGTCATTGTAGGAAATTGACATTTTGATGAAAGTTCACAAGCAGTGCATGTTTTGGATTAAATCGATCCGGTGTAACTTTAAAAGAGGGGGGGCAAGGGGGGTCCCAATAACAGCATAACAGCAAATTGATTTGGCTTATAACAGATAACAAGGAATTAAAATGGACAAAAACAGATAACAATAAATGAAATATTAAAATAAGTCAGGTCCTGGACTGATTGAAAGATTATGTCTCCATCATATGAAAATCAAGCACAATCCCTTCCGTTGCTGAATTTTTTCATTAATTGTAACTCATAACAATACAGAAACAGGTCCGCAATAAGTGGTGCACAGTTAGTCTCCATTGGAATTCCGATAGCTTGACAATATACGTAAACTCCATAGCAGACAAAAATGATATATCTAGTAAAAATTTAAGGGTAGTTATGGTATCAAAGCAGGTCCAATTGACATAGTTCTTTTGTTTGTTATTACTAAAAAATGACCTGAAAGAGTTTGAATATATATATTTGCATTCTGAATTTTTTTCAAATGCATGTTCATTGCAAGAAGTGTGTGATTTTTTTCTTAATAAGACTACGAGGCACAGTGGTATATAGGGTAGAAAAACCAAAAGCACAAATTATAAGCATTTTATCAAGTACTTCAAAATAATTTTGACATTCCAATTATTCCACTATTTTCAAAGGCCTTATTTGAACAACTTATTATCAGGTGTTTGAGTGTACCAAGTGTACTAGTAAGTAGAATACATAGTTAAGTAGTGGAACAATGGCTTAAAGACGAAATAAATCTTTGTTTGTAATGAGTTATGTGCAGCTTCGGAACCCAGTACATGGTTTGAACTTTCATTGTACAATGTATTTGGTTCTGCTTTGAAAAGAATCACAGATCTGAGTCTGTGTACTTTATTATATAAAATGTTAACTGGTAGTAAAGACCTACATGTAGTTCTTAATTGAGATCTTCATCAGATATCCCTGGCCATATATTTTCCTTTTTGTCATATTAAGAAATGTTGGAATTTAATATGTATGTATGGGAAACAAGGAACATTATCCCCGTACAAAAAAATAATTCTATATACAGCCTTCAACAAAGAGCCTTGGCTCACACCGAACAGCAAGCTACATGTTCATAAAAAAATGGATTTTATTACAAAGGATAATCATAAGATATACTGGAATTGTCCTGGATCTCACTGATATTAATATGTTTATGTTATGATCTGTGATGGGTATATATTAATGAAATCCTTCACCGAATACGGGACCACCATATTACTAGTGGTAGACCCCAATGTCCAATAATCTTCAATTTCTAACGAATATGGGCTGTCAAAAAAAAAAATGCTAACATTCCAATTTTCAATAACAGTTAACAGCAAATATATTATCACAATAACAGATAACAAAAAACCTAATAGTCCAATAACAGCTAACAATGAATAAGACAATAACAGCTAACAGCAAATATATTTTCAGAATAACAGATAACAAAGAATTAAATGGCCCCATAACAGCATAACAGTTAAACCCCTTGCCCCCCCTCTTAAAACACATTTATTGATTATTTTCTGATAATGTACATTTTTCAGCACCTGTTTGTAACACAGATTAGTATTTCAATCTCGGAGCGGACATTTTATTGTAGGTTTTTACTGAGATTTACGGACCTAGCAAGCGATTTTTACAGCATTGCCATTTCTTTTTTCTAGGAAAAGTCTTGAGAGATATCTGCAAACAGTTTTTTTATGAACCTTCAATACATGTATGCCCTGCTGACTGCAAATTTTCAGGTCGATTGGACTTGTAGTTTCAGAGAATATGTGGATTTTTTTTCAGAAGAGACGTAAGAACAATAATAAAATAAAAATTTTCTTGAATAATTGAGAGTTTCTTCCTTCAATATACTGTCATAAATAAACAGTCATACATATTGATTGATTGATTAGTTGGTTGATTGATTGATTGGTTGGTTGGTTGGTTGGTTGATTAAACACGTTTGATAGGGTCACTTAGAACAAGGGAAAAAAAAACCAAGAGACCTTGCATCCCGTATTAAACGCATGACACGGAAACATACATTAAGTGATTGATTGGTTGGTTGGTTGGTTAAACACGTTAGTTAAACATGTTGGTTGAACACGTTGGTTAAACACGTTGGCTGGTTAAACACGTTGGAAAGGCTCAATTTAAACAAGCGAAAAAAAAACATCTTGGATCCCGTATTTAACAAATGAAACGGAAACATGCATTGATTGGTTGATTGGTTGGTTGGTTGGTTGGTTGGTTGGTTAAACACGTTGGTTAAACACGTTGGCTGGTTAAACACGTTTGATAGGCTCAATTTAAACAAGCGAAAAAAAAAAACATCTTGGATCCCGTATTTAACACATGAAACGGAAACATGCATTGATTTATTGGTTGGTTGGTTGGTTGGTTGGTTGGTTGGTTGGTTGGTTGGTTGGTTGGTTGGTTGGTTGATTAAACACGTTGGTTAAACATGCTGGTTAAACACGTTAGTTAAACATGCTGGTTAAACACGTAGTTTAAACACGTTTGATAGGCTAAATTTTAACAAGCGATAAAAAACCATCTTGGATCCCGTATTTAACACATGAAACGGAAACATGCATTGATTGGTTGATTGGTTGGTTGGTTGGTTGGTTGCTTAAACAAGTTGGTTAAACACGTTGGCTGGTTAAACACGTTAGATAGGCTCAATTTAAACAAGCGAAAACAAACATCTTGGATCCCGTATTAAACACATGAAACGGAAACATGCATTGATTGATTGATTGGTTGGTTGGTTGGTTGGTTGGTTGGTTGGTTGGATGGATGGTTGGTTGGTTGGTTGGTTAAACACGTTGGTTAAACATGTTGGTTAAACACGTTGGTTAAACATGTTGGTTAAACACGTTGGTTAAACACGTTGGCTGGATAAACACGTTAGATAGGCTCAATTTAAACGAGCGAAAAAAAAACCATCTTGGATCCCGTATTTAACACATGAAACGGAAACATGCATTGATTGATTGATTGATTGGTTGGTTGTTTGGTTGGTTGGTTGTTTGGTTGGTTGGTTGGTTGGTTGGTTGGTTGGTTGGTTAAACACGTTGGTTGGTTGGTTGGTTAAACACGTTGGTTAAACATGTTGGTTAAACACGTTTGATAGGCTCAATTAAAACAAGCGGAAAAAAAGAGACCTTGAATCCCGTATCAAACACATGAAACGGAAACATTGATTGATTGATTGATTGATTGATTGATTGATTGATTGATTGATTGATTGATTGATTGATTGATTGATTGATTGATTGATTGATTGATTGATTGATTGGTTGGTTGGTTGGTTGGTTGAAATTCAAACACTCATAAAACTGTTTAAATAGTGCCAAAACCACATAATTTGATGACCTTGACCTTTGACCTTGTGACCTTCGTCAAGGTCATTGCTCCAAAAGGTCATTACAAAAGACCCTATGGGTCAAGGACCTTTTGTTTAAGAGTTTTGCCTAAAAATGGCTTTTTAAAAACCATCGATGGGAGTTATGTCCCTTATATGATGTTAAAATCAATATAGTCATCAAGTAAAAAAGTTGCCCCTTAAAGTACCAAGCATTTTTCACTGCTTAATTTTTTTGTATCTATAACCGTTCAAGAATTATAGGGAAATGAAAAACTTATAAAAATCTACAATATGACCTTGACCTTTGACCTTGACCTAATTTTCTAAGTTAGGACCCTGGGGACTCAAATAAAAACATTCCAGGGTTATACGGTTAACGGTTTAGGAGTTTAAAAAACATACCGACAAATTTATTCCGTAAAGGTAGATAACTCCTATAAAATTTCATCAAATCGCTTCGATCCAAATACGCCAAAAATTACTGAGGATGTAACGAACAGTTTGTAAAAAGAATTTTGTCGCTTTCTTATTTTGTTACGAAGGAGATGCACACAGAGGATAAACAGTGAAAAGGGAGATAACTCTTACATAGAAAATGGTTCGCCTTAGCAGGGTGAAATTTAAAAGCGCATAAACTATACGATACCATATGAGAAATATCTAAGCGACATATTGCGAAACAAACATTTTGCGCAAGAACAAAATTTGGCGGAAGAAAAAAATAATAATAATAATAAATATAAAGCAATTGTTTTGAAAACAATTGTTAGGCAGTCTTTCCCCTCTGATGAATGGATAATTGTTTTTTTTTTATTGATTGATTTGGAAAAAGGGGGGGGGGGGGGGGGTATTTGTTTGTTTGTTTGTTTGTTTTTGTAAAGGGTCTATATTATTATGTTACCGGAGAAGTTTCATGTTTAGTTTGGAAAGTTTTTCTTTTATTTTAGATACAGCGCGCGCGCAAGATTGAGGAGACATCACGTGACGCGGGTTTATATTAAGAAAAACTTAGTCTTTTAATTTCTTTTTAGGTCGGGACCTTGAACAGACAACATGTCTAGAGATGGAATGTACACAATGTAATTTCTTTTGTCATTGTAGGAAATTGACATTTTGATCACAGTTCAACAGCAGTGCATGTTTTGGATTTAATCGATCCGGTGTAACTTTAAAACACATTTAATGATTATTTTTTGATAATGTCCATTTTTCAGCACCTGTTTGTAACACAGATTAGTATTTCAATCTCGGAGCGGACATTTTATTGTAGGTTTTTACTGAGATTGACGGACCTAGCAAGCGATTTTTACTGCATTGCCATTTCTTTTTTCTAGGAAAAGTCTTGAGAGATATCTGCAAAAAGTTTTTTTATGAACCTTCAGTACATGTATGCCCTGCTGACTGCAAATTTTCAGGTCGATTGGACTTGTAGTTTCAGAGAATATGTGGATTTTTTTTCAGAAGAGACGTAAGAACAATAATAAAATAAAAATGTTCTTGAATAATTGAGAGTTTGTTCCTCTAATAAACTGTCATAAATAAACAGTCATGCATATTGATTGATTGATTAGTTGGTTGATTGATTGGTTGGTTGGTTGGTTGGTTTGTTGGTTGGTTGATTAAACACGTTAGATAGGGTCACTTAGAACAAGGGGAAAAAGACCTCAAGAGACCTTGCATCCCGTATTAAACGCATGACACGGAAACATACATTAAGTGATTGATTGGTTGGTTGGTTGGTTGGTTGGTTAAACACGTTGGTTAAACATGTTGGTTTAACACGTTGGTTAAACACGTTGGCTGGTTAAACACGTTTGATAGGCTCAATTTAAACAAGCGAAAAAAACCCATCTTGGATCCCGTATTTAACACATGAAACGGAAACATGCATTGATTTATTTATTGGTTGGTTGGTTGGTTGGTTGGTTGGTTGGTTAAACACGTTGGTTAAACATGTCGGTTAAACACGTAGTTTAAACACGTTGGCCGGTTAAACACGTTTGATAGGCTCAATTTTAACAAACGAAAAAAAACCATCTCGGATCCCGTTTTTAACACATGAAACGGAAACATGCATTGATTGATTGATTGGTTGTTTGGTTGGTTGGTTAAACACGTTGGTTAAACACGTTGGTTAAACACATTGGATAGGCTCAAAATTGGATCCCGTATTTAACACATGAAACGGAAACATGCATTGATTGATTGATTGATTGGTTGGTTGGTTAAACACGTTGGTTTAACATGTTGGGTAAACATATTGGTTAAACACCTTGGTTAAACATATTGGTTAAACACCTTGGTTAAACATAATGGTTAAACACGTTGGCTGGTTAAACACGTTGGATAGGCTCAATTTAAACAAGCGAAAAAAAAAACATCTTGGATCCCGTATTTAACACATGAAACGGAAACATGCATTGATTGATTGATTGATTGGTTGGTTGGTTGGGTGGTTGGTTGGTTGGTTAAACATGTTGGTTAAACACGTTGGTTAAACACGTTGGCTGGTTAAACACGTTAGATAGGCTCAATTTAAACAAGCGAAAAAAACCATCTTGGATCCCGTATTTAACACATGAAACGCAAACATGCATTGATTGATTGATTGGTTGGTTGGTTGGTTGGTTGGTAAGTTGGTTAAACACGTTGGTTAAACACGTTGGTTAAACACGTTTGCTGGTTAACACGTTAGATAGGCTCAATTTAAACGAGCGAAAAAAACCATCTTGGATCCCGTATTTAACACATGAAACGGAAACATGCATTGATTGATTGATTGATTGATTGGTTGGGTGGTTGGTTGGTTGGTTGGTTGGTTAAACATGTTGGTTAAACACGTTGGTTAAACACGTTGGCTAGTTAAACACGTTAGATAGGCTCAATTTAAACGAGCGAAAAAAAAACATCTTGGATCCCGTATTTAACACATGAAACGGAAACATGCATTGATTGATTGATTGATTGATTGGTTGGTTGGTTGGTTGGTTGGTTGGTTGGTTGGTTGGTTGGTTGGTTGTTGGTTAAACACGTTAGTTAAACATATTTGTTAAACATGTTGGTTAAACACGTTTGATAGGCTCAATTAAAACAAGCGGAAAAAAAGAGACCTTGAATCCCGTATCAAACACATGAAACGGAAACATTGATTGATTGATTGGTTGGTTGGTTGGTTGGTTGGTTGGTTGGTTGGTTGATTGATTGGTTGGTTGGTTGGTTGGTTGGTTGGTTGGTTGGTTGGTTGGTTGGTTGGTTGAAATTCAAACACACATAAAACTGTTTAAATAGTGCCAAAACCACATAATTTGATGACCTTGACCTTTGACCTTGTGACCTTCGTCAAGGTCATTGCTCCACAAGGTCATTGCAAAAGACCCTATGGGTCAAGGACCTTTGTTTAAGAGTTTTGCCTAAATATGGCTTTTTAAAAACCATCGATGGGAGTTATGTCCCTTACATGATGGTAAAATCAATATAGTCATAATGTAAAAAAGTTGCCCCTTGAAGTACTTAACATTTTTCACTGCTTAAATTTTCTGTATCTATAACCATTCAAGAATTATAGGGAAATCAAAGACATATGAAAATCTAAAATATGACCTTGACCTTTGACCTTGACCTAATTTTCTAAGTTAGTCACATCCGGTCTCATATGATAGCTTCTTTCACACTGATTCCAAAAATATATAGTTTCTATATACTTTTGTATGTAGAATGGGAGATAATTGACCACTTCCGGTTTGTTGGAAGTCATTTTTAGTCTTCAGTAATCTGTTCATGTATCTATATGACAAATATATAGATTCTGAGTACTTTTATGTGAAAAAAATTGCAAAAAAAGCTACTTCCGGTTTTCTCAAGGTCACTTCCGGTAGCCATTTTTCAAGGTCATTTGTCACCTAACCTTTTGTACAAGGTCAAATGCCTTTATAATGAACTTAGTTGAAGTTATAATCAAATAACCTCATATCAAGACATTTCAGGGGCAACAACTCCTATAAGATGCCATTAAATTGTATAAGACTAAATGTAGCATATCTTCATTACAACAAAGCTGACATTTTGCACTAGTTCTTTAATATGTATCTTTCAAAGTGTCGGAGTAAATGCAAAATCAAGCAAAAGTCACAATTGAGAACTTGACCTTGACCTTTGACCTTGACCTCATTTTCTAAGTTGGGACCTAGGGGAGTCAAATAAAAACATTCCAGGATTATACGGTTAACTGTTTATGAGTTAAATAAACATACCGAAAAATTTATTTTGTAAAGGTAGATAACTCCTATAAAATTTCATCGAATCGCTTCGATCCAAATACGCCAAAAATTACTGAGGATGTAACGAACAATTTGTAAAAAGAATTTTGTCGCTATCTTGTTTTGTTACGAAGGAGATGCACACAGAGGATAAACAGTGAAAAGGGAGATAACTCTTACATAGAAAATGGATCGCCTTAGCAGGGTGAAATTTAAAAGTGCATAAACTATACGATACCATATGAGAAATATCTAAGCGACATATTGCGAAACAAACATTTTGCGCAAGAACAAAATTTGGCGGAAGAAAAAAAAAAAAAATAATAATTAAAAACCAATTGTTCAGAGAACAATTGAAAGTCTTTCCACACCAAAGAAATTTGGATAAGAAGGTAGTTTCTTCATACTGATGCGATAAATAATGGTTTAATTATCTTTTTCAGTGATATAAGGGAGATAATATGCTACTTCCGGTGAAATGAATGTCACATCCGGTCTCATATGATAGCTTCTTTCACACTGATTCCAAAAATATATAGTTTCTATATACTTTTGAATGTAGAATGGGAGATAATTGGCCACTTCCGGTTTGTTGGAAGTCATTTTTAGTCTACAGTTATCTGTTCATGTATCTTTATGACAAAATATATGGATTCTGAGTACTTTTATGTGAAAAAATTGCAAAAAAAGCTACTTCCGGTTTTCCCAAGGTCACTTCCGGTAGCCATTTTTCAAGGTCATTTGTCACTTAACCTTTTGTATAAGGTCAAATGTCTTTATAATGAACTTAATTGAAGTTATTATCAAATAACCTCATATCAAGACATTTCAGGGGCCTCAACTCCTATAAGATGCCATTTAATTGTAGAAGACTAAATGTAGCATATCTTCACTACAATAAAGCTGACATTTTGCACTTGTTCTTTTATATGTATCTCTCAAAGTGTCAGAGAAAATGCAAAAACAAGCAAAAGTCACAATTGAGAACTTGACCTTGACCTTTGACCTTGACCTCATTTTCTAAGTAAGGACCTAGGGGACTCAAATAAAAACATTCCAGGGTTATACGGTTAACTGTTTATGAGTTAAATAAACATACCGACAAATTTATTTTGTAAAGGTAGATAACTCCTATAAAATTTCATCGAATCGCTTCGATCCAAATACGCCAAAAATTACTGAGGATGTAACGAACAATTTGTAAAAAGAATTTTGTCGCTATCTTGTTTTGTTACAAAGGAGATGCACACAGAGGATAAACAGTGAAAAGGGAGATAACTCTTACATAGAAAATGGTTCGCCTTAGCAGGGTGAAATTTAAAAGCGCATAAACTATACGATACCCTATGAGAAATATCTAAGCGACATATTGCGAAACAAACATTTTGCGCAAGAACAAAATTTGGCGGAAGAAAAAAAAAAAAATAATAATCAGAAGAAAAACAATAAGTCTTTCCACAGAAAAGTGGAAAGACTTAATTAAAAACCAATTGTTCAGAGAACAATTGAAAGTCTTTCCACACCAAAGAAATTTTGATAAGATAGTTTCTTCATACTGATGCGATAAATAATGGTTTAATTATATAAATGAGTGATGTAAGGGAGATAATTAGCTACTTCCGGTGAAATGAATATCACTTCCGGTCTCATATGATAGCTTCTTTGACACTGATTCCAAAAATATATAGTTTCTATATACTTTTATATGTAGAATGGCAGATAATTGGCCACTTCCGGTTTGTTAGAAGTCATTTTTAGTCTTCAGTAATCAGTTTATGTATCTATATGACAAAATATATGGATTCTGAGTACTTTTATATGAAAAAATTGCAAAAAAGGCTACTTCCGGTTTTCTCAAGGTCACTTCCGGTAGTCATTTTTCAAGGTCATTTGTCACCTTACCTTTTGTACAAGGTCAAATGCCTTTATAATGAACTTAGTTGAAGTTATAATCAAATAACTTCATATCAAGACATATTAGGGGCACCAACTCCTATAAGATGCCATTAAATTGTATCAAACTTAATGTATCATATCTTCATAACAATAAAGCAGACATTTTGCAATTGTTTTTCTTTATGTATCTTTCAAAGCGTCAGAGAAAATGCAAAAACAAGCAAAAGTCACAAATTAGAACTTGACCTTGACCTTTGACCTTGACCTCATTTTCTAAGTTAGGACATAGGGGACTCAAATAAAAACATTCCAGGGTTATACAGTTAACTGTTATTGATTTAAAAAAACATAACGACAAATTTATTTTGTAAAGGTAGATAACTCCTATAAAATTTCAGCGAATCGCTTCGACCCAAATGAGCCAAAAATTCCTGAGGATGTAACGAACAATTTGTAAAAAGAATTTTGTCGCTATCTTTTTTTGTTACGAAGGAGATGCACACAGAGGATAAACAGTGAAAAGGGAGATAACTCTTACATAGAAAATGGATCGGCTTAGCAGGGTGAAATGTAAAAGCGCATAAACTATACGATACCATATGGGAAATATCTAAGCGACATATTGCGAAACAAACATTTTGCGCAAGAACAAAATTTGGCGGAAGAAAAAAAAAAAATAATAATAATAATAATAATAAATATAAAGCAATTGTTTTGAAAACAATTGTTAGACAGTCTTTCCCCTCTGATGAATGGATAATTGTTTTTTTTTTATTGATTGATTTGGAAAAAAAGGGGGGGGGGGGTATTTGTTTGTTTGTTTGTTTTTGTAAAGGGTCTATATTATTATGTTACCGGAGAAGTTTCATGTTTAGTTTGGAAAGTTTTTCTTTTATTTTAGATACAGCGCGCGCGCAAGATTGAGGAGACATCACGTGACGCGGGTTTATATTAAGAAAAACTTAGTCTTTTAATTTCTTTTTAGGTCGGGACCTTGAACAGACAACAAGTCTAAAGATGGAATGTACACAATGTAATTTCTTTTGTCATTGTAGGAAATTGACATTTTGATCACGGTTCACCAGCAGTGCATGTTTTGGATTTAATCGATCCGGTGTAACTTTAAAACACATTTAATGATTATTTTTTGATAATGTCCATTTTTCAGCACCTGTTTGTAACACAGATTAGTATTTCAATCTCGGAGCGGACATTTTATTGTAGGTTTTTACTGAGATTGACGGACCTAGCAAGCGATTTTTACTGCATTGCCATTTCTTTTTTCTAGGAAAAGTCTTGAGAGATATCTGCAAAAAGTTTTTTTATGAACCTTCAGTACATGTATGCCCTGCTGACTGCAAATTTTCAGGTCGATTGGACTTATAGTTTCAGAGAATATGTGGATTTTTTTTCAGAAGAGACGTAAGAACAATAATAAAATCAAAATTTTCTTGAATAATTGAGAGTTTGTTCCTTCAATAAACTGTCATAAATAAACAGTCATACATATTGATTGATTGATTAGTTGGTTGATTGATTGGTTGGTTGGTTGGTTTGTTGGTTGGTTGATTAAACACGTTTGATAGGGTCACTTAGAACAAGGGGAAAAAGACCTCAAGAGACCTTGCATCCCGTATTAAACGCATGACACGGAAACATACATTAAGTGATTGATTGGTTGGTTGGTTAAACACGTTGGTTAAACATGTTGGTTTAACACGTTGGTTAAACACGTTGGCTGGTTAAACACGTTTGATAGGCTCAATTTAAACAAGCGAAAAAAACCATCTTGGATCCCGTATTTAACACATGAAACGGAAACATGCATTGATTTATTTATTGGTTGGTTGGTTGGTTGGTTGGTTGGTTGGTTGGTTAAACACGTTGGTTAAACATGTCGGTTAAACACGTAGTTTAAACACGTTGGCTGGTTAAACACGTTTGATAGGCTCAATTTTAACAAACGAAAATAAACCATCTCGGATCCCGTATTTAACACATGAAACGGAAACATGCATTTATTGATTGATTGGTTGGTTGGTTGGTTGGTTGGTTGGTTAAACACGTTGGTTAAACACATTGGATAGGCTCAAAATTGGATCCCGTATTTAACACATGAAACGGAAACATGCATTGATTGATTGATTGATTGGTTGGTTGGTTAAACACGTTGGTTTAACATGTTGGGTAAACATATTGGTTAAACACCTTGGTTAAACATATTGGTTAAACACCTTGGTTAAACATAATGGTTAAACACGTTGGCTGGTTAAACACGTTGGATAGGCTCAATTTAAACAAGCGAAAAAAAAAACATCTTGGATCCCGTATTTAACACATGAAACGGAAACATGCATTGATTGATTGATTGATTGGTTGGTTGGTTGGGTGGTTGGTTGGTTGGTTAAACATGTTGGTTAAACACGTTGGTTAAACACGTTGGCTGGTTAAACACGTTAGATAGGCTCAATTTAAACAAGCGAAAAAAACCATCTTGGATCCCGTATTTAACACATGAAACGCAAACATGCATTGATTGATTGATTGGTTGGTTGGTTGGTTGGTTGGTAAGTTGGTTAAACACGTTGGTTAAACACGTTGGTTAAACACGTTTGCTGGTTAACACGTTAGATAGGCTCAATTTAAACGAGCGAAAAAAACCATCTTGGATCCCGTATTTAACACATGAAACGGAAACATGCATTGATTGATTGATTGATTGATTGGTTGGGTGGTTGGTTGGTTGGTTGGTTGGTTAAACATGTTGGTTAAACACGTTGGTTAAACACGTTGGCTAGTTAAACACGTTAGATAGGCTCAATTTAAACGAGCGAAAAAAAAACATCTTGGATCCCGTATTTAACACATGAAACGGAAACATGCATTGATTGATTGATTGATTGATTGGTTGGTTGGTTGGTTGGTTGGTTGGTTGGTTGGTTGGTTGGTTGGTTGGTTGGTTGGTTGTTGGTTAAACACGTTAGTTAAACATATTTGTTAAACATGTTGGTTAAACACGTTTGATAGGCTCAATTAAAACAAGCGGAAAAAAAGAGACCTTGAATCCCGTATCAAACACATGAAACGGAAACATTGATTGATTGATTGGTTGGTTGGTTGGTTGGTTGGTTGGTTGGTTGGTTGATTGATTGGTTGGTTGGTTGGTTGGTTGGTTGGTTGGTTGGTTGGTTGGTTGATTGGTTGAAATTCAAACACACATAAAACTGTTTAAATAGTGCCAAAACCACATAATTTGATGACCTTGACCTTTGACCTTGTGACCTTCGTCAAGGTCATTGCTCCACAAGGTCATTGCAAAAGACCCTATGGGTCAAGGACCTTTGTTTAAGAGTTTTGCCTAAATATGGCTTTTTAAAAACCATCGATGGGAGTTATGTCCCTTACATGATGGTAAAATCAATATAGTCATAATGTAAAAAAGTTGCCCCTTGAAGTACTTAACATTTTTCACTGCTTAAATTTTCTGTATCTATAACCATTCAAGAATTATAGGGAAATCAAAGACATATGAAAATCTAAAATATGACCTTGACCTTTGACCTTGACCTAATTTTCTAAGTTAGTCACATCCGGTCTCATATGATAGCTTCTTTCACACTGATTCCAAAAATATATAGTTTCTATATACTTTTGTATGTAGAATGGGAGATAATTGACCACTTCCGGTTTGTTGGAAGTCATTTTTAGTCTTCAGTAATCTGTTCATGTATCTATATGACAAATATATAGATTCTGAGTACTTTTATGTGAAAAAAATTGCAAAAAAAGCTACTTCCGGTTTTCTCAAGGTCACTTCCGGTAGCCATTTTTCAAGGTCATTTGTCACCTAACCTTTTGTACAAGGTCAAATGCCTTTATAATGAACTTAGTTGAAGTTATAATCAAATAACCTCATATCAAGACATTTCAGGGGCAACAACTCCTATAAGATGCCATTAAATTGTATAAGACTAAATGTAGCATATCTTCATTACAACAAAGCTGACATTTTGCACTAGTTCTTTAATATGTATCTTTCAAAGTGTCGGAGTAAATGCAAAATCAAGCAAAAGTCACAATTGAGAACTTGACCTTGACCTTTGACCTTGACCTCATTTTCTAAGTTGGGACCTAGGGGAGTCAAATAAAAACATTCCAGGATTATACGGTTAACTGTTTATGAGTTAAATAAACATACCGAAAAATTTATTTTGTAAAGGTAGATAACTCCTATAAAATTTCATCGAATCGCTTCGATCCAAATACGCCAAAAATTACTGAGGATGTAACGAACAATTTGTAAAAAGAATTTTGTCGCTATCTTGTTTTGTTACGAAGGAGATGCACACAGAGGATAAACAGTGAAAAGGGAGATAACTCTTACATAGAAAATGGATCGCCTTAGCAGGGTGAAATTTAAAAGTGCATAAACTATACGATACCATATGAGAAATATCTAAGCGACATATTGCGAAACAAACATTTTGCGCAAGAACAAAATTTGGCGGAAGAAAAAAAAAAAAAATAATAATTAAAAACCAATTGTTCAGAGAACAATTGAAAGTCTTTCCACACCAAAGAAATTTGGATAAGAAGGTAGTTTCTTCATACTGATGCGATAAATAATGGTTTAATTATCTTTTTCAGTGATATAAGGGAGATAATATGCTACTTCCGGTGAAATGAATGTCACATCCGGTCTCATATGATAGCTTCTTTCACACTGATTCCAAAAATATATAGTTTCTATATACTTTTGAATGTAGAATGGGAGATAATTGGCCACTTCCGGTTTGTTGGAAGTCATTTTTAGTCTACAGTTATCTGTTCATGTATCTTTATGACAAAATATATGGATTCTGAGTACTTTTATGTGAAAAAATTGCAAAAAAAGCTACTTCCGGTTTTCCCAAGGTCACTTCCGGTAGCCATTTTTCAAGGTCATTTGTCACTTAACCTTTTGTATAAGGTCAAATGTCTTTATAATGAACTTAATTGAAGTTATTATCAAATAACCTCATATCAAGACATTTCAGGGGCCTCAACTCCTATAAGATGCCATTTAATTGTAGAAGACTAAATGTAGCATATCTTCACTACAATAAAGCTGACATTTTGCACTTGTTCTTTTATATGTATCTCTCAAAGTGTCAGAGAAAATGCAAAAACAAGCAAAAGTCACAATTGAGAACTTGACCTTGACCTTTGACCTTGACCTCATTTTCTAAGTAAGGACCTAGGGGACTCAAATAAAAACATTCCAGGGTTATACGGTTAACTGTTTATGAGTTAAATAAACATACCGACAAATTTATTTTGTAAAGGTAGATAACTCCTATAAAATTTCATCGAATCGCTTCGATCCAAATACGCCAAAAATTACTGAGGATGTAACGAACAATTTGTAAAAAGAATTTTGTCGCTATCTTGTTTTGTTACAAAGGAGATGCACACAGAGGATAAACAGTGAAAAGGGAGATAACTCTTACATAGAAAATGGTTCGCCTTAGCAGGGTGAAATTTAAAAGCGCATAAACTATACGATACCCTATGAGAAATATCTAAGCGACATATTGCGAAACAAACATTTTGCGCAAGAACAAAATTTGGCGGAAGAAAAAAAAAAAAATAATAATCAGAAGAAAAACAATAAGTCTTTCCACAGAAAAGTGGAAAGACTTAATTAAAAACCAATTGTTCAGAGAACAATTGAAAGTCTTTCCACACCAAAGAAATTTTGATAAGATAGTTTCTTCATACTGATGCGATAAATAATGGTTTAATTATATAAATGAGTGATGTAAGGGAGATAATTAGCTACTTCCGGTGAAATGAATATCACTTCCGGTCTCATATGATAGCTTCTTTGACACTGATTCCAAAAATATATAGTTTCTATATACTTTTATATGTAGAATGGCAGATAATTGGCCACTTCCGGTTTGTTAGAAGTCATTTTTAGTCTTCAGTAATCAGTTTATGTATCTATATGACAAAATATATGGATTCTGAGTACTTTTATATGAAAAAATTGCAAAAAAGGCTACTTCCGGTTTTCTCAAGGTCACTTCCGGTAGTCATTTTTCAAGGTCATTTGTCACCTTACCTTTTGTACAAGGTCAAATGCCTTTATAATGAACTTAGTTGAAGTTATAATCAAATAACTTCATATCAAGACATATTAGGGGCACCAACTCCTATAAGATGCCATTAAATTGTATCAAACTTAATGTATCATATCTTCATAACAATAAAGCAGACATTTTGCAATTGTTTTTCTTTATGTATCTTTCAAAGCGTCAGAGAAAATGCAAAAACAAGCAAAAGTCACAAATTAGAACTTGACCTTGACCTTTGACCTTGACCTCATTTTCTAAGTTAGGACATAGGGGACTCAAATAAAAACATTCCAGGGTTATACAGTTAACTGTTATTGATTTAAAAAAACATAACGACAAATTTATTTTGTAAAGGTAGATAACTCCTATAAAATTTCAGCGAATCGCTTCGACCCAAATGAGCCAAAAATTCCTGAGGATGTAACGAACAATTTGTAAAAAGAATTTTGTCGCTATCTTTTTTTGTTACGAAGGAGATGCACACAGAGGATAAACAGTGAAAAGGGAGATAACTCTTACATAGAAAATGGATCGGCTTAGCAGGGTGAAATGTAAAAGCGCATAAACTATACGATACCATATGGGAAATATCTAAGCGACATATTGCGAAACAAACATTTTGCGCAAGAACAAAATTTGGCGGAAGAAAAAAAAAAAATAATAATAATAATAATAATAAATATAAAGCAATTGTTTTGAAAACAATTGTTAGACAGTCTTTCCCCTCTGATGAATGGATAATTGTTTTTTTTTTATTGATTGATTTGGAAAAAAAGGGGGGGGGGGTATTTGTTTGTTTGTTTGTTTTTGTAAAGGGTCTATATTATTATGTTACCGGAGAAGTTTCATGTTTAGTTTGGAAAGTTTTTCTTTTATTTTAGATACAGCGCGCGCGCAAGATTGAGGAGACATCACGTGACGCGGGTTTATATTAAGAAAAACTTAGTCTTTTAATTTCTTTTTAGGTCGGGACCTTGAACAGACAACAAGTCTAAAGATGGAATGTACACAATGTAATTTCTTTTGTCATTGTAGGAAATTGACATTTTGATCACGGTTCACCAGCAGTGCATGTTTTGGATTTAATCGATCCGGTGTAACTTTAAAACACATTTAATGATTATTTTTTGATAATGTCCATTTTTCAGCACCTGTTTGTAACACAGATTAGTATTTCAATCTCGGAGCGGACATTTTATTGTAGGTTTTTACTGAGATTGACGGACCTAGCAAGCGATTTTTACTGCATTGCCATTTCTTTTTTCTAGGAAAAGTCTTGAGAGATATCTGCAAAAAGTTTTTTTATGAACCTTCAGTACATGTATGCCCTGCTGACTGCAAATTTTCAGGTCGATTGGACTTATAGTTTCAGAGAATATGTGGATTTTTTTTCAGAAGAGACGTAAGAACAATAATAAAATCAAAATTTTCTTGAATAATTGAGAGTTTGTTCCTTCAATAAACTGTCATAAATAAACAGTCATACATATTGATTGATTGATTAGTTGGTTGATTGATTGGTTGGTTGGTTGGTTTGTTGGTTGGTTGATTAAACACGTTTGATAGGGTCACTTAGAACAAGGGGAAAAAGACCTCAAGAGACCTTGCATCCCGTATTAAACGCATGACACGGAAACATACATTAAGTGATTGATTGGTTGGTTGGTTAAACACGTTGGTTAAACATGTTGGTTTAACACGTTGGTTAAACACGTTGGCTGGTTAAACACGTTTGATAGGCTCAATTTAAACAAGCGAAAAAAACCATCTTGGATCCCGTATTTAACACATGAAACGGAAACATGCATTGATTTATTTATTGGTTGGTTGGTTGGTTGGTTGGTTGGTTGGTTGGTTAAACACGTTGGTTAAACATGTCGGTTAAACACGTAGTTTAAACACGTTGGCTGGTTAAACACGTTTGATAGGCTCAATTTTAACAAACGAAAATAAACCATCTCGGATCCCGTATTTAACACATGAAACGGAAACATGCATTTATTGATTGATTGGTTGGTTGGTTGGTTGGTTGGTTGGTTAAACACGTTGGTTAAACACATTGGATAGGCTCAAAATTGGATCCCGTATTTAACACATGAAACGGAAACATGCATTGATTGATTGATTGATTGGTTGGTTGGTTAAACACGTTGGTTTAACATGTTGGGTAAACATATTGGTTAAACACCTTGGTTAAACATATTGGTTAAACACCTTGGTTAAACATAATGGTTAAACACGTTGGCTGGTTAAACACGTTGGATAGGCTCAATTTAAACAAGCGAAAAAAAAAACATCTTGGATCCCGTATTTAACACATGAAACGGAAACATGCATTGATTGATTGATTGATTGGTTGGTTGGTTGGGTGGTTGGTTGGTTGGTTAAACATGTTGGTTAAACACGTTGGTTAAACACGTTGGCTGGTTAAACACGTTAGATAGGCTCAATTTAAACAAGCGAAAAAAACCATCTTGGATCCCGTATTTAACACATGAAACGCAAACATGCATTGATTGATTGATTGGTTGGTTGGTTGGTTGGTTGGTAAGTTGGTTAAACACGTTGGTTAAACACGTTGGTTAAACACGTTTGCTGGTTAACACGTTAGATAGGCTCAATTTAAACGAGCGAAAAAAACCATCTTGGATCCCGTATTTAACACATGAAACGGAAACATGCATTGATTGATTGATTGATTGATTGGTTGGGTGGTTGGTTGGTTGGTTGGTTGGTTAAACATGTTGGTTAAACACGTTGGTTAAACACGTTGGCTAGTTAAACACGTTAGATAGGCTCAATTTAAACGAGCGAAAAAAAAACATCTTGGATCCCGTATTTAACACATGAAACGGAAACATGCATTGATTGATTGATTGATTGATTGGTTGGTTGGTTGGTTGGTTGGTTGGTTGGTTGGTTGGTTGTTGGTTAAACACGTTAGTTAAACATATTTGTTAAACATGTTGGTTAAACACGTTTGATAGGCTCAATTAAAACAAGCGGAAAAAAAGAGACCTTGAATCCCGTATCAAACACATGAAACGGAAACATTGATTGATTGATTGGTTGGTTGGTTGGTTGGTTGGTTGGTTGGTTGGTTGATTGATTGGTTGGTTGGTTGGTTGGTTGGTTGGTTGGTTGGTTGGTTGGTTGGTTGATTGGTTGAAATTCAAACACACATAAAACTGTTTAAATAGTGCCAAAACCACATAATTTGATGACCTTGACCTTTGACCTTGTGACCTTCGTCAAGGTCATTGCTCCACAAGGTCATTGCAAAAGACCCTATGGGTCAAGGACCTTTGTTTAAGAGTTTTGCCTAAATATGGCTTTTTAAAAACCATCGATGGGAGTTATGTCCCTTACATGATGGTAAAATCAATATAGTCATAATGTAAAAAAGTTGCCCCTTGAAGTACTTAACATTTTTCACTGCTTAAATTTTCTGTATCTATAACCATTCAAGAATTATAGGGAAATCAAAGACATATGAAAATCTAAAATATGACCTTGACCTTTGACCTTGACCTAATTTTCTAAGTTAGTCACATCCGGTCTCATATGATAGCTTCTTTCACACTGATTCCAAAAATATATAGTTTCTATATACTTTTGTATGTAGAATGGGAGATAATTGACCACTTCCGGTTTGTTGGAAGTCATTTTTAGTCTTCAGTAATCTGTTCATGTATCTATATGACAAATATATAGATTCTGAGTACTTTTATGTGAAAAAAATTGCAAAAAAAGCTACTTCCGGTTTTCTCAAGGTCACTTCCGGTAGCCATTTTTCAAGGTCATTTGTCACCTAACCTTTTGTACAAGGTCAAATGCCTTTATAATGAACTTAGTTGAAGTTATAATCAAATAACCTCATATCAAGACATTTCAGGGGCAACAACTCCTATAAGATGCCATTAAATTGTATAAGACTAAATGTAGCATATCTTCATTACAACAAAGCTGACATTTTGCACTAGTTCTTTAATATGTATCTTTCAAAGTGTCGGAGTAAATGCAAAATCAAGCAAAAGTCACAATTGAGAACTTGACCTTGACCTTTGACCTTGACCTCATTTTCTAAGTTGGGACCTAGGGGAGTCAAATAAAAACATTCCAGGATTATACGGTTAACTGTTTATGAGTTAAATAAACATACCGAAAAATTTATTTTGTAAAGGTAGATAACTCCTATAAAATTTCATCGAATCGCTTCGATCCAAATACGCCAAAAATTACTGAGGATGTAACGAACAATTTGTAAAAAGAATTTTGTCGCTATCTTGTTTTGTTACGAAGGAGATGCACACAGAGGATAAACAGTGAAAAGGGAGATAACTCTTACATAGAAAATGGATCGCCTTAGCAGGGTGAAATTTAAAAGTGCATAAACTATACGATACCATATGAGAAATATCTAAGCGACATATTGCGAAACAAACATTTTGCGCAAGAACAAAATTTGGCGGAAGAAAAAAAAAAAAAATAATAATTAAAAACCAATTGTTCAGAGAACAATTGAAAGTCTTTCCACACCAAAGAAATTTGGATAAGAAGGTAGTTTCTTCATACTGATGCGATAAATAATGGTTTAATTATCTTTTTCAGTGATATAAGGGAGATAATATGCTACTTCCGGTGAAATGAATGTCACATCCGGTCTCATATGATAGCTTCTTTCACACTGATTCCAAAAATATATAGTTTCTATATACTTTTGAATGTAGAATGGGAGATAATTGGCCACTTCCGGTTTGTTGGAAGTCATTTTTAGTCTACAGTTATCTGTTCATGTATCTTTATGACAAAATATATGGATTCTGAGTACTTTTATGTGAAAAAATTGCAAAAAAAGCTACTTCCGGTTTTCCCAAGGTCACTTCCGGTAGCCATTTTTCAAGGTCATTTGTCACTTAACCTTTTGTATAAGGTCAAATGTCTTTATAATGAACTTAATTGAAGTTATTATCAAATAACCTCATATCAAGACATTTCAGGGGCCTCAACTCCTATAAGATGCCATTTAATTGTAGAAGACTAAATGTAGCATATCTTCACTACAATAAAGCTGACATTTTGCACTTGTTCTTTTATATGTATCTCTCAAAGTGTCAGAGAAAATGCAAAAACAAGCAAAAGTCACAATTGAGAACTTGACCTTGACCTTTGACCTTGACCTCATTTTCTAAGTAAGGACCTAGGGGACTCAAATAAAAACATTCCAGGGTTATACGGTTAACTGTTTATGAGTTAAATAAACATACCGACAAATTTATTTTGTAAAGGTAGATAACTCCTATAAAATTTCATCGAATCGCTTCGATCCAAATACGCCAAAAATTACTGAGGATGTAACGAACAATTTGTAAAAAGAATTTTGTCGCTATCTTGTTTTGTTACAAAGGAGATGCACACAGAGGATAAACAGTGAAAAGGGAGATAACTCTTACATAGAAAATGGTTCGCCTTAGCAGGGTGAAATTTAAAAGCGCATAAACTATACGATACCCTATGAGAAATATCTAAGCGACATATTGCGAAACAAACATTTTGCGCAAGAACAAAATTTGGCGGAAGAAAAAAAAAAAAATAATAATCAGAAGAAAAACAATAAGTCTTTCCACAGAAAAGTGGAAAGACTTAATTAAAAACCAATTGTTCAGAGAACAATTGAAAGTCTTTCCACACCAAAGAAATTTTGATAAGATAGTTTCTTCATACTGATGCGATAAATAATGGTTTAATTATATAAATGAGTGATGTAAGGGAGATAATTAGCTACTTCCGGTGAAATGAATATCACTTCCGGTCTCATATGATAGCTTCTTTGACACTGATTCCAAAAATATATAGTTTCTATATACTTTTATATGTAGAATGGCAGATAATTGGCCACTTCCGGTTTGTTAGAAGTCATTTTTAGTCTTCAGTAATCAGTTTATGTATCTATATGACAAAATATATGGATTCTGAGTACTTTTATATGAAAAAATTGCAAAAAAGGCTACTTCCGGTTTTCTCAAGGTCACTTCCGGTAGTCATTTTTCAAGGTCATTTGTCACCTTACCTTTTGTACAAGGTCAAATGCCTTTATAATGAACTTAGTTGAAGTTATAATCAAATAACTTCATATCAAGACATATTAGGGGCACCAACTCCTATAAGATGCCATTAAATTGTATCAAACTTAATGTATCATATCTTCATAACAATAAAGCAGACATTTTGCAATTGTTTTTCTTTATGTATCTTTCAAAGCGTCAGAGAAAATGCAAAAACAAGCAAAAGTCACAAATTAGAACTTGACCTTGACCTTTGACCTTGACCTCATTTTCTAAGTTAGGACATAGGGGACTCAAATAAAAACATTCCAGGGTTATACAGTTAACTGTTATTGATTTAAAAAAACATAACGACAAATTTATTTTGTAAAGGTAGATAACTCCTATAAAATTTCAGCGAATCGCTTCGACCCAAATGAGCCAAAAATTCCTGAGGATGTAACGAACAATTTGTAAAAAGAATTTTGTCGCTATCTTTTTTTGTTACGAAGGAGATGCACACAGAGGATAAACAGTGAAAAGGGAGATAACTCTTACATAGAAAATGGATCGGCTTAGCAGGGTGAAATGTAAAAGCGCATAAACTATACGATACCATATGGGAAATATCTAAGCGACATATTGCGAAACAAACATTTTGCGCAAGAACAAAATTTGGCGGAAGAAAAAAAAAAAATAATAATAATAATAATAATAAATATAAAGCAATTGTTTTGAAAACAATTGTTAGACAGTCTTTCCCCTCTGATGAATGGATAATTGTTTTTTTTTTATTGATTGATTTGGAAAAAAAGGGGGGGGGGTATTTGTTTGTTTGTTTGTTTTTGTAAAGGGTCTATATTATTATGTTACCGGAGAAGTTTCATGTTTAGTTTGGAAAGTTTTTCTTTTATTTTAGATACAGCGCGCGCGCAAGATTGAGGAGACATCACGTGACGCGGGTTTATATTAAGAAAAACTTAGTCTTTTAATTTCTTTTTAGGTCGGGACCTTGAACAGACAACAAGTCTAAAGATGGAATGTACACAATGTAATTTCTTTTGTCATTGTAGGAAATTGACATTTTGATCACGGTTCACCAGCAGTGCATGTTTTGGATTTAATCGATCCGGTGTAACTTTAAAACACATTTAATGATTATTTTTTGATAATGTCCATTTTTCAGCACCTGTTTGTAACACAGATTAGTATTTCAATCTCGGAGCGGACATTTTATTGTAGGTTTTTACTGAGATTGACGGACCTAGCAAGCGATTTTTACTGCATTGCCATTTCTTTTTTCTAGGAAAAGTCTTGAGAGATATCTGCAAAAAGTTTTTTTATGAACCTTCAGTACATGTATGCCCTGCTGACTGCAAATTTTCAGGTCGATTGGACTTATAGTTTCAGAGAATATGTGGATTTTTTTTCAGAAGAGACGTAAGAACAATAATAAAATCAAAATTTTCTTGAATAATTGAGAGTTTGTTCCTTCAATAAACTGTCATAAATAAACAGTCATACATATTGATTGATTGATTAGTTGGTTGATTGATTGGTTGGTTGGTTGGTTTGTTGGTTGGTTGATTAAACACGTTTGATAGGGTCACTTAGAACAAGGGGAAAAAGACCTCAAGAGACCTTGCATCCCGTATTAAACGCATGACACGGAAACATACATTAAGTGATTGATTGGTTGGTTGGTTAAACACGTTGGTTAAACATGTTGGTTTAACACGTTGGTTAAACACGTTGGCTGGTTAAACACGTTTGATAGGCTCAATTTAAACAAGCGAAAAAAACCATCTTGGATCCCGTATTTAACACATGAAACGGAAACATGCATTGATTTATTTATTGGTTGGTTGGTTGGTTGGTTGGTTGGTTGGTTGGTTAAACACGTTGGTTAAACATGTCGGTTAAACACGTAGTTTAAACACGTTGGCTGGTTAAACACGTTTGATAGGCTCAATTTTAACAAACGAAAATAAACCATCTCGGATCCCGTATTTAACACATGAAACGGAAACATGCATTTATTGATTGATTGGTTGGTTGGTTGGTTGGTTGGTTGGTTAAACACGTTGGTTAAACACATTGGATAGGCTCAAAATTGGATCCCGTATTTAACACATGAAACGGAAACATGCATTGATTGATTGATTGATTGGTTGGTTGGTTAAACACGTTGGTTTAACATGTTGGGTAAACATATTGGTTAAACACCTTGGTTAAACATATTGGTTAAACACCTTGGTTAAACATAATGGTTAAACACGTTGGCTGGTTAAACACGTTGGATAGGCTCAATTTAAACAAGCGAAAAAAAAAACATCTTGGATCCCGTATTTAACACATGAAACGGAAACATGCATTGATTGATTGATTGATTGGTTGGTTGGTTGGGTGGTTGGTTGGTTGGTTAAACATGTTGGTTAAACACGTTGGTTAAACACGTTGGCTGGTTAAACACGTTAGATAGGCTCAATTTAAACAAGCGAAAAAAACCATCTTGGATCCCGTATTTAACACATGAAACGCAAACATGCATTGATTGATTGATTGGTTGGTTGGTTGGTTGGTTGGTAAGTTGGTTAAACACGTTGGTTAAACACGTTGGTTAAACACGTTTGCTGGTTAACACGTTAGATAGGCTCAATTTAAACGAGCGAAAAAAACCATCTTGGATCCCGTATTTAACACATGAAACGGAAACATGCATTGATTGATTGATTGATTGATTGGTTGGGTGGTTGGTTGGTTGGTTGGTTGGTTAAACATGTTGGTTAAACACGTTGGTTAAACACGTTGGCTAGTTAAACACGTTAGATAGGCTCAATTTAAACGAGCGAAAAAAAAACATCTTGGATCCCGTATTTAACACATGAAACGGAAACATGCATTGATTGATTGATTGATTGATTGGTTGGTTGGTTGGTTGGTTGGTTGGTTGGTTGGTTGGTTGGTTGGTTGGTTGGTTGTTGGTTAAACACGTTAGTTAAACATATTTGTTAAACATGTTGGTTAAACACGTTTGATAGGCTCAATTAAAACAAGCGGAAAAAAAGAGACCTTGAATCCCGTATCAAACACATGAAACGGAAACATTGATTGATTGATTGGTTGGTTGGTTGGTTGGTTGGTTGGTTGGTTGGTTGATTGATTGGTTGGTTGGTTGGTTGGTTGGTTGGTTGGTTGGTTGGTTGGTTGATTGGTTGAAATTCAAACACACATAAAACTGTTTAAATAGTGCCAAAACCACATAATTTGATGACCTTGACCTTTGACCTTGTGACCTTCGTCAAGGTCATTGCTCCACAAGGTCATTGCAAAAGACCCTATGGGTCAAGGACCTTTGTTTAAGAGTTTTGCCTAAATATGGCTTTTTAAAAACCATCGATGGGAGTTATGTCCCTTACATGATGGTAAAATCAATATAGTCATAATGTAAAAAAGTTGCCCCTTGAAGTACTTAACATTTTTCACTGCTTAAATTTTCTGTATCTATAACCATTCAAGAATTATAGGGAAATCAAAGACATATGAAAATCTAAAATATGACCTTGACCTTTGACCTTGACCTAATTTTCTAAGTTAGTCACATCCGGTCTCATATGATAGCTTCTTTCACACTGATTCCAAAAATATATAGTTTCTATATACTTTTGTATGTAGAATGGGAGATAATTGACCACTTCCGGTTTGTTGGAAGTCATTTTTAGTCTTCAGTAATCTGTTCATGTATCTATATGACAAATATATAGATTCTGAGTACTTTTATGTGAAAAAAATTGCAAAAAAAGCTACTTCCGGTTTTCTCAAGGTCACTTCCGGTAGCCATTTTTCAAGGTCATTTGTCACCTAACCTTTTGTACAAGGTCAAATGCCTTTATAATGAACTTAGTTGAAGTTATAATCAAATAACCTCATATCAAGACATTTCAGGGGCAACAACTCCTATAAGATGCCATTAAATTGTATAAGACTAAATGTAGCATATCTTCATTACAACAAAGCTGACATTTTGCACTAGTTCTTTAATATGTATCTTTCAAAGTGTCGGAGTAAATGCAAAATCAAGCAAAAGTCACAATTGAGAACTTGACCTTGACCTTTGACCTTGACCTCATTTTCTAAGTTGGGACCTAGGGGAGTCAAATAAAAACATTCCAGGATTATACGGTTAACTGTTTATGAGTTAAATAAACATACCGAAAAATTTATTTTGTAAAGGTAGATAACTCCTATAAAATTTCATCGAATCGCTTCGATCCAAATACGCCAAAAATTACTGAGGATGTAACGAACAATTTGTAAAAAGAATTTTGTCGCTATCTTGTTTTGTTACGAAGGAGATGCACACAGAGGATAAACAGTGAAAAGGGAGATAACTCTTACATAGAAAATGGATCGCCTTAGCAGGGTGAAATTTAAAAGTGCATAAACTATACGATACCATATGAGAAATATCTAAGTGACATATTGCGAAACAAACATTTTGCGCAAGAACAAAATTTGGCGGAAGAAAAAAAAAAAAAATAATAATTAAAAACCAATTGTTCAGAGAACAATTGAAAGTCTTTCCACACCAAAGAAATTTGGATAAGAAGGTAGTTTCTTCATACTGATGCGATAAATAATGGTTTAATTATCTTTTTCAGTGATATAAGGGAGATAATATGCTACTTCCGGTGAAATGAATGTCACATCCGGTCTCATATGATAGCTTCTTTCACACTGATTCCAAAAATATATAGTTTCTATATACTTTTGAATGTAGAATGGGAGATAATTGGCCACTTCCGGTTTGTTGGAAGTCATTTTTAGTCTACAGTTATCTGTTCATGTATCTTTATGACAAAATATATGGATTCTGAGTACTTTTATGTGAAAAAATTGCAAAAAAAGCTACTTCCGGTTTTCCCAAGGTCACTTCCGGTAGCCATTTTTCAAGGTCATTTGTCACTTAACCTTTTGTATAAGGTCAAATGTCTTTATAATGAACTTAATTGAAGTTATTATCAAATAACCTCATATCAAGACATTTCAGGGGCCTCAACTCCTATAAGATGCCATTTAATTGTAGAAGACTAAATGTAGCATATCTTCACTACAATAAAGCTGACATTTTGCACTTGTTCTTTTATATGTATCTCTCAAAGTGTCAGAGAAAATGCAAAAACAAGCAAAAGTCACAATTGAGAACTTGACCTTGACCTTTGACCTTGACCTCATTTTCTAAGTAAGGACCTAGGGGACTCAAATAAAAACATTCCAGGGTTATACGGTTAACTGTTTATGAGTTAAATAAACATACCGACAAATTTATTTTGTAAAGGTAGATAACTCCTATAAAATTTCATCGAATCGCTTCGATCCAAATACGCCAAAAATTACTGAGGATGTAACGAACAATTTGTAAAAAGAATTTTGTCGCTATCTTGTTTTGTTACAAAGGAGATGCACACAGAGGATAAACAGTGAAAAGGGAGATAACTCTTACATAGAAAATGGTTCGCCTTAGCAGGGTGAAATTTAAAAGCGCATAAACTATACGATACCCTATGAGAAATATCTAAGCGACATATTGCGAAACAAACATTTTGCGCAAGAACAAAATTTGGCGGAAGAAAAAAAAAAAAATAATAATCAGAAGAAAAACAATAAGTCTTTCCACAGAAAAGTGGAAAGACTTAATTAAAAACCAATTGTTCAGAGAACAATTGAAAGTCTTTCCACACCAAAGAAATTTTGATAAGATAGTTTCTTCATACTGATGCGATAAATAATGGTTTAATTATATAAATGAGTGATGTAAGGGAGATAATTAGCTACTTCCGGTGAAATGAATATCACTTCCGGTCTCATATGATAGCTTCTTTGACACTGATTCCAAAAATATATAGTTTCTATATACTTTTATATGTAGAATGGCAGATAATTGGCCACTTCCGGTTTGTTAGAAGTCATTTTTAGTCTTCAGTAATCAGTTTATGTATCTATATGACAAAATATATGGATTCTGAGTACTTTTATATGAAAAAATTGCAAAAAAGGCTACTTCCGGTTTTCTCAAGGTCACTTCCGGTAGTCATTTTTCAAGGTCATTTGTCACCTTACCTTTTGTACAAGGTCAAATGCCTTTATAATGAACTTAGTTGAAGTTATAATCAAATAACTTCATATCAAGACATATTAGGGGCACCAACTCCTATAAGATGCCATTAAATTGTATCAAACTTAATGTATCATATCTTCATAACAATAAAGCAGACATTTTGCAATTGTTTTTCTTTATGTATCTTTCAAAGCGTCAGAGAAAATGCAAAAACAAGCAAAAGTCACAAATTAGAACTTGACCTTGACCTTTGACCTTGACCTCATTTTCTAAGTTAGGACATAGGGGACTCAAATAAAAACATTCCAGGGTTATACAGTTAACTGTTATTGATTTAAAAAAACATAACGACAAATTTATTTTGTAAAGGTAGATAACTCCTATAAAATTTCAGCGAATCGCTTCGACCCAAATGAGCCAAAAATTCCTGAGGATGTAACGAACAATTTGTAAAAAGAATTTTGTCGCTATCTTTTTTTGTTACGAAGGAGATGCACACAGAGGATAAACAGTGAAAAGGGAGATAACTCTTACATAGAAAATGGATCGGCTTAGCAGGGTGAAATGTAAAAGCGCATAAACTATACGATACCATATGGGAAATATCTAAGCGACATATTGCGAAACAAACATTTTGCGCAAGAACAAAATTTGGCGGAAGAAAAAAAAAAAATAATAATAATAATAATAATAAATATAAAGCAATTGTTTTGAAAACAATTGTTAGACAGTCTTTCCCCTCTGATGAATGGATAATTGTTTTTTTTTTATTGATTGATTTGGAAAAAAAGGGGGGGGGGTATTTGTTTGTTTGTTTGTTTTTGTAAAGGGTCTATATTATTATGTTACCGGAGAAGTTTCATGTTTAGTTTGGAAAGTTTTTCTTTTATTTTAGATACAGCGCGCGCGCAAGATTGAGGAGACATCACGTGACGCGGGTTTATATTAAGAAAAACTTAGTCTTTTAATTTCTTTTTAGGTCGGGACCTTGAACAGACAACAAGTCTAAAGATGGAATGTACACAATGTAATTTCTTTTGTCATTGTAGGAAATTGACATTTTGATCACGGTTCACCAGCAGTGCATGTTTTGGATTTAATCGATCCGGTGTAACTTTAAAACACATTTAATGATTATTTTTTGATAATGTCCATTTTTCAGCACCTGTTTGTAACACAGATTAGTATTTCAATCTCGGAGCGGACATTTTATTGTAGGTTTTTACTGAGATTGACGGACCTAGCAAGCGATTTTTACTGCATTGCCATTTCTTTTTTCTAGGAAAAGTCTTGAGAGATATCTGCAAAAAGTTTTTTTATGAACCTTCAGTACATGTATGCCCTGCTGACTGCAAATTTTCAGGTCGATTGGACTTATAGTTTCAGAGAATATGTGGATTTTTTTTCAGAAGAGACGTAAGAACAATAATAAAATCAAAATTTTCTTGAATAATTGAGAGTTTGTTCCTTCAATAAACTGTCATAAATAAACAGTCATACATATTGATTGATTGATTAGTTGGTTGATTGATTGGTTGGTTGGTTGGTTTGTTGGTTGGTTGATTAAACACGTTTGATAGGGTCACTTAGAACAAGGGGAAAAAGACCTCAAGAGACCTTGCATCCCGTATTAAACGCATGACACGGAAACATACATTAAGTGATTGATTGGTTGGTTGGTTAAACACGTTGGTTAAACATGTTGGTTTAACACGTTGGTTAAACACGTTGGCTGGTTAAACACGTTTGATAGGCTCAATTTAAACAAGCGAAAAAAACCATCTTGGATCCCGTATTTAACACATGAAACGGAAACATGCATTGATTTATTTATTGGTTGGTTGGTTGGTTGGTTGGTTGGTTGGTTGGTTAAACACGTTGGTTAAACATGTCGGTTAAACACGTAGTTTAAACACGTTGGCTGGTTAAACACGTTTGATAGGCTCAATTTTAACAAACGAAAATAAACCATCTCGGATCCCGTATTTAACACATGAAACGGAAACATGCATTTATTGATTGATTGGTTGGTTGGTTGGTTGGTTGGTTGGTTAAACACGTTGGTTAAACACATTGGATAGGCTCAAAATTGGATCCCGTATTTAACACATGAAACGGAAACATGCATTGATTGATTGATTGATTGGTTGGTTGGTTAAACACGTTGGTTTAACATGTTGGGTAAACATATTGGTTAAACACCTTGGTTAAACATATTGGTTAAACACCTTGGTTAAACATAATGGTTAAACACGTTGGCTGGTTAAACACGTTGGATAGGCTCAATTTAAACAAGCGAAAAAAAAAACATCTTGGATCCCGTATTTAACACATGAAACGGAAACATGCATTGATTGATTGATTGATTGGTTGGTTGGTTGGGTGGTTGGTTGGTTGGTTAAACATGTTGGTTAAACACGTTGGTTAAACACGTTGGCTGGTTAAACACGTTAGATAGGCTCAATTTAAACAAGCGAAAAAAACCATCTTGGATCCCGTATTTAACACATGAAACGCAAACATGCATTGATTGATTGATTGGTTGGTTGGTTGGTTGGTTGGTAAGTTGGTTAAACACGTTGGTTAAACACGTTGGTTAAACACGTTTGCTGGTTAACACGTTAGATAGGCTCAATTTAAACGAGCGAAAAAAACCATCTTGGATCCCGTATTTAACACATGAAACGGAAACATGCATTGATTGATTGATTGATTGATTGGTTGGGTGGTTGGTTGGTTGGTTGGTTGGTTAAACATGTTGGTTAAACACGTTGGTTAAACACGTTGGCTAGTTAAACACGTTAGATAGGCTCAATTTAAACGAGCGAAAAAAAAACATCTTGGATCCCGTATTTAACACATGAAACGGAAACATGCATTGATTGATTGATTGATTGATTGGTTGGTTGGTTGGTTGGTTGGTTGGTTGGTTGGTTGGTTGGTTGGTTGGTTGGTTGTTGGTTAAACACGTTAGTTAAACATATTTGTTAAACATGTTGGTTAAACACGTTTGATAGGCTCAATTAAAACAAGCGGAAAAAAAGAGACCTTGAATCCCGTATCAAACACATGAAACGGAAACATTGATTGATTGATTGGTTGGTTGGTTGGTTGGTTGGTTGGTTGGTTGGTTGATTGATTGGTTGGTTGGTTGGTTGGTTGGTTGGTTGGTTGGTTGGTTGGTTGATTGGTTGAAATTCAAACACACATAAAACTGTTTAAATAGTGCCAAAACCACATAATTTGATGACCTTGACCTTTGACCTTGTGACCTTCGTCAAGGTCATTGCTCCACAAGGTCATTGCAAAAGACCCTATGGGTCAAGGACCTTTGTTTAAGAGTTTTGCCTAAATATGGCTTTTTAAAAACCATCGATGGGAGTTATGTCCCTTACATGATGGTAAAATCAATATAGTCATAATGTAAAAAAGTTGCCCCTTGAAGTACTTAACATTTTTCACTGCTTAAATTTTCTGTATCTATAACCATTCAAGAATTATAGGGAAATCAAAGACATATGAAAATCTAAAATATGACCTTGACCTTTGACCTTGACCTAATTTTCTAAGTTAGTCACATCCGGTCTCATATGATAGCTTCTTTCACACTGATTCCAAAAATATATAGTTTCTATATACTTTTGTATGTAGAATGGGAGATAATTGACCACTTCCGGTTTGTTGGAAGTCATTTTTAGTCTTCAGTAATCTGTTCATGTATCTATATGACAAATATATAGATTCTGAGTACTTTTATGTGAAAAAAATTGCAAAAAAAGCTACTTCCGGTTTTCTCAAGGTCACTTCCGGTAGCCATTTTTCAAGGTCATTTGTCACCTAACCTTTTGTACAAGGTCAAATGCCTTTATAATGAACTTAGTTGAAGTTATAATCAAATAACCTCATATCAAGACATTTCAGGGGCAACAACTCCTATAAGATGCCATTAAATTGTATAAGACTAAATGTAGCATATCTTCATTACAACAAAGCTGACATTTTGCACTAGTTCTTTAATATGTATCTTTCAAAGTGTCGGAGTAAATGCAAAATCAAGCAAAAGTCACAATTGAGAACTTGACCTTGACCTTTGACCTTGACCTCATTTTCTAAGTTGGGACCTAGGGGAGTCAAATAAAAACATTCCAGGATTATACGGTTAACTGTTTATGAGTTAAATAAACATACCGAAAAATTTATTTTGTAAAGGTAGATAACTCCTATAAAATTTCATCGAATCGCTTCGATCCAAATACGCCAAAAATTACTGAGGATGTAACGAACAATTTGTAAAAAGAATTTTGTCGCTATCTTGTTTTGTTACGAAGGAGATGCACACAGAGGATAAACAGTGAAAAGGGAGATAACTCTTACATAGAAAATGGATCGCCTTAGCAGGGTGAAATTTAAAAGTGCATAAACTATACGATACCATATGAGAAATATCTAAGCGACATATTGCGAAACAAACATTTTGCGCAAGAACAAAATTTGGCGGAAGAAAAAAAAAAAAAATAATAATTAAAAACCAATTGTTCAGAGAACAATTGAAAGTCTTTCCACACCAAAGAAATTTGGATAAGAAGGTAGTTTCTTCATACTGATGCGATAAATAATGGTTTAATTATCTTTTTCAGTGATATAAGGGAGATAATATGCTACTTCCGGTGAAATGAATGTCACATCCGGTCTCATATGATAGCTTCTTTCACACTGATTCCAAAAATATATAGTTTCTATATACTTTTGAATGTAGAATGGGAGATAATTGGCCACTTCCGGTTTGTTGGAAGTCATTTTTAGTCTACAGTTATCTGTTCATGTATCTTTATGACAAAATATATGGATTCTGAGTACTTTTATGTGAAAAAATTGCAAAAAAAGCTACTTCCGGTTTTCCCAAGGTCACTTCCGGTAGCCATTTTTCAAGGTCATTTGTCACTTAACCTTTTGTATAAGGTCAAATGTCTTTATAATGAACTTAATTGAAGTTATTATCAAATAACCTCATATCAAGACATTTCAGGGGCCTCAACTCCTATAAGATGCCATTTAATTGTAGAAGACTAAATGTAGCATATCTTCACTACAATAAAGCTGACATTTTGCACTTGTTCTTTTATATGTATCTCTCAAAGTGTCAGAGAAAATGCAAAAACAAGCAAAAGTCACAATTGAGAACTTGACCTTGACCTTTGACCTTGACCTCATTTTCTAAGTAAGGACCTAGGGGACTCAAATAAAAACATTCCAGGGTTATACGGTTAACTGTTTATGAGTTAAATAAACATACCGACAAATTTATTTTGTAAAGGTAGATAACTCCTATAAAATTTCATCGAATCGCTTCGATCCAAATACGCCAAAAATTACCGAGGATGTAACGAACAATTTGTAAAAAGAATTTTGTCGCTATCTTGTTTTGTTACAAAGGAGATGCACACAGAGGATAAACAGTGAAAAGGGAGATAACTCTTACATAGAAAATGGTTCGCCTTAGCAGGGTGAAATTTAAAAGCGCATAAACTATACGATACCCTATGAGAAATATCTAAGCGACATATTGCGAAACAAACATTTTGCGCAAGAACAAAATTTGGCGGAAGAAAAAAAAAAAAATAATAATCAGAAGAAAAACAATAAGTCTTTCCACAGAAAAGTGGAAAGACTTAATTAAAAACCAATTGTTCAGAGAACAATTGAAAGTCTTTCCACACCAAAGAAATTTTGATAAGATAGTTTCTTCATACTGATGCGATAAATAATGGTTTAATTATATAAATGAGTGATGTAAGGGAGATAATTAGCTACTTCCGGTGAAATGAATATCACTTCCGGTCTCATATGATAGCTTCTTTGACACTGATTCCAAAAATATATAGTTTCTATATACTTTTATATGTAGAATGGCAGATAATTGGCCACTTCCGGTTTGTTAGAAGTCATTTTTAGTCTTCAGTAATCAGTTTATGTATCTATATGACAAAATATATGGATTCTGAGTACTTTTATATGAAAAAATTGCAAAAAAGGCTACTTCCGGTTTTCTCAAGGTCACTTCCGGTAGTCATTTTTCAAGGTCATTTGTCACCTTACCTTTTGTACAAGGTCAAATGCCTTTATAATGAACTTAGTTGAAGTTATAATCAAATAACTTCATATCAAGACATATTAGGGGCACCAACTCCTATAAGATGCCATTAAATTGTATCAAACTTAATGTATCATATCTTCATAACAATAAAGCAGACATTTTGCAATTGTTTTTCTTTATGTATCTTTCAAAGCGTCAGAGAAAATGCAAAAACAAGCAAAAGTCACAAATTAGAACTTGACCTTGACCTTTGACCTTGACCTCATTTTCTAAGTTAGGACATAGGGGACTCAAATAAAAACATTCCAGGGTTATACAGTTAACTGTTATTGATTTAAAAAAACATAACGACAAATTTATTTTGTAAAGGTAGATAACTCCTATAAAATTTCAGCGAATCGCTTCGACCCAAATGAGCCAAAAATTCCTGAGGATGTAACGAACAATTTGTAAAAAGAATTTTGTCGCTATCTTTTTTTGTTACGAAGGAGATGCACACAGAGGATAAACAGTGAAAAGGGAGATAACTCTTACATAGAAAATGGATCGGCTTAGCAGGGTGAAATGTAAAAGCGCATAAACTATACGATACCATATGGGAAATATCTAAGCGACATATTGCGAAACAAACATTTTGCGCAAGAACAAAATTTGGCGGAAGAAAAAAAAAAAATAATAATAATAATAATAATAAATATAAAGCAATTGTTTTGAAAACAATTGTTAGACAGTCTTTCCCCTCTGATGAATGGATAATTGTTTTTTTTTTATTGATTGATTTGGAAAAAAAGGGGGGGGGGTATTTGTTTGTTTGTTTGTTTTTGTAAAGGGTCTATATTATTATGTTACCGGAGAAGTTTCATGTTTAGTTTGGAAAGTTTTTCTTTTATTTTAGATACAGCGCGCGCGCAAGATTGAGGAGACATCACGTGACGCGGGTTTATATTAAGAAAAACTTAGTCTTTTAATTTCTTTTTAGGTCGGGACCTTGAACAGACAACAAGTCTAAAGATGGAATGTACACAATGTAATTTCTTTTGTCATTGTAGGAAATTGACATTTTGATCACGGTTCACCAGCAGTGCATGTTTTGGATTTAATCGATCCGGTGTAACTTTAAAACACATTTAATGATTATTTTTTGATAATGTCCATTTTTCAGCACCTGTTTGTAACACAGATTAGTATTTCAATCTCGGAGCGGACATTTTATTGTAGGTTTTTACTGAGATTGACGGACCTAGCAAGCGATTTTTACTGCATTGCCATTTCTTTTTTCTAGGAAAAGTCTTGAGAGATATCTGCAAAAAGTTTTTTTATGAACCTTCAGTACATGTATGCCCTGCTGACTGCAAATTTTCAGGTCGATTGGACTTATAGTTTCAGAGAATATGTGGATTTTTTTTCAGAAGAGACGTAAGAACAATAATAAAATCAAAATTTTCTTGAATAATTGAGAGTTTGTTCCTTCAATAAACTGTCATAAATAAACAGTCATACATATTGATTGATTGATTAGTTGGTTGATTGATTGGTTGGTTGGTTGGTTTGTTGGTTGGTTGATTAAACACGTTTGATAGGGTCACTTAGAACAAGGGGAAAAAGACCTCAAGAGACCTTGCATCCCGTATTAAACGCATGACACGGAAACATACATTAAGTGATTGATTGGTTGGTTGGTTAAACACGTTGGTTAAACATGTTGGTTTAACACGTTGGTTAAACACGTTGGCTGGTTAAACACGTTTGATAGGCTCAATTTAAACAAGCGAAAAAAACCATCTTGGATCCCGTATTTAACACATGAAACGGAAACATGCATTGATTTATTTATTGGTTGGTTGGTTGGTTGGTTGGTTGGTTGGTTAAACACGTTGGTTAAACATGTCGGTTAAACACGTAGTTTAAACACGTTGGCTGGTTAAACACGTTTGATAGGCTCAATTTTAACAAACGAAAATAAACCATCTCGGATCCCGTATTTAACACATGAAACGGAAACATGCATTTATTGATTGATTGGTTGGTTGGTTGGTTGGTTGGTTGGTTAAACACGTTGGTTAAACACATTGGATAGGCTCAAAATTGGATCCCGTATTTAACACATGAAACGGAAACATGCATTGATTGATTGATTGATTGATTGGTTGGTTGGTTGGTTGGTTGGTTAAACACGTTGGTTAAACACGTTGGTTAAACACCTTGGTTAAACATATTGGTTAAACACGTTGGCTGGTTAAACACGTTGGATAGGCTCAATTTAAACAAGCGAAAAAAAAACATCTTGGATCCCGTATTTAACACATGAAACGGAAACATGCATTGATTGATTGATTGATTGATTGATTGATTGATTGGTTGGGTGGTTGGTTGGTTGGTTAAACATGTTGGTTAAACACGTTGGCTGGTTAAACACGTTAGATAGGCTCAATTTAAACAAGCGAAAAAAACCATCTCGGATCCCGTATTTAACACATGAAACGCAAACATGCATTGATTGATTGATTGGTTGGTTGGTAAGTTGGTTAAACACGTTGGTTAAACATGTTGGTTAAACACGTTGGCTGGTTAACACGTTAGATAGGCTCAATTTAAACGAGCGAAAAAAACCATCTTGGATCCCGTATTTAACACATGAAACGGAAACATGCATTGATTGATTGATTGATTGGTTGGTTGGTTGGTTGGTTGGTTGGTTAAACATGTTGGTTAAACACGTTGGCTGGTTAAACACGTTAGATAGGCTCAATTTAAACGAGCGAAAAAAAAACATCTTGGATCCCGTATTTAACACATGAAACGGAAACATGCATTGATTGATTGATTGGTTGGTTGGTTAAACACGTTGGTTAAACACGTTAGTTAAACATATTTGTTAAACATGTTGGTTAAACACGTTTGATAGGCTCAATTAAAACAAGCGAAAAAAAAGAGACCTTGAATCCCGTATCAAACACATGAAACGGAAACATTGATTGATTGATTGATTGATTGATTGATTGATTGATTGATTGGTTGGTTGGTTGGTTGATTGGTTGATTGGTTGGTTGGTTGGTTGGTTGGTTGGTTGGTTGGTTGGTTGGTTGAAATTCAAACACACATAAAACTGTTTAAATAGTGCCAAAACCACATAATTTGATGACCTTGACCTTTGACCTTGTGACCTTCGTCAAGGTCATTGCTCCACAAGGTCATTGCAAAAGACCCTATGGGTCAAGGACCTTTGTTTAAGAGTTTTGCCTAAATATGGCTTTTTAAAAACCATCGATGGGAGTTATGTCCCTTACATGATGGTAAAATCAATATAGTCATAATGTAAAAAAGTTGCCCCCTGAAGTATTTAACATTTTTCACTGCTTAAATTTTCTGTATCTATAACCATTCAAGAATTATAGGGAAATCAAAGACATATGAAAATCTAAAATATGACCTTGACCTTTGACCTTGACCTAATTTTCTAAGTTAGGAATCAGGGGACTCAAATAAAAACATTCCAGGGTTATACGGTTAACGGTTTATGAGTTAAAAAAACATACCGACAAATTTATTCCGTAAAGATAGATAACTCCTATAAAATTTCATCGAATCGCTTCGATCCAAATTAGCCAAAATTTTCTGAGGATGTAACGAACAATTTGTAAAAAGAATTTTGTCGCTATCTTTTTTTGTTACGAAGGAGATGCACACACATGATAAACAGTGAATAGGGAGATAACTCTTACAGAGAAAATTGTTCGTCTTAGCAGGGTGAAATTTAAAAGCGCATAAACTATACGATACAATATGAGAAATATCTAAGCGACACATTGCGAAACAAACATTTTGCGCAAGAACAAAATTCGGCGGAAGAAAAAAATAAAAAAAATAATAATAATCAGAACAAAAACAATAAGTCTTTCCACAGAAAAGTGGAAAGACTTAATAATAATTAAAAACCAATTGTTCAGAGAACAATTGAAAGTCTTTCCACATCACAGAAATTTTGATAAGAAGATAGTTTCTTCATACTGATGCGATAAATAATGGTTAAATTATAATTTTGAGTTAAATAAGGAAGATAATATGCTACTTCCGGTGAAATGAATGTCACTTCCGGTCTCATAGGATAGCTTCTTTCACACTGATTCCAAAAATATATAGTTTCTGTATACTTTTGTGTGTAGAATTGGAGATAATTGACTACTTCCGGTTAGTTGGAAGTCATTTTTAGTCTTCAGTAATCAGTTTATTATCTATATGACAAAATATATGGATTCCGAGTATTTTTTCATGAAAAATGTGCAAAAATAGCTACTTCCGGTTTTTCCCAGGTCACTTCCGGTTGACATTTTTCAAGGTCATATGTCACTTAACATTTTGGTAAAGGTCATATGGCTATAGAATGAACCAAGTTGAAGTAAACATCAATAAACATGATAATTACATATTTCAGGGGCACTAACTCCTATAAGATGCCATTAGATTGTTTCAGACCAAATGTAACAAATCTACATTACAATTAAAAACCAATTGTTCAGAGAACAATTGAAAGTCTTTCCACACCACAGAAATTTGGATAAGAAGGTAGTTTCTTCATACTGATGCGATAAATAATGGTTTAATTATCTTTTTGAGTGATATAAGGGAGATAATATGCTACTTCCGGTGAAATGAATGTCACATCTGGTCTCATATGATAGCTTCTTTCACACTGATTGCAAAAATATATAGTTTCTATATACTTTTGTATGTAGAATGGGAGATAATTGGCCACTTCCGGTTTGTTGGAAGTCATTTTTAGTCTTCAGTAATTTGTTCATGTATCTATATGAAAAAATATATGGATTCTGAGTACTTTTATGTGAAAAAATTGCAAAAAAAGCTACTTCCGGTTTTCTCAAGGTCACTTCCGGTAGCCATTTTTCAAGGTCATTTGTCACTTAACCTTTTGTATCAGGTCAAATGTCTTTATAATGAACTTACTTGAAGTTATAATCAAATAACCTCATATCAAGACATTTCAGGGGCGACAACTCCTATAAGATGCCATCTAATTGTATAAGACTAAATGTAGCATATCTTCATAACAATTAAGCAGACATTTTGCACTTGTTCTTTTATATGTATCTCTCAAAGTGAGTGAGAAAATGCAGAAACAAGCAAAAGTCACAATTGAGAACTTGACCTTGACCTTTGACCTTGACCTCATTTTCTAAGTTAGGACCTAGGGGACTCAAACAAAAACATCCCAGGGTTATACGGTTATCTGTTAATGAGTTAAATAAATATACCGACAAATTTATTTTGTAAAGGTAGATAACTCCTATAAAATTTCATCGAATCACTTCGATCCAAATACGCCAAAAATTACTGAGGATGTAACGAACAATTTGTAAAAAGAATTTTGTCGCTATCTTTTTTTGTTACGAAGGAGATACGCTTTGATGATGAACAGTGAAAAGGGAGATAACTCTTACAAAGAAAATGGTTCGGCTTAGCAGGGTGAAATTTAAAAGCGCATAAACTATACGTTACAATATGAGAAATATCTAAGCGACATATTGCGAAACAAACATTTATCGCAAGAACAAAAGTTGGCGGAAAAAAAAAAAAAATAATAATAATAATAATAATCAGAACAAAAACAATAAGTCTTTCCACAGAAAAGTGGAAAGACTTAATTAAGCTAACATTTTGCACTTCTTCTTTTATGCATATCTTTAAAGGTGTTGAAGAAAATGCCGAAAAAAGGAAAAGTCAACATTGAGAACTTGACCTTGACCTTTGACCTTGACCTAATTTTCTAAGTTAGGACCCAGGGGACTCAAATAAAAACATTCCAGGGTTATACGGTTAACGGTTTATGAGTTAAAAAAACATATCGACAAATTTATTCCGTAAAGGTAGATAACTCCTATAAAATTTCATCCAATCGCTTCGATCCAAATTAGCCAAAATTTCCTGAGGATGTAACGAACAATTTGTAAAAAGAATTTTGTCAATATCTTTTTTTGTTACGAAGGAGATGCACACAGAGGTTAAACAGTGAATAGGGAGATAATTCTTACAAAGAAAATGGTTCGCCTTAGCAGGGTGAAATGTAAAAGCGCCTTAATTATACGATACCATATGAGAAATATCTAAGCGACATATTGCGAAACAAACATTTATCGCAAGAACAAAATTTGGCGGAAGAAAAAAAAAAAAATAATAATCAGAAGAAAAACAATAAGTCTTTCCACAGAAAAGTGGAAAGACTTAATAATTAAAAACCAATTGTTCAGAGAACAATTGAAAGTCTTTCCACACCAAAGAAATTTTGATAAGAAGATAGTTTCTTCATACTGATGAGATAAATAATGGTTTAATTATATTTTTGAGTGATAAAAGGGAGATAATATGCTACTTCCGGTGTCATATGATAGCTTTTTTCACACTGATTCCAAAAATATATAGTTTCTATATACTATTGTATGTAGAAGGGGAAATAATTGGCCACTTCCGGTTTGTTGGAAGTCATGCTTCGTCTCCAGTAATCAGTGTATGTATCTATATGACAAAATATATTGATTCTGGGTACTTTGAGATGAAAAAATTGCAAAAAAGGCTACTTCCGGTTTTCTCAAGGTCACTTCCGGTTGTCATTTTTCAAGGTCATTTGTTACCTAATCTTTTGTACAAGGTCAAATGCCTTTATAATGAACTTAGTTGAAGTCATAATCAAATAACCTCATATCAAGACATTTCAGGGGCAATAACTCCTATAAGATGCCATTAAATTGTATAAGACTAAATGTAGCATATCTTCATTACAATAAAGCTGACATTTTGCACTTGTTCTTTAGTATGTATCTTTCAAAGTGTCGGAGAAAATACAAAAAGAAGCAAAAGTTACAATTGAGAACTTGACCTTGACCTTTGACCTTGACCTCATTTTCTAAGTTAGGACTTAGGGGACTCAAATAAAAACATTCCAGGGTTATACAGTTAACCGTTTATGAGTTAAATGAACATACCGACAAATTTATTTTGTAAAGGTAGATAACTCCTATAAAATTTCATCGAATCGCTTCAATCCAAATTAGCCAAAAATTCCTGAGGATGTAACAAACAATTTGTAAAAAGAATTTTGTCGCTATCTTTTTTTGTTACGAAGGAGATGCACACAGAGGTTAAACAGTGAAAAGGGAGATAACTCTTACATAGAAAATGGATCGGCTTAGCAGGGTGAAATTTAAAAGCGCATAAACTATACGATACCATATGGGAAATATCTAAGCGACATATTGTGAAACAAACATTTTGCGCAAGAACAAAATTTGGCGGAAGAAAAAAATAATAATAATAATAATAATAATAATCAGAAGAAAAACAATAAGTCTTTCCACAGAAAAGTGGAAAGACTTAATTAAAAACCAATTGTTCAGAGAACAATTGAAAGTCTTTCCACAACAAAGATATTTGGATAAGAAGATAGTTTCTACATACTGATGCGATTAATAATGGTTTAATTATATTTTTGACTGAGATAAGGGAGATAATATGCTACTTCCTGTGAAATGAATGTCACTTCCGGTCTCATATGAGGGCTTTATTCACACTGATTCCAAAAATATATAGTTTCTATATACTTTTGTATGTAGAATGGGAGATAATTGGTCACTTCCGGTTTGTTGGAAGTCGTTTTTAGTCGTCAGTAATCAGTTTATGTATCTATTTGACAAAATATATGGATTCTGGGTACTTTTTAATGTAAAAATTGCAAAAAAGGCTACTTCCGGTTTTCTCAAGTTCACTTCCGGTAGTCATTTTTCAAGGTAATTTGTCACCTAATCTTTTGTACAAGGTCAAATGCCTTTATAATGAACTTAGTTGAAGTTATAATCAAATAACCTCATATCATGACATTTCAGGGGCACCAACTCCTATAAGATGCCATTAAATTGTATAAGACTAAATGTAGCATATCTTCATTACAATAAAGCAGACATTTTGCACTTGTTCTTTTATATGTATCTTTCAAAGTGTCGGAGAAAATGCAAAAACAAGCAAAAGTCACAATTGAGAACTTGACCTTGACCTTTGATCTTGACCTCATTTTCTAAGTTAGGACCTAGGGGCCTCAAATAAAAACATTCCAGGGTCATACGGTTAACTGTTTATGAGTTAAAAAAACATACCGACAAATTTATTTTGTAAAGTTAGATAACTCCTATAAAATGTCATCGAATCGCTTCGATCCAAATGAGCCAAAAATTCCTGAGGATGTAACGAACAATTTGTAAAAAGAATTTTGTCGCTATCTTTTTTTGTTACGAAGGAGATGCACACAGATGATAAACAGTGAATAGGGAGATAACTCTTACAAAGAAAATTGTTCGTCTTAGCAGGGTGAGATTTAAAACCGTATAAACTATACGATACAATATACAAAATATCTAAGCGACATATTGCGAAACAAAAATTTCAGAATGTGGCGGGAAAAAAAAATTAATAATAATCAGAAGAAAAACAATAAGTCTTTCCACAGAAAAGTGGAAAGACTTAATAATAATAATAATAATAATCAGAACAAATACAATAAGTCTTTTCACAAAAAAGTGAAAAGACTTAATAATAATAATAATCAGAACAAAAACAATAAGTCTTTCCACAGAAAAGTGGAAAGACTTAAATATAAAGCAATTGTTTTGAAAACAATTGTTAAGGCAGTCTTTCCCCTCTGATGAATGGATAATTGGGTTTTTTTATTGATTGATTTGGAAAAAAGGGGGGGGGTATTTGTTTGTTTGTTTGTTTTTGTAAAGGGTCTATATTATTATGTTACCGGAGAAGTTTCATGTTTAGTTTGGAAAGTTTTTCTTTTATTTTAGATACAGCGCGCGCGCAATATTGAGGAGACATCACGTGACGCGGGTTTATATTAAGAAAAACTTAGTCTTTTAATTTCTTTTTAGGTCGGGACCTTGAACAGACAACATGTCTAGAGATGGAATGTACACAATGTAATTTCTTTTGTCATTGTAGGAAATTGACATTTTGATCACAGTTCTCCAGCAGTGCATGTTTTGGATTTAATCGATCCGGTGTAACTTTAAAACACATTTAATGATTATTTTTTGATAATGTCCATTTTTCAGCACCTGTTTGTAACACAGATTAGTATTTCAATCTCGGAGCGGACATTTTATTGTAGGTTTTAACTGAGATTTACGGACCTAGCAAGCGATTTTTACGGCATTGCCATTTCTTTTTTCTAGGAAAAGTCTTGAGAGATATCTGCAAACAGTTTTTTTTATGAACCTTCAATACATGTATGCCCTGCTGACTGCAAATTTTCAGGTCGATTGGACTTATAGTTTCAGAGAATATGTGGATTTTTTTTCAGAAGAGACGTAAGAACAATAATAAAATAAAAATGTTCTTGAATAATTGAGAGTTTGTTCCTTCAATATACTGTCATAAATAAACAGTAATACATATTGATTGATTGATTGATTAGTTGGTTGATTGATTGATTGGTTGGTTGGTTGGTTTGTTGGTTGGTTGATTAAACACGTTTGATAGGGTCACTTAGAACAAGGGAAAAAAAAACTCAAGAGACCTTGCATCCCGTATTAAACGCATGACACGGAAACATACATTAAGTGATTGATTGGTTGGTTGGTTGGTTGGTTGGTTAAACACGTTGGTTAAACATGTTGGTTTAACACGTTGGTTAAACACGTTGGCTGGTTAAACACGTTTGATAGGCTCAATTTAAAAAAGCAAAAAAAAACCATCTTGGATCCCGTATTTAACACATGAAACGGAAACTTGCAGTGATTTATTTATTGGTTGGTTGGTTGGTTAAACACTTTGGTTAAACATGTCGGTTAAACACGTAGTTTAAACACGTTGGCTGGTTAAACACGTTTGATAGGCTCAATTTTAACAAGCGAAAAAAAACCATCTCGGATCCCGTATTTAACACATGAAACGGAAACATGCATTGATTGATTGATTGGTTGGTTGGTTTGTTGGTTAAACACGTTGGTTAAACACGTTGGTTAAACACATTGGATAGGCTCAAAATTGGATCCCGTATTTAAAACATGAAACGGAAACATGCATTGATTGATTGATTGATTGATTGATTGGTTGGTTGGTTGGTTGGTTAAACACGTTGGTTAAACATGTTGGTTAAACACGTTGGTTAAACATATTGGTTAAACACCTTGGTTAAATATATTGGTTAAACACGTTGGCTGGTTAAA